>JAZGLO010006723.1:616099-1074177 GCA_036873155.1 Biomphalaria sudanica | reverse complement strand
CGAGGAAAAAAAAGATGTAACTGTGCCTATCGTCTTATTCTCACTGGCCATGTCACCCATCTTTTTTTCCCCCCTCTTCCTTCACCAGCCATGCGCCATGAACCGTGACACAAGCCAACAACCTTGACGTAGAGCACGGGCTCTCAACCTGTGGATCGCGACCCTATTGGGATCGAATGACGATTTGCCAGGGGTCGCCTAAGACCATCGAAAATATTGATAGTTATTGTCTATTCTTCTATTGCTGTATGTGGGGAGGGGGTCGCGCAGAGTGGGGGTTTGTAAAAAGGGGGTCGACGAGCTTAAAAGGTTGAGAACCGCTGACGTATAGGCTCGTATGCTCATTCCATTTCCGTCACTATTGTAGTACCAGGGCTTAGGTTCGTTCAACTGTGCCCAATGTAGTAAAAGTTGTGGAACGGATATGTAACGAGCTTGTACACTAGTTCAACGAACGCTTTGCATTGTTGTAATGGACCTCATTCACCAATCGTAAACAAACAACATTTAGCCACGATTGGAGAATGAGGTCCATTGCTGCTTACTCAAACTTACTGTTAGTGTGTTCAGAGAATTCTGCCTACACTAAATGAGCATCAAGCGTGTGTAAACAAATAGTTTAAAAGTAATTAGGCCTACACATAATCTAGCTTGCTCATATGCTAATTAAGAAATGAAAAAAAGCCAATTCATCTTTTCCTTAAAAACAATAGGGCTTATATAAAGAGATGAACATATGGCATAATAGATCTATAGGTTCCAAGCAGAAACGGCTATAGAGGAGGGATCGAGGTGCATCTCTAGGTTTCAATATTTGCCGATGCAAATGCCGGTTCCGTAATTATAGCCAATAGTTACTGAATAGTATAATGCATTATGTGGTCGATAAATAATCTTAATCAGTAGGCATACTCATATGAGATATTTAGACAATCTATACAAACAAAGAAAGGCAGACCATTTAGGCTAATTTATAACTCATTAATGGCATACACAGTTCAGAGACAACATGTAGGCCTACGTAGGTTTTTTTGCTTATATTATTTAATGAGTTTTCTTTTGTTTTGATAAGTCTCGGACGTTCCCTCAGAAACTGAAGATTATAATAAAATATGGCCTGCCTATCACAGGAGATGGAAGCGGGTTTCGAACTCTGGACCATATCGTGAAAACCGAAGCGCATACCATAAAACCAGCTGCTGCGGGCAGTATAGCCAACATTTATTAGGCCTTACACATCACTATCACAAATCACCAAAAGTGCTGTTAGAAATTACTGCATTAGATAATTGGAGTCCCTGGGCGGGGTGAATTTGGTGGCCAAAAATGAAATAGAACAATAAAAAATAAACAGCGACAAAATAAAATTACGCAATTTATTAAAAGCCTAGTGTACTCCAACAATAACACTATGGGATTATGGGAACGTGTCTCGCTATTTCTTCTCTAAAAAGTTATTTTTGGTCCTGTTTGAGGCGCCCACAAATCAAAGGCCCCAAGCGGCTGCCTAGTATGTCTAGCGTAAGGCCGGTCCTGGAGTGCTCATATCAAGTTTAACAATATCGGGGGGGGGGGGGGAATTGGCTACAGGTAAACGGCCTATATGAAAAGAAAATATGGTGACGAAGCTAGAAACGTCGAGCGGCGTTCTGTCCGGTTCGAGAAGGCCAGTAGGGACCCTATATAAGAGCGGAGGTGTCGCAGTCAAGACGGTTGAGAAAAGGGGCTCAATACAGCACGGTTCACGAGAGAAGGTTCATGGCAGGGGTTCAGAGCCCTGTTCACTACAGTCCGGTCGACTACAGCACAGTTCAGCGGTGTGGTTCTGTACGGAGCATTACGACGGTTCAGTGCGGAGTACTGAACCCAGTGCAAGCGCGGAACGAGACGGAGAGGCCAGTGCAAGAGTTGATACGGCGGTACGGTGTTATCGGAGAGATATTTGTACAGTGTACGTGTTGCCAATTGTACAGTATTGGCTGTTACTTATTCAACTATTAAAGTGTTACGTTACTCTGGAGACCTGAGTTGTCAAGTTCTTTACGTTGGTGGTGTATGGTGAAGTTTGCAGAGAGCCTGCATAGTGAGATCCGTAACAGTATATTATTTGAATTTATTTCACCCTAGAGAATTGGCATCAAATTACGTGAATAATAGGCCTTTATATCTACATATCTTCATCTAAGTGTTAAACAGTTTAATATATAGAGTCTAGATTCTAGATCCTAACTTACAAATACAATCTACACATATACTGCAAATACTCTGGCACAAACTCTATATAGGTCTATAAAGTTTTAAAACTACACAAATACAAATAAGTGGAAGGAAGGCAAAGTATTTTTTTTAACATCTGCATTGTAAAAAAAACCACTTGAATTAATATTCTAGGGATTTAGATTTGATAGGCCTATCTATCTATCTATCTATCTGTCTGTCTATCTATCTATCTATCTGTCTGTCTGTCTGTCTGTCTGTCTATCTATCTATCTATCTATCTATCTGTCTGTCTATCTATCTGTCTGTCTGTCTGTCTGTCTGTCTATCTATCTATCTATCTATCTATCTATCTATCTATCTATCTATCTATCTATCTATCTATCTATCTATCTATCTATCTATCTATCTATCTATCTATCTTCTAAGCTATCTATCTGTCTGTCTATCTGTCTATCTATCTATCTATCTATCTATCTATCTATCTATCTATCTATCTATCTATCTATCTATCTATCTATCTATCTGTCTGTCTGTCGATCCGCCTGTGTTCTCCCTCCGCTCACTCATCTATCTCTCTTTCTCATTGTATGCAGTGCTTTTTTTTTTTTTTTTTGTAAAAAATAGGTGCCGGTACTCAGTGCTTAGGTGCCGGTACTCGGTGATGGATTACCTAACTTTTAACTACTAATAAATTAACAATAAACGTTAAAATACAAGAAAAGTAATAATTCCCCCCCCCCCCCCACATTCAAAAAGGTGCCGTTACGCCGTACCGGTGCGTACCGTCACAAAAAATCACTGCATATATGTATAAAGTATATAGGCTAATGTATGACATATTTAAATCATCTATAATTATGAGTAAATTATGGCTCGAGCAGGGGTGGGAGGGGGAAATTAGAATCTCTCAAATCTTACATTTATTCTGTTTGACGTGAAATTTAGGTTGCTATGGTTCAATTTACAGGAGTGGGGGGGGGGGAGACACGCAGTGAACATTGCCCTATAGCCAACCAAATGTGTACAAACAATAAAGTTCATGGGTAGTGTAGAATGCTATGGATTTTTGTAAGGGCATGCCATAGGCCCACACGTGCTAAAACGTTAAAATGAATTTAAACTTCGAGGGGATTTCAAACATTGATTGTATTATTTGGTCTGTTTGACAGGACTTTTCTTCTTACCTATGGTCGTGATTATAGTTGTAAAGCATGTGCAATGCAAATTCTTGATCTAGGCTACACTCTCTATGGACATTAACTTCTAAAAAGGGACAGGTTCTTTAAAATAACACATTCGAACGTATGAAAACATCTATTATTATTATTAATGTTTTTATTAAACTTTTCTTTTACTTTGCTTTACAAATTGACATTTATATAAAATCTTAACTCTAAAATAAAAAAAACGTTAAATGACAGAGCGGCATTAATAATTGGAAATTAGAACTTCTTTAAAAAAAAAATCAATATGAATGGTGCTTGGCTAGCTAGTTCAAGGTGGTTAAAACCCGAAAAAACCCTGACCTAGTTGAAGATATTCACTAGTGTGATGATACTCGATTATGACTCTATGTATTGTTAACTGCTTTAAAAATCGATTACAAATTTTTAGTCTCGGAACATACGATACCTATTTACAATTAGTTTGTATTTGCCAGTTTGTCTGACATGTAGATATGTGCGGATAACATTGCTTTAATATTATTCTGTTAACTTTTATTCTCAAATCGTTATTACTTATAGATTTTCATATTTATTTTTTGTTGGAAGCATATTTTAAAATTTTAATCTATATTTATATGTAATAAGAATCCGAAAGGTTTTGTTACCTCAATTAGATCTCTAATCCTGGCCTTACTACACGGACATTAGCCATCCATATTTATGTCCGGTATCTTTATAGTAATATTCGTTTGTTATGTTTCCAGGACATGCTAAATCAATTTGATGAGTAATTATGGTGAGTGTTGCATGAAATGTTACATACATCATTTGGTAATACAAGTGCATTGTCTTGATGAATTTATTTTAATTCTAAATATGCTAAATTTATAGATCTTGGGCCTACATGGACACCCTGACCTAGACTCTAGACCTAGCCCCTATTTTTATTATTTTATTTTTATCATTTATGACTATTAAAAAAAAAAAAGTACTAGACTAGAAGACTAGGACTCTGTTTAGAATCTCATGACACTCATGATGATGATAGTCATCATACTTCATACAGTGGTCTTTAAACATGATCTCCGTTCTGTATTCATCAGTGTTGTGTTGTAAGATAGGTAATTCTCCTGCTGAGTCCTTGTGCTTTGTAGGTATAAATAATAAAATATCTATCTAGATTGCTAGATCTATTAATTTAATTAATCTGGCTAAGTGAGAGTGAACACTCAACTTTGGCTATGATTAACATTATCTTAGATCAAAATGTTGTTTTCTTGGTACTAAATGTAGACTCATCTAGATCTAGAATCTCTATGACTTAGTCTTATGTTTGAAATTTAAAAACAAAATATGTTATCAGAAGTAGACTAGATCTACAAATAATTAAAATTTATAATAACTTTTTATTGGTAGTGGTAAAGATCTAGCTAGATTTTAGACTGACTCAAGATTTAGACTTAGTCTGATTAGTAATAGTAGTAGATTTAGAGTTTAGTTAGATAGACTAGACTGTGACTCACTGTGAGTGTGATTCTATTAAAATCTAGAATCTTAATTTTTACTTTCAAGTCTTTTGATTAAAAAAAAAACAAAAAAACTTCCAAAACCTAAGCACTAAATTCCTAATGAAAATAAAGTAGCTAACTTGTCACAAATAATGCAGTTCTGCTAAATATTGAATTTGAATACATAATAACTATAACCTTCCACTTCTGCATGGGTACAAAATAGAATAGATCTATCTTTCTATAGTAGCTGAGAGATGATGACAGGATACTGTAGAATGTCTTTAAAGATCATGCTTATTGCTTTAATGACCCTTGACCTACGTGAAAGCTTTTACCCAGAGGCCAGGAATGAAGGATTGTTTCTTCTGTCTGAAGATCTCCCATCAACTAAATGATAATTTTATCACATGTCTATTGTGAAATGTGGTTCCTTGAGCTCTGCCTTAGTTCTCCCATCACAGCAAGGCCAAGAAACTGTATTGTCACAGTGAAAGACTGGAAGAGATCTGTCTCTGAATATGTCAAACATTCTGTTTGTTGTGAGACCCTTTGAGATGTGAGTCAAGAATTTCTTTTAGTCCTTCAATCCATCTTTTTTTAAATAGTTTTCCTACTATTGCTTTATGTGCTGAATATCTTAGTGTTGTATTTGCTCAGGGCTGATTGATTCATATAGACTTATCTGCCTAGGTAACTAAAACATTTTATTCTTTGTTAGGACATACACAAAAATGTAATAATGTTAGGCACCAAATAAATCCACTGGATAGTAATAAAAATGTGGCCTTATTGTCATATGGCGGAAAACAGATTGAGCTCTCAACATTCTATTTTTAGGACCATTTTATTGAGCAATTTCAAATTGGCTATTATTGACATATTATATATCAAATTTATTGCCCAAGAATAGAGTAATAAAAATAAATTCAGAAGCAACAGACAATTATTTAACTTGAAAATGATGTTAAACACACTTACCCCTAATAATGAAAAATCCATCACTCACAGAAGATATGTCCAATTATCCATGAATTTCACAAATTCACAATATTATTAATAGAAAAATGTATCTCAAAGTAAAGTATATTTATAGAACATTTGAAAAAAAAATATAAACAAGTGTTTTAAGACATTTATGCCTATTAATTGAGCCCCCCCCCCCCCCCCGGTAAAAAAAAGTTGCAAATTATACTTTATCATCATTCTGAATAACAAAACCAAAAACCATTATAAGTTTTGACATATGTATCTATTTTAATGCAAAATAACAGAGGAATCCAAAAAAAGTAAATTCATTTAAGTATTTAACATAAAAAAATGAGATCAAACACACTTACCCCTATTATTGAAAAATCCACCGTTCACAGAAGATATGTCCAATATTCCATGAATTTCACAATATTATTAACATTAAACTGTGTCACAAAGTAAAGTATATTTATAGAACATTTGAAAAAAACAACTTTAAAATGTATTTATAACTAATATAAATAAGCCCCCTCTTCAGCCCACCCTACCATGAAAAGTCACTTTTTTTTCTTTTCTTCATGTCTTAACATATTATTAATAACAATTTTAGACTAGAAAAGATCTAATATTAAATGTAAGATAAATAGATCTAGTTCTAGGCCTAATAATAGGCTTAACTTAATTAAGAGTTGCATGGTGCATGTTTTTTTGTTTATTTTCAACTAATCTCTATCTTTGTATTTGTTGTAATGGTTGCTGAGAAAAGAAATGAAAACAAGATTTAGTTGGTTTATTATATGTTTTGTTTTTGTCCATAGGTCATAAGTAGATCTATATTCTATATTTATATTAAGTTCCAATGTCTAGATTCTAGATTCACCAACACCAGAACTAGTCCTTGAGTCTAGAATTGTCTAGATCTATCTAGCCTAATCATCACAAACAAGTCAAATACTACATTAGAATTCATTAGATCTAAGGTCTAGATCTAGACTTAGTTGATCAAAAGGTTAACAATGATTTTTACTTTAAATTTTAAACAAAACTGTCAGTTTCTGGTACATTCCATGATTCTGGTAGTTGTAGACAATAGTTCAATAGAAAATAGTAAGAAATACAGGATAGATTTTAAATATAGATCTAGAATCACGATATTACCCATCTGGTCTATCAGATTATTAGATTTAACTAGATCTAATCTTCAGACTACACAAGAATAGCTTTAAAGTAATAAAATATTAAATGATTTCACGCTAAGATGCTCTAACCCTAACTTTAGAGAATGGATTTAGAATAATCAAGATTATTCAAGATCTAGACATCGATCTAAGTCTAAGCATTTTGCTAGATTAATTTAAAAATATGGTTTAGATCTGGTCCTTAATTTACAGATCTAGATTAATCTAGATCTAAATCTAAAAAAAATCTAGTCAATACAATAGAAGAAATAACCTACAGTAAATGTAGACCTTCGACAAGTTCGCGACTTTATTGATCGACTGGGAGTAACGATGTCTAAGTCTAGTCTTACTTATAGATCTACTAGATCTAGATAGATTACACAAGTATCGCAATTACTAGTTGAATCTAAATTAAAATAATTTAACTAGATTATGACTTTTTAAACATAAATGTCAGTGGTAGACAATTTAATAGAAGAAATACAATACGGTACGCAATTACGCGTAGGCTATCGTGGTATCGCTAGAATTAGACTCTAGATCTAATCAAATCTAATGTAATGTTTAATTTTAGAATAGAAATGTATACAGTAGATCTAGAGTCTAGAAATAATAATATCATAGTCTCTAGATCTAGATTAGATCTAATATCAAAACGCGTGTTTTCTTCTCCGGGCGCTCGCTTGCATACGTATGCGTTGTTACAGTCTATTGCGTAAAATAATGACCTTTTAAATGACCAAAGCCGATTGACTGATTCACGCTAAGACGCTCTAACCCTAACTTTAGAGAATGGATTTAGAATAATCAATTACCTAAGAAGTTAATATTCTAAACTAAACTGTCTGTACTATCTAAACTCAGCTGTTGCCTTTGCTATATGTTGTTTCTCTGAGTGAGTGACTTTTTTAAAACACACGTTGAAAAAATTCGGTTGACCTTCAATTTTGGTGTATATTTATAGAACATTTGAAAAAACAAACAAACAACTTTAAAATGTATTTATAACTAATATAAATAAGCCCCCTCTTCGGCCCACCCTACCATGAAAAGTCACTTTTTTTTCTTTTCTTCATGTCTTAAAATATTATTAATAACAATTTTAGACTAGAAAAGATCTAATATTAAATGTAAGATAAATAGATCTAGTTCTAGGCCTAATAATAGGCTTAACTTAATTGAGAGTTGCATGGTGCATTATGTTTTTTGTTTATTTTCAACTAATCTCTATCCTTGTATTTGTTGTAATGGTTGCTGAGAAAAGAAATAAAAACAACATTTAGTTGGTTTATTATATGTTTTGTTTTTGTCCATAGGTCATAAGTAGATCTATATTCTATATTTATATTAAGTTCCAATGTCTAGATTCACCAACACCAGAACTAGTCCTTGAGTCTAGAATTGTCTAGATCTATCTAGCCTAATCATCACAAACAAGTCAAATACTACATTAGAATTCATTAGATCTAAGGTCTAGATCTAGACTTAGTTGATCAAAAGGTTAACAATGATTTTTACTTTAAATTTTAAACAAAACTGTCAGTTTCTAGTACATTCCATGATTCTGGTAGTTGTAGACAATAGTTCAATAGAAAATAGTAAGAAATACAGGATAGATTTTAAATATAGATCTAGAATCACGATATTACCCATCTGGTCTATCAGATTATTAGATTTAACTAGATCTAATCTTCAGACTACACAAGAATAGCTTTAAAGTAATAAAATATTAAATGATTTCACGCTAAGATGCTCTAACCCTAACTTTAGAGAATGGATTTAGAATATTCAATTACCTAAGAAGTTAATATTCTAAACTAAACTGTCTGTACTATCTAAACTTAGCTATTGCCTTTGCTATATGTTGCCTCTCTGAGTTTCTCTGAGTGAATGACTTTTTTAAAACACACGTTGAAAAAAATGAGTTGACCTTCGATTTTGGTGTTAGACATTCCGATTGGTTAAAAAAAAAAAGTAAACAAAAATTATTTTTTTTTAAAATAACCAAAAATAAAAATAATAATACATTATTATTACTGAAATAAAAAAAGATGTATTTTAAAACTAAAATTGATCATTTTTAAATGTTATTTTAAAAATAATGTACAGGGTATTTGGCAATGGATAAAAATAGGACATGATGTCAGGACTAGTTTTTTCAAAATTTAGGACAAACAAACCATTTCTTTCACTTTTTTTTTTCTTTTACGCGTGTAGCAACCATTTTTAAATAGTAAGTGTGTATTTTATACATAGATAATATAGAAAAAAATATGTTTCTTACCTTTTGAAACGGGAGCACATAAATCCAAAAGTAAATCTTGTCCATTGTTTTTTTTTTTTTCATACTTGCCGGTATTCACTAACGCACAAATTCATTATAAAAACATTTTGCTAATGAAGCTTCCATAAACATAGATCTATCCACCAGTAAATCAAATTTTACATGGATGGTCTATTTTATATAGAAAATGAATGTTGAACTACAAAAATGCATTTTCAATAGGAAATCTGTTTTCCGCCATATATATGTTTTAAAAATTCTTTGGTATCAAAGAGAACAATTACATATATATGTACTTTTTATATAATGTAATGCTGATAATACAGTAAAATGGGATGGCACATTTTTATTTAATTTTTTGATTTATGTACATAATTTTCAGAGTTTTTTTTTTAATGAAAGTTGAAATTAATGCTAACATGAATGAAACATCTTATAATTCTCACCCCTGTTAGAAAATGTATAACAATCTAATCTTTTATATGTAATGAATACTGTTAAATTGTTAACATTCCAATCCTCTCAGTGAGAGTAGTGAGCAATATAGTCACTATATTATTGATCTTATTATGGCTGCTAAAGAAAAAAAAATCTAGTAGATTGGTTTAGGCTGTGATCTAGATTTCTTGATCTAGTGTCTACTATTGAACTGGATGGATGGTCATAAACTGTCCCTCATTTTTCTTTCTGGGAGAAATGTGTTATACATTCATGCTGTGTGCCATAGGGAAACGTAGTCACACACAAATAATGGAACCATCATTCATTATGTCAGTTGTCATTCTTGTTTGCATTTTCACGTTAAAAGACATATTCACAACACTCTGCAACAATTAACCAAAGGAAATGTACATAAAGGGATGCAATTTAGTATCTCACAAACATGCATAAAATTAATCACATTCAAAACATTAAGACATTATTATTTTTGCCTTGAAAATTTATAGATTCTAGTTATTGGCACATTAATTGTATTAGTCAATTGTTGTGTGTGTTTTTTTTTTAAATTTTATATATAACAAATGAGGAAAAGTTTCTTAAAAATTTCCTTTTTTTTTTTCCTCAAAATTCTGTGTGAAAGAGCAGCATGGATAATGTTTGGTCCTTTGTTTTATGAATGCATGCTAAAAGTGCTGTATTGTAGAATTTTACTTTTTTTTTTTATATCTGGCCACACATACACACAGTTTTCCTGCTAAAACATGCTCTATTAAAGTTTTAAAAAAATATTGTCGCTACAACTCACATAATGTTTTTTTTTTTTTTTTTACAGTTCTCTTATGGGTTGCTTTGCAAATGTGCCTGCTTAATTGGCACTCCAAAAGTCAGAAAGAAGATGCAGCTTTGGATTAAATAATTTTGTACCAGTTTATGCTAAAGAATAGAAGGAGGTGTGGAAAACTGACATTTTCTTTGACAAGTCAGTTGGTCCTTTAAGACACTTCCACTAAACATTTTCAGGATTATTTCAATCACGGAGCGTATATAAAACTATAGTTTACTGTTAACTTTTCCTTGAAACGTAAAAAAATGCCTTTTCAAGGATTACCTTGGACAGAGTTCATTTCCTGCCCCGTTTGCTGTAAAGTGTTCAATGAATGTCAGCAAAGGCCCATTTCTCTAGGCTGTGGTCATACTGTATGCAAGTCTTGCATTCATAGCAAACTAAATGATAACAGGTGAGCCTACCTTGTTTTGATTTCTTTGTTAGGAAATATTTTATCCCTGCAATAAGTAAAAAACAATCTTATATTTAGTGCTTAGTTTATTTTATATCATTGTTCTGTTTTGAGAGATATTGGTAGTGTCTAGCATACCAGAAATCGGATAAAGGATCATGGAATACCAATGTTCCATTTTATAACTGTTGACCATTCTGATGTGGTCCAAAGGAATGTTACGCAATATGTTTGGCGTGCATTTTGTTGACAGATCTGTTGGAGGGAATATAAAGTGAATTGATTCCAATGCTAAAAGGTATTCTCTGCTTATTTATATCTTGCGGCAAAGTAGCAGAGGTTTGATTAATAGTCTAGCTCCTAATGGCCAAAGCTCCTGGTTTTTGAGATGCCAGGTCTCCACATTCATCTTTCAGTAGAAGCAGTTTTGCCAGGTTATTTGAGACATATTCAGAAGCACTTTTGTTGTTGTTTTATGTTGCAAATAATTAAGTGTTGTTTAATCATTTATAATGGTTAAAAATCACTTTAAATGAATGTCACCTCTAGAGTTAATTATGTAATCTTTTGCAATATAATAGAATTTATATTCTTAAATTATTTTAAAAGCTGATATTAGCTGCCATTACTTGAAAAAAAAAATCATTTTTATTCATGTCATAGTTTCATATTTTTTATATAGGTGCCCATTTGACCAGATAGTACTACCCAGTGATGTGGATAAGCTACCAGCTAATTTTGCTCTGATGCATTTGGTTGGTGCTGCTGTTCCTGAACAAGAGAAGGAAGCTGTAAAAACAGTTTCAGATAATCCCAAGTCATATGAACAAGCTAGAAAATGTATAGAAGAAATGGCTGTGCATCTAAAACCTTTGGCAGAGAGTAAGTTTTTATGGACTACTTCACGGCTGTTACATTTTGTCTACTAAAAATGTTTTTTCAAAGTTTGTGTATGTGCTTGTGTAAGAAAGAGGGAGTGGTTTATAATTATTTAAGTAAGACTTTGGAACACATTGAATTTTGATTTGAAACTCCTCTGAAATAATTAATCAGTGGCAATTTTATAATCTGTATGTAAAATTCAGCATTAGATGAAACTTGTAAAAGAATAGTTGTGTTGTGTTACTTAGATATCAAGCTATTTTTTATAACATGGCTGGTTTTCATATTTAGTCTTATTCATTGTACCTTTTTTTTTTATGTTATGATATGGTCATTAATTATACAAATAATTTTTATTTAATAATGGCCAGATGCATCTGATGATGACAGTTCAATCTGCAGCGAAACAGATCAACAGAAGACTAGTCAGAGTCCTTCTGGCATGAATGGAAACAATTTACTCAATAATAACACAAAGTGTGTTTTAAGTCGCCCAATGCAACGCAAGCTTATCAGTTTAATTCACTGCCAGCTTCTTGAGGAGGAAGGTCGTTCACGAGCTGCTAGAATAGCTCGATCATTAGGGGAGAGAATCGTGTCTGAGCTTCTAGTGCTACACCAGTATCCACACCAGCTTTCTGCAAATCTTTGGGCAGCAGTACGAACAAGAGGGTGTCAGTTTCTTGGACCAGGTATTAGGACAAATATTAACTTGCTTAGAGTATCTTTAGAAAACAAAGGTTGCATAAATGAAGAATTAAGTTTTGATGAGTTCTACTAATCCTATTTTGTGTGTGTGTGATTTATATTTGGTTTTCTCTTACACAGCAATGCAGGAAGAGGTGTTAAAGTTAATATTATTGGCACTTGAAGATGGCTCATTTTTATCTCGTAAAGTCCTGGTGTTGTTTGTAGTTCAGCGATTAGAATCTAGATACCCTCAGGCGTCAAAGACAGCCATTGGTCATGTAGTTCAGCTGCTCTATCGAGCATCATGTTTTAAGGTATATTGCGTAGTTGTTTATTTTATTTTATTTTTCTCTCTATAAACATCAATTATATATCTTTTTTAGAGGTTAATTTGAAATATAACTTGTTTACCACTCTAGAATATAAGTTGAGTTTGGAAATTTTGTTTTTTTCACTTTTATGTATTTTAAGGTTTTGAAACGTGAAGAAGAATCATCTTTGATGCAACTGAAAGAAGAGTTCCGTCAGTATGAGTCACTTCGTAGAGAACATGATTCCCAGATAGTACAGATTGCCATCGAGGCAGGTTTGAGAATTTCACCAGAACATTGGTCTTCATTGTTGTATGGAGATACAGCTCACAAGTCTCACATGCAATCAATTATTGATAAGGTAACAACCATTAGGCTGATCTAAGACATAACTGTTTATTTCTCAGTTTCTCTCATTCTTTCTTGCTTCAAATGTTTATTCTTTCTAGAGCAATCATTTTTTTTAAATTTTAAGCATCAAAGTCCACAGTCCTTTGCACAAAGCATAACAGAACTGATGTCAACATTACAGAGAAGTAGCGACCACAGTGGTCTACTTAAACTTCAGCCTCAGTTGGAATTTCTTTCTAACATTGATCCTGGTACAGGTAGGTTTTTAAAAAAGGAAATATAGTTTAAGTTGTTTTCAAAACTTAATTGATGGTTGGAGTTTGTCACACTGCAAATGTTAACTTTGTCCAGACTGTCCTGCGCCCTCTTGGGAAAACTTGGAGGCAATCATGCGTTCACTCAATACTGTGATGACCTCGTATGTAGAGTTTCTGTCAAATCCTGATCATCGATCTAGATTGGAGGCTGCACCCATACAAAACACAAGATATAAAACTTCCATGTGCAGAGACTTCTTTTCAGCTCGTGGAACTTGTCCCAGGGGAAATACTTGCACATTTGCACATTCACAGGAAGAACTAGAAAGGTAGACATTTTTATGCTTTTTAAACAGATATTTTAATAGATAGGATCAGTCAAAAAGAAATTTTGTTAATGCATTTTCTAACATCTCACATATGAATGTGTTTATATAAGTATTTTGAATTTGTCCTCATTATTTTGTACAGATACAGATCTAGATCTAGAAGAAATGGAAGCAGAGGTCCAGCTTGTACTACAGATAAGACGTCCTCTTTTTTAACCCCTTCAGAAAGTGATCAACTTCGGCAAGTACAGCTGATGTCTAAACTCAAGATGGAAGCCAACAGTCCTGGAATCAAACCTTTGAGCTTGCTGGGTAAATCACATTCTGTGGCAAGCTTGTTAGATGGCAAACCTGCAGCTGTGTAAGTTTTATCTGTATGCCATTAGTCTACCTTTCTTAAGTATA
Source organism: Biomphalaria sudanica (assembly GCA_036873155.1). Taxonomy (NCBI): domain Eukaryota; kingdom Metazoa; phylum Mollusca; class Gastropoda; family Planorbidae; genus Biomphalaria; species Biomphalaria sudanica. The sequence goes on along the minus strand of JAZGLO010006723.1, from coordinate 1,059,942 downwards.
TAAATCACCTTATAAGCTATATGAATGAATTATGCCAAATGAAATGAATCAGAACTAGTTACTTGGCTCTGCATTTCCATTACAATGCATTATTTTGTAGGTCTTTAAAAAAATAATTATCTTGAAAGTATGTTGTTTTATTCCCCTCAAATAGCTGTCTCCACGAATCTTTGCCTTTGATAAATAAACTAGCTGCAGAGAAATGCACTTTAATGCCTCACCAGAAGATGTCTTTACAAACCAATGGAGTTCTGGGTCATGGGGATGGTCGACTTATTTCTAAACCACTTGATCCAGAGAAGCCACCATTTATTCCACCTGGTTTAACTACTCCACAGAGGATGTATGGGCCACCAACCATGGACTGTAAGTAGTCGGCTTAGCTTTCAATCCTATTTTATATACCATATTGATAAGCACCTGTCCTTTCAACTGACTGCCACCTCCCATATACTCTAGAAAAATTTTGGATTATGCCTCTCTCAACTCTTTGGAATGCTTTGAAATTGTGTACTCTGTATGTTGACTATTATTTTTTCTTGAATAAGTATTTAAGATATTTTTGTATTCAGTTTTCAGTTTCTATTTTAATCTTAGAATTCTTTTCTAATGATACTTTACTTCTATCATTTGGCAGCACTTTCTGACTGTAATGGTATACCGCCACTGATACCACAGACATGCTATCCATCAGGTCACATCAATGGTGCTTATCCCCACAGTCCTCAGCTGCATTCATCTCTTCCTCCCACCCCTTTCCCTGGTAGCCATGTCATGCCACCCCCATTTCCACTCCCACCTATGTCAGTCAGCTCCTCTGTAAGACACATGCACCCCCATGTTTCCCCACCTATGGCAAAGGGATCCGCGCCCCTCAGTTCTGCCCCAATACCACTGAACACCAGGTCATCATTTGGTCAACCTCAAAGTGATTGCTGTCAAGTATCTCCCCCTGATCTTATCAGAGGGAGTGCAGAGGCTGCTTACTGTACTGGTAGTGTAGCCCTTGAAAGTTGTGATTCATTGCTGCAGAACTTGCCACCCCATCAGTTGGGAAGATACAACTCTCAGGTAAATTTTTGCCTTGTCCCACTTTAAATGCTTCATTTTTCATATAAAGTAATAACCCTGTATGAATTTAATGAAATTATTTAGCTAAAAGCACAAATGCCTAATACCTACCCATATATAGCTGTCATGAAATTTTATATTCCCCCCAATTAAACTCACTCCAATTTTGTGATTAAAATGTCTTTAAATGACTTTTTATACAATTACTTATGAAAACAGGATATATATCTCTTTGGCTTTTTCAAATAAGCATAAAAATAAATTTAAAAACAAATCTCAATTAAAAATTGAATATTTTAGAATACAAAAGTGTCAGTTACAACACTCTTGCTCTGAATTGATGATCTTATGAAACTTTGTTTTATCATTTAATTATATATTTATTCTAGAAGCTTGTATTTAAATAGCATTGATTCCTGTCCAAACTGATCGGGCTTGTTTTCATAACGTGTGATCTTTCTTTGATGCTTTAAGACTTTCCCTTTGTTTTATTTTTTGTGTGGCATAAAGAAAGTGTAAGTATTAAGCTTTCTGTTGGCTGCAACAAAGAACCTGTTAAACCAATCATTTGATAGAGTAACAAAACAATCAAAACTTGTGCTGTTGGATGTACTGGAATAGCCTTAATAGCCCGCCTTAACATTATGGCGGTGTTTCAGAATCTTTCAGAGCTGCTGACACAGAGAGTGTACAGGCAAATATGAGGCTTTGGTTGTGGCCACCTTAAAGCTCAGGATACACTTAGAACATTATTGAAATGACAGGTATTTGTGTTTTAACTCTCCTAGTAAACAGATAAAAGAAAGAGAATCATCTTCACATTAAGTTGGACAGGGATATTTGTTTTGACATTTTAACCTCTAAAATGCCTATTTTTGTCTTTTTAAAACTTTGTCAATATTAGAATAAAGCAATAACAATAAAAACTTAATTTTAAATGTATATTTTAAAAGCCTGGTAAAAAAAAAAATCTCATATTTAAATAATTCTTTACTGATTTCAACAGTGATAATAAGAGTATCCAGCATTCAATCTTTCAAACATGTGATATTGCTTGGTTTTTACTACCCAATATTTATTGAACCTTATATACTTTTAATTTTAGAGTCTATCAGTAACTTCAGATATTGCATCTGCCTGTAAATACTTGTATAAAATAGATTGTATTTCAAAGATTGGCAACTTGCTTTGATGAGATCATTGCTTGTGGTGGACATTCCAAAGCAGTTAACTCTGTTCAGATTAAATTTACTAGTTTGATCATACAAACTTATAATGCACATTTTCAGGATACCAATAATGGACTATGGTTGAAGTTTTCTCCCTGGACAAAAAAAAAAGAATCCAAAATGCACTATACTTCTGTGAGGTAGCAATAAGCATTTTAATTTTTTCAACTTTTATTTTGAAATAGGGAGGAAGTCTTGAACATCTAAATCTGCGCAAGCAAGAGATTCTGTCCTACCTCCAGGATTCTACTTTCACTGATGCATCATCTACTGCATATGGTTCTGTTAACACCGTTGGTGTGTCTGCATTCAGTGACTTGAAGAATGTTCTTGGTGGCACCATCAAAAAAAGAGAGACAATGCCTACTGACGTCTCAGATATGTATGTGGCAACTCGTACAACCAGATCATTGGAAGATTTAAGTAAGTCAAATCTTCATCTATAGTTTTAACTTTTTGGACCTAAATAAAAATAGTTTATTTCATATATGTTGGATTTGCAGTACATCATTACCTCATGCAGTAAATTCAACTAAAATAAACTGGCTATATAAATGGTACTCAAGTTGAAAAAAAGGGTCATGTAAATTTCTTACACTTATATTACTGGCTGCTTCAGAGCAAATATAAAATAAATATAGCAGGCATGATTTTTTTTTATTGAAAACATGTTCTACTTAACACCTTATATAAAATGACAAATTATATGAAGTTGTATGGTAATGTGTTAATGTGCAATTTTCTTTGATCTAAATAAACATTTTCATGCACAAAATATTGCATTTACAAATATCTACTTCTCATACCTACTTTTAAAATTATTTGGCATTTTTCTTTACAGTGAATGATGACATGGGCTCATATCCAATGAGGTGGTCTAATGGAGATGATAATTTTACAGTACCTATAAGTAGCATTGCTTCTGAAATGCCCTATGATTCACTGGCTAGGGGTCCACCTCTAGATAGTAGCACAACGAACAGCATCTCTTTCACCATGGCTGCAGTATCTAACATAGAGAGTCTGTTTGAGACAGTAAGTAAAACATTTTACTGTCTGTAGACTTAAGTGTAACACCACATTTGATCTATTGAAACCTAGGGATCAAACTTAACACCATGTTTTAAATTCAAGTGCTATCTGGGTTGGGGGGATGGGGAACAATGGATATAAATCAAGGTTTGTGTAAATGTATTTTTTATGCATTACAGCCTTTCCCTGAATAAAGATTATTACATCCTATGCATATCCATATCATGTATGTCATTAGTTTTCTTGTCTGATTCAGGCAACCCGTTCAACTCATTTCTTGGTCTTATGGCACTTGGAAATAGAAATACTTGTCAAATTTGTGATAACATATCGAATAAGAAATATGCCTTTATCTTTATATCTTTTTTGAGTATTTTATTTGGCTGCATTTTTGTATTTGCTAGTTATGTTTCAGTGTTATATGTATTGTTGCTATATAGTCAGTCTTCTGCCCTGAAGTGTTTCTAAATTTAGTGATTTTACTAATGGTATGGTGTTCCTCTAGTGAAATGGGAAAATTCATTTGTTATGAAAGATGTAATACAGATACATGTACATGGTAGGCTGTTCTTATATTCTTTCTCTTGATCATTGCACACATTCTATACCTACATGTTTTTTAAGCATTATTTAGGCCTTAGGAAGCCTACTGTAATGCTAGTATTGTGTGGTCTTTCTTGTTGTGTGATACACCACATGTTGTGTGTCCATTTGTTCAAATTTAGAAGTCTTAATAATTGATTGTACTAATTTGAATTCAAGCACAATAAATGTTTCAATATAATGACGCAAAAGAAAAAAAGGAAATACATCAGTCCGCACCTCTTGATCTAATTTTATATTTAGAATGAAAGAGAATCTGAAACAATGTCAAACATTTCAATATTTATTTTCTCCTGAGCTATTTTAAGGACTTCTGGAAAAATCTACTCCATTCTCTGGTGGTGATGTCACAGAACAACCCAGGGACACTTCTTATTACTCAACACTTACACTATCACATTAGTATATTTGAAACAAGATGCTAATTCATTCATGTTTACTTGAAAACAATTAGGCTGGCACTAGCAAGCTATACAGTCCTGAGGTTCAAGATGTACCATCTACTGGTGGAGGAGATGCTGAATTCAGCAGGTTATTTCCCTTCACTTCAATTAAACTTGGCACTACTTCAGGGGTGAACAACTTTTTTCTGGCATGGGAAGGGGGGGGGGGTGCGCATAGAATTTAAATTTAGAAATGACAACAAAAGTTAGCTTTTTTTTTTTTATTAAACTAATTTTTGTACTATTCAACTATGCAAACTATTTTTTGTTTTTTTTTGTTTACAATTTTTCTATTCATCTTGCTTATTCATAAACCAAAAAAAACCTGGTCACGTTATAATTTTATATACTATGAGTAGCTTAACTTTTTTTTCGTGGGGATGAGGAATAGGGTCGGGGTAAAAAAAAGAGTAAAATACTTAGACTTACAAAACAGTCATCAGCTTCATTAAGGAGCCATTGTCTTTTTAAAAATATTTTTTACACTTTACTTGTTAATATAATTGCTATATTTTTGTTTTCATTTGTTTACTGTAGAAAAGCTAAGGCTTTCTTAGAAATGGCGCATATATTTTTTTTTGCAAACAATCCATTGCTCTGAAGTATCAATTCAGTTTTTACATAATAATAATAATGTGAATGGCAAACATAAAGTCTTGTCTTTGACTCTTCATTAGAAATACTAGTAACAAAGACACAGCCAGTGTCCTTCAGGAACCTAACATTTTTTTCCTTGAGATCCCACGCTCTTCCCAATACCTTGCTTATGCTAAGCCAGCGGATACGGCTTTGGTACAGAACCTCTAAATGTTCAATTTACCAATCTTCATGCAGTCCTAACTGTATATTGTTAAAGACACCTAGGTCTGATATTAGTTCAATAACATGCTTGATATTCATTGCACCTTTGAACAATCTTTCCTGCTAGATGACACATTAGAGAGGTAAGATTGTGTGATCAGGATATTGTTTTGTTACTTTATCAGTAGTCTTCATCCATTTTTACAAACCTGTTTTTCCCAGTCAGATTTCTGAAAACGGTGTAATATCTGTGTCTTTGGGCCACATTTTTTAAAATTTGAGCTGCATTTGACTCCCTGATTGTTTGATATGATTTGAAATCTATCTTGTGCTAGGAATGATAGTAAATATCTCTATCACCTGTTTATAATGCTGTTTCTTTTTTCATCAGTTTTCCAAGAGATGATGGGGATGAAAACTTTATTCCCTTTGAACACACGTCTGTCTCCAAGTTTGGACCTATATCTCGTTTGAATAGAATGAAAATGGTGAACTCTGCTCCTGTTCAAGTCACTGCAGATGTAAGGCACACAGGACTTTAGTTTCTAATAGTTCTTTTTTCCAGCGGTATATTTCAATGATAAGTTTGTTCTATATGTGGTCGAGAGGCTAAGTGCACTTGAACTTGGCTTGGCTTGGCTACCTAGAAGGGGGCTCGAGGTTCGACACCCGACTCGGGCAGATTTGTGTTTACTGAGCGCCTAAAGGCAGCACGGAAAACCAACTCCTAGATACACCCCCCCCCCCCACTTGTCTACAAATGAGATTAGACCAAAGCGCTCTGAGCATGCTATAAGCATGAAAGTAGCACTATATAAAAGCTATAATAATAATGTGCAGTTTAGTAATGACTTCGAAACAGTTACTTTATTTCAAAATGTCATGATAAACAAGTTAGTTATATTTGAAAATAAAACAATCCCGCAAATAACAAGCTTTTTGAATTTTGTAGCTTAATGTTCTGTTTAATACTTATAGTTGATTCAATTTGCTCAGACATTTTGTGTTGACATTCTATTATTTATTGTTATTAGTCTTATAAACAAGTCAACCCAGTCTTGATGACCAATCCTATGGATAGGCCATTAGCTACTACGATGACAGTGCCCAGTAGATTTCCCACTCCAACTACAAAAGAAGGTTTAGATCTGTCTATGCGTCCAGCTTCATCCTATTGCAAGTAAGTCACTTATCTTTTTTAAATTAATTTTACAATCCTTCACAATCTTTGGTGGTGAAGATGATAATGCAGCTTTGAGCATTTTCTATAATCATTTCTTCTGATTGGTTATTAGAATTAACAATTCTAAATCTTGACATGTAAGTTTAAAAATGAAGATTATAACTTCTAGCACAAACTTCCTGCAGGAAGGCAGGTGTTGGACTATAGTGAAAATAGAAAAGCATACCACACAGCCATCAATGTTAAAGGATTATTGTGCACTTATAATTTTACTGATCTTAGTTATATTTTAATTTAAAAAATATAGTTGTATTTCCATGTATCAAATGACATCACATATACACCATGTAGGGTTCATAGATCTATATTTATTATATGGCTGAATGAATGTTTTTTTGTTTTAGTAAAAGCCAGCTGCTGACTAACTACAACAATGTTGTAAAAAGGGGAGGTCAGAGCAGCCTGACAGAAACTGAACGATTAGCTTTTGAATTACAGGCGATTGAGTTTGAGATATCTAAGGTCAGTTATTGAATTCTATCTTTTTTTAAACTGATACATTCCTTTATTTGGTAGATTTTTGTTAGATTCTGAAATATTAAAGCTATCTTTATATTTGTAATTCATTTGTGAATACTGTGAAACTGTGTAAGAAATGAAATCTCATAGTTTCATATGTCATATATAGAAAACTGGCAGAGAACCTGAAACAGTTGGCAAGATAATACAAAATGCTGTGGGACTAGATGGTAACAGGGGAAGTAACCACAATGCTGTGATAGAACAAGAAAAGGTATGCATGCATTTTTATTTCTCTATAATAATTTAAAGGAAGCTCAGTGGCTGAGTTGTAAAGCACTTGGCTTCCTAACTGGAGGGTTGAATGTTGATGAAGACTGGGATATTAAATTTCTAAATCTTTAGGGCACCCAGTCCACCTAGCTCTTACTTGGTACATGACATTAGTTAGGGAAAGTCAAGGTGGTTGGTCATTGTGCTGGCCACTTGACACTCTAGTTAATCGCAGGCCAAAGAAACAGATGACCTTTACATCATCTGACCAATAGATTACTAGATCTGAAAAGGGACATTTTGCATGTATAATTCATTTAATCAAAATATTGTTGTTAGCTTATAGAACTTCTGAGAATGTTACTATAAATTGATATGTATGAATTGAACGAAGTACTCACAAGAGTCCCCTCTGCATTCCATAATTTATGTCTGATATTTCAAATAATGTTCAGTAAGTTGTTTGCATTTGAAAAGTTTGTGAAAATGTTGCCTTTGTCCTTGAGAATGTCTTTAATAGCTTTACAGAAATCAAGAGTGCAAAAAAAGTTTAGTGCTACATATTTTAGATGCAGCTACAAAGACAATTTAAAATTTTACACCATAATTCCTTAAGTAAATATGGGTTGTTGAAAGTACTTTACAGGTTGTTGAATGTACTTGCTAACTTTATGCAGTCAGCAAGATTTTCAAAGAACATATTTAATTGCATTAATGTATAATAACTGTATAAAATGCAAAACTGACTATTTTTAAAAGTATTTAGGAAAAAGCTGGATTTAATTTTAGAAAAATGAGAATGCCTTCTACATGTGGACAATGCTAGACATTTGTTAAGACATAATTTGCACTTAAACAAGCCAATGTTCTTCTGATAAGGAGACATTATTAAAGCCATAATTCTTTATATTTAATATTATTTTTTTTTCTCTTGTCAAAATAAGGCTTATGACATGTATATTTATATCATTATTTAGATCAAGAAAGCTAATGATCAGAAAGCAGTACAACAAATGGTGGATAACTTCAGCAGATCTTGGCCAGGTTTGTTGTCTCAGTGTGTCAATAGATGTGTAGTTAGTTATTTAATGTAGACAAACTTTAAATTATACTCTAGATTTATTTATTTTTTGTCAAGGATAACAAATCTTTCTTATCTAATTAGCAAAAGAATAATGCAATGGCAATTCTAAATTTGCTTTGTAAGTTTCAAATACAACATCTAGACAGCTAAAGTAATGAGATAGATTCTATCTTAAGGCAGCTCTTTGTTTTGTATTTTAAAGTAGTGCTTTAGTGTCAAAAATAAAGTAGCAAAGGTAGAATGATAATTCATTGAGCTTTGATTCATTTTTATTGCTTCCCTTTTCTTGCTTCAGTTAAGATTTGTTTTATTTTTCTGTTATCAGTAAAATATTGTGAGAAATACTGTGATTTGACAGACAAAAAAAACAATTATTTTGTAAGCCAACTAGGATAATGGACTGGTTTTTACTTGAAACTTAAAACATTTTGTGTTTTCCTGTTGTCTTTAGGTCTGAAGAAGGAAGTATCCAGAGAGAAGTAATGGTAGACATCTCATGTTTGCTTTGAAATGTTCACTAGCTGAACCATAAGTTAGATTGTACAATAGATTTTTCGTATCAGGTCATTTACATGGAGTACCAAAACTGTGTTTTATCTTCTTATAATAGATGGACTTGTAATCTATTATGTATGCACCATCACAGCCAATTCTTTGTTCATTTATATAATATAAATAATGTGGTATGATTGATCTTTGTGAATCTCTTCATATTGAAGATTAATTTTGTTTCATTTAGCAATAACATCTCTCTTTTGAGCACAACATTTTTGTTTTACCATTAGATTACCAATATCAAGTCTTATTATTTGATGACTGGTAGGTGGTGCTTGTTAAACCACTCGCACAAACTAATTCATTTAGAGTTCATTTTAATAGTTTTAGTCTATGAATAGGAGATGTTTACATTGAGTTCATATGCTAATTGATTGGTCTCATACACACTTTTCCCCTGTATGATGATTTAATCCTTAGATTAGCTTAGAGCTTTCCTTGCTTAGTTTCACAGGCTTAGGCATTCAGGGCACTGGAATGTAATATATCCAATTACAAGTTGTGAAATATTGTATGCAACACAACAGTGATAGACACAGTATGTGCCAGGTGTATGGGAAGTCTCTTATTGTGTCAGCTGTCTGCTCAAATAGTTATGCAAAATGGCAAGCCAGTTCTGGTGGATAGATTCTGTTGTCACTAATTTCATTACATTGTCGGTTGGGTATAGAGATAAAGTAAGAAAGTCTGTAAAAGTAAAGGTCAATGTTTCATCCACTTCTATTTGTCATGTCAGACTTAGACATTAAATAGATATAATCTTGCCACAGACTTGGTGTCTGCTCGTTTGACTCTCTTGTTACTTGTGTAAAAATACTTTGTTATAATCATTGTATTCACTGTGAAGATCCTCGGTTTGTGTAGACTTATGATTATGTTGTTTTGAAATGAACAAATTATTATTCTGTCGAATAATTTTGTTTCACCTTGTCATAATTGTAAGAAAAACCTAAATTGAGATTATGCAATTTCACTTATCAGGGTTGTCCTAACCTAAACAGGGTTGGCTTGACCCTTTCATCTATGTTTTTGCTTCTTTGTCTCTATGATTTCAGTTTTGTTAACCTTCCCATTGGAAGACAATTAAAAGCTTTAAATGATTGCTTGGTTTATTACAGCTATTTTTTGTGCATTTTTTGAGTGCTAAACTCATTTTTCATTTTACTTAGATTTGTTTTTAATATACTTGAATTGGGTTTGCTTGTTGCCTGAACAAAATTAGCACTACTAAACTATCCTATGTATAGACTATTGGGAAGCAAAGAAAAAAACTATTTTTGGAACTTATTGCAGAAGTATTACTATAAATAAATGTTGACTCTTGTCAACTGGTGACGTATCAAAGATATAGGTTGAGATACATTATCTACCAGCTTTTTATGAAACTGCCAACTCTACTAATGGTTTTGTGAACTAGATCAGAGCTTTTGTTAACTGAATTAGTTTGTGCAGAAAGGTGTTTTTAGGTGCTGCTGTTGTAAGCATTTCTAATCAAATTAGCTTTAGCCCATATGATGTCATTGGATAGAAGGGACATGGCTGATTTTGTTGAACTGTATTTATATTGTAATTGGTAACTTTGGATAAGGATTGTGGTATCAGTTGTTTTCTTAAATTATGCATCTCTTTTAAGTATATCAATCTTCACTTAGATCTTAGTACTTGTTGATATAGACTTGTCATACAATGTGATAACTTTTTGTTTATTGCTATGAACTACATATAAAAATAGATCTTAACCTGATCATTACTGAGTTTATGACAAAAATTAATGCAATTATTTTTTTTCCCCCTTGTGTGTCCTAGTTAATTAGCGGCGGTATTTGTCAGTGACATGTCAAGCACGAAGTACCACATATAGTCCTGCTGCTACTGCAAGGACACACTCCTCTTTGGGATGAGAGAAAAATAAAACTGATTTTATTGTATCAATACTTTGGTTGGTTTGAATCTTGATATGATCAGCAGCAGAGTTTTATCTGCAAAGTTTTGTTCTGTGTTTCATTTGATGAATGAGTGATTCTATGAATCATTGAGTTTCCACCCTGTCCAACTGTTCAATTGTACAAAGAAACGTTTGCATTCAAAATGGTGTATATAGATTGCTTTGTGTTATGTTCATCAATTTAATGTCAGACTAATATTATAATGAAACATCCTTTCTCTTATCTAATGTATGTGATCAGATAATTGCTTCGACCTCTTGGTTCTGTAATCAATGACAACAATAGGTGTGACATCATGATGTTTTGCTTTGTTCATCCCTATTGATGTTTGCTCTCTAGCCTATTGTGCAGTGTACAGGAGTTTTTTTTTTTTTGTGACAAATTGAAAACAATAAATACACTCTAAAACAAATTTTTTAATCACTTTTGTTGTATGTATGTAGATCAAGTAACATTTTACCCCAAAAGTTAAAGCTCACCAACATATATATATATGTCACACAACTTGGTATTCCTTTGACAAATAAAATCTGAACTTTACTTTTCTAAACACTGGGTGCTTTCAATAAAATAAACAGCAAAAACAATTGTACAGTTCAAATGGAGTCCACTAGATAAGACAATACATACAATTGTTACAATTTTCTGTACACTAGAAAGTTATGGGTCAGGGTTGCTTATAATGTAATCATTTTTCAAAACTACCATTTAAAAACAAAATGCAGTGAATTGTGTAGATTGAAAGACATTTTATGATATTCTATAAACTTCTGGAGTAGATCTATTTGTCTAGATGTCAATGTGACCGCTAGTTTAAATCATTACTACAAATTTACAACTAAATAAAAAAAAACGTGCAAGGGAAATCACTCACCTAATATTCGTTTTCTGATGATAAAATAATGAACAAAGGAAACAGAAACCATTAGCATTTTACAATAATGTTTTCTGAAGAATAGATTTTAAATAACTTGAACCTGACATTCCTACATACTACACTGATTGGCAAATGCATTAAAAGCAGTACACTTAAGCTCCCAATTATTTTAGTGAAATCTTTGAGTTATTGGGATTGAATTGCTTTCCTTAGAAGCAGAGTTGTCTCTCTTTGGGCTTATTATTAGTGACCCTGCCCTATGGATGGTGGGTTTGAGTTTTTTGGCACAATTTAGGCCATGTCGAGCCCGTAATCCTTCAAGGATTACTCTCCCTTCATATCACCAGAGCTAAATTCCACGCAGTTAAATCACCTATTATGGGTGATGGAAGCACACGACACGATAGAGCATCAGGGCGTAGCACTGAGAAAAAAGACTCAAAAATTGTTGAGGACAGGAGAACAGCGCTGGCAGGGGGAAAAAAAAGAAGCGTCAGAGAGAGAAATAAAAACAAAAAGTAAATGACATTAGCTCCCACTAAAATAACCTGCCCAGTGTGCAGCCAAATATTCAGGGTCACATAGGTCTCACCATCCCCAAGAGGAGGAACAAAACCACAGTTCAATGCATTCATCCCTCCCGTTACCGGTTGTCTTTGCTTGGACTAAGTCTTAGGATCGATTTCTTGCACAGTGTAATTAGCAGCATTATCTAAAGTCTTCTTCAAAGGTCAACCAAAAATATCAAATGACTAGAAAAACAGAAGACATGAATACATTTAACACATGTAGGTCACAGATGCAGATACTGCTCTAAATCACCGGTTACTGACTATGTTGACCAATGCACGCTATCTGCATTCACAAAGTCAAATAGTAACGGAAAGATCGGGCAACTATTTGAGATGTTTTGACGTCCTGCCAAAAGGTGAGTCGTGGTAACTGCAAGAGTTGCCACACTTTGTTACACCTACGCGGTTACGGACACTGGATTGACTCCCTTTTGGTCATTGGTATGAAACATAGTTTTTACACTTCTGTGCCATCATCTCCTGGAATTTGAAGTTTGTGAGAAAAAAGTGTCAAGATCTGCTCTAGCTTGTCCACCCTATCCTTCCTCTTAGCCCCGCACCCCTTTCCTCCCCACATGGCCATCAGGTGGAACTCGGGAGACAGAGCCTGACCCAACTCAGGATCATAGTTTAAGTTCGCCACCAGGGAGCTGGAGGTGGTCCTGTACAAGTCACCCTGCGAGGCGATGACTCTTGCCGTGTCCAAGTGGGTGTACAGGACGTCTATAGCGCTGCCGATGGGGTCCAGGCCAACCTCCCAGTAGTAATCTAACAGCACGGTGTCAAGGTCACGCTCTAGGAGCAAGCAGAGGGGTGTGATATAAGGGATAGTTTCGTTGTTCAAGGGGAGGTCACTGCTGCCATCATTCAACGCCTTGTAGGCCGGACGAAGTTTAGTGTCAAAGTTATAAGCACTGGCGGTGTGGTTCTGCCGTAGAACCAGCCACGTATCCGTCAAGCGGTTCATTTGTGATCCCGTTAACGCCGACATAATGGCAGAAAAGCTGAACAAGTTCCCAGCTGCAAGTTTCAAATCTAGACAGGTCTGAATCCACAAACTCAACATTTTCGCCCGTTCATTGACTGTTGGGATATTGAGTAAGGACACCATAGTGAACAATCGGAGGCACTCCCAGCGTTCAATGATATCCTGCCTTAGTTGCTTCCCTTGAGGAAGCGTCAGCAGCTCCAAACCAGAGAAAATTCCAAGCCCTAAGTCTTTCTCATTAGCTGCACTCACCAAAGCAATATCATATTTGGTCAGATGCATGGCTATAGTTCTAGGTGTTTTGTTCAACAATAAAGTCTTTACGTTTTGCAAAACGTTAGGGTCAAGAACCCTGTGACCTTTGGGCAGAAGGTCCGTTTGAAAGTTTTCAGGCACGATTGCGGAAAGGCACGCTTTAGGTGGTAAAATAAGTTTTCTACACCTGAGGTACTCGATGTATTGAGCTCCCATCCAATCATTGTCGATAGCATGTTCTTTGGGAACATCGTAGTCGTTGTCACCTTTATCTATATTTTTATTCAAATTCTGAGAGTTCAAATTGATACGCGAGTTATTTTGGCGGGAAGATTTGGCGGGAAGAGTCAAATATGCTTTACTGCTACGACTGTTATTCTGGTTGACGTAACGGAAAGATCGACTGCGGGCAACTATTTGAGATGTTTTGGAGGCAGATGGAGCCGTTAAAGTTTCACTTGTAGTGGGCACAACTCGAGATACGATCCTTTGACCTCCGCTAGGATCTTCTGACTGACCAGAAGAAAAAGAATTGGAAAATGACTGTTTAGTGTTTGGCGACAGCTGGTCCAACGGGTTGGCTGGATAGAAGACCTTTTCTCTCTTGACCCGACGGCTTTGGTCATTTACGTGATCTTCTGGAGAAAGGTGCCTAAGAGAAACTTCCTCAGCGGAAGGGCTCGAGGATGAGGTGTTTTGAAGCCAGCTGGGCTGCTCTTTCACCTGAAAGTAATCGCTATAGTCACGGTCATCTTCTTCCTCTACCTTGGTGCGGATATGTACGGTAGGTTTTTGTTTATATTTGACTGAAGGAATCCTGCTAGGCTTAGGTGGAGGAGGGCTGCTTAGTTCACTCTCTGAACTGGCTGGGACTAGTTTCCGTCTTCCTAAAGAAGAGAACTTCTTTGTGAAGTTATTAGGTACATCATCTACTAGAGCAGGGGCGCTTCCCGAGCGAGTGTGGTTGATAGTGGGTTGAGGTAGGGTCACTTGAGGAGGGGCCTTCTTTTCTAAAAGCTCGCCAGGAGGTGTGACATTGATCACAGGTAAGCTGTCGCACCTGTCTAATGACGATGACCTGCTCTCCCGGTTTCTGCTTGAATGTTTAGCGTCATCGTTGTCAGGCAAGCTGAGTATTGGTTGACTTCCGGCCCATCTCCCGTGGCGATGCATCTCTGGGCTGGAACTAGGGCTACCTGATGGGGTCACAAACGGGCTGGGTTTCGGACTTTGATCTGGTGTGGCATAGGTGCCAGAAGAAGAGTTGTTGAGAGCGCCATACTTAGTATCATAGTAGCTCAATGGCATTGACCGTGAAATGGGGTTCTTGAGCAGTGCCCCAGACACCTGGGTGACGGGTTTGCCGCGGTGCTGGTAATACTGAATGAGCTCCTGTATGGTGGCAAATGCGTCGTCCTCAAACTGATACGATATGACAGGAAGTTGCCCCGGTGCACAGTTTCCTACGATAGAGTTGATCATAAAACTTAGGGGCGTTCCTTTCCATCTGCAAGTCAAGACAAAGTCTCCGGGTTTCGAGATACAATCGCGGACGATGAAGTCGCCGTTCTCGCAGACGAGGGTTTCAGCGTGCTGCCTGGTGATGCTGCCGTGGTACCAGGGTCGGCTGCGTAGATCCGACGGGTCACCAGCTAGCTCCTTCTGGAGGTCAAGCTGGAGCTTTTCAGGGGAGATAATCAAGTGCTGGAAATCTGGGTATGGGCCTGTGGGTGATGTTGGAACTCTGTGGAAGTGAAGCAGAAAGAAAAAAAAAGACAAATACTTTATTTTTAAATCACAATCTTGGTTTACACATTTTAATTAAGTTTAATCATTGAAAGTCCAGCTTTTAACTTTGTCACTTGTGAATTCTGGCCAACCAGAATGTTGATATTTACAGTTCCATTATTTAACATGCTAAACGGATGGCCCTAAAAGCAATAACGCAAAGGACTAAGTCTACACAATTTCAACAACCATGTTTTTGCAGCTCTTATCTATTACATGAGACCAGAAAGTTAAAAACAAAAAAAAAATGAAACAAATATTGAAAGTTAGCTAGGCCGCCCCCCCTGGGGGTGGGGTGCGGTGGGTAGGTAGTCTTTCAAATGTCACGTGACACATTTACATTTATACATCTTATGAAGCAGCCAAACGCTTAAAAGTGCTTTCATAAGCACAACTTTCTGTTAGCAAAAAAAAGTAAAAATCCTTTGAAGTTGGAGTGGTTTGGTTACTAGACTAGAGCAAGGTCAGGCGAGGATGCAGAAAGTGTGCCTGATCACACGATTGTTACTAGTACATGTCTTTATAATCCAGACTTTAAGACGCTCTCTCTCTCTCTCTCTCTCTCTGTGTATTAGTGTTTATGCATCTGTCTGTCTGTCTGTCTGTCTGTCTGTCTGTCTGTCTGTCTATCTATCTATCTATCTATCTATCTATATATATCTATCTATCTATATCTATATCTATATCTATATCTATATATATATATTATATATATATATATATATATATATATATATATATATATATATATATAAAACTTGTTCTCCCCCCCCCTCTTTTTGTGCCGCTAAAGTTACGTGGGGTAGAAATAAATAAAAGAGTGATCTTTTCATGACTTCTTGGTAACAATAGTTAAGTCCGGCCCTGCTATTTAGTGAAGTGTGAATACCACTTGTTTCCCCCCCCCCTCTTTTTTTTTTAGTGGTGTAACTCTAGTCCAACTTGCAGAAATAAAAGAGTGAGCTTTCCTTTACTTCTTGGTGTCCAAACTGTTGAGCCATGAAGAGAATTATATATATATATAAATTATATATATATGAATATATAAATATAAGTAAAAGTAAGTAAAGTTTCCCTTGCAGACCTTGCGGTCTACGGGGCAGATGATGAGGATGTTAAGGTCATCTCTTTCTAAGGCCAAATGTTAACGAGCAGGGTGTCATGTGGTCAGCACAACGACCAACCGTTTTACTTTACCCAACTAAAGTCAGGTACCCATTAAATTGGACTCAATGGCGCCCTAAATATCCCAAAATTCAAAATCACAGTCTTCACCTAGATTCGAAACCAGGACTCCAGGTTCGGAAGCAAAGCGCTTAATCACTCAGCCACCGCGCGCCAATATGAATAAATATAACATCTAATTTTAAGAGTTAGAACTGCTGTGTCTACGCTGTCACTAGTTTTAAGCTTTGAGAAATATGCCTTAAAATATTTACTCTTTGTTTTCCATTTGTCCTTAAATAAGATCTTCCAATGTCCAGTAGACTATCCTCTCCCCCCCCCCCTCCAGCCTTGGTTAAAAAAAAAATAAACACAATAACAACATAGACATTTTTTTAAAGAAATGTTTTCTACAGGCTCAAAAATAAATATTTCGAATAGCTCCAGTGGCAAATGTCCAAAGTTTGAAAAATTGTGTAAAATTTAGATGATAAAGTAACTAAAGAACTTACGAGGCAGATGGTATACTGTCGGTTCTCTGCAGAGAAAATAATCCACTTCCAGTGACACGGCCTGAAATAGTGTTTAAATGATTAACATTTTTATTTTGTACATGGTGACTAGATCTTGTACTAGATACACATGTGAAGTTAAGTACAATGAATGATGCAGACTCAAGTGTTAGGGACAATGAATGGTGCACAAAGTGAGAGGGGCAGTCGAGGCATATGTAGCTCAGTACGCGTCTATTCGGGGTGATCTGTCCTAAGTGCTGGCTTTATCTACTTAACATGTAGGTCTAGTCACATGACTAGCAGAGCTAAGATTGGGATTGTGAATTAAAAAGGATAAAAAAATTCATTTTTCTAATTGTGATGTTTGTTTTGTAATAGATATATTTCATTAGGTCTAGTGAATATCACTAACCTTTCTCATATTTCTCCCTTAGAATTCGAAGACTTGAAAGGATCTTGGCTCGATGTGCACCGATCTTTATTCCAAGATCTTTGATCTCACTTTCAGTGGCGTAGATAAGATCCTGAAGAAAAATACAATGAATCCTTCATCAAATCTTGAGAGAGGGAAAGAGACACACACATGGAGAGACAGAGAGAGAGAGAGAGGGAGAGAGAGAGAGAGAGAGCGAGAGAGAGAGAGAGCGAGAGAGAGAGAGAGAGACAGTACTGTTGACTTTAGAAAGCATTACTCGATCAACTGACAATTGTGAAATGCACGACTCACGACTAAGTTCATACATGTAGAACCGGGAATGTTACACAATATATATATATAAGATGGGTTGGAAAGTTTGACCAAAGGCGTATCCAAATAATGCCAGGATTCGCTGCAGCTCTTTCATTTCGAAACTACAGTTATATAATTAAAGGGTGATCATTACCAATATTTGCCAATACGTATGTGTGCCAGGACTGCCAGGTCGTGTGGTATACGCCCTGGACTGTCGTTCGGTGGTCTCGATGTTCTAGGGTTCAAACCCTGCCCGTTGCCGTTCCCCGTCGTTTTGGGTTGGGGTGTAATTATCTTCACATCTGAAGAAACATCCGAATGATGTAAAACATTTCAAACCTAGTAGTGAGTCGAATGTATTGACAAGCTTTCAACTTATTCATCTACCTGTGGGGGGTTCTTAAACGTATGTTAAATATCGTTTTGTTTTCTGTATCCGTTGAGCTGTTTGTCTTTTAAGGGATTATTTGTTTGGAATAATATCTAAATAACAACAAAAGCTAAGATATGGCGGACCCAGGGCATCTCTGATCTCAGCCAATTAGATCACGTTCGTTCTTTTTCAATGTTAGAAAGATAGAGTAGACTATATGCAGTATTAGTCAACACATTTAACCTGACATCGTGTCCACGCCACTGAGACAGTTACACAAAAGGAAGAGGTCACTTTAAACATCCGTCAACTTTTCCACACAAGACACGCAGTACCAGGACACTGGACCACAGTGAGCCATGTAGCGTTCCTCATATTAACTGTGCACTCCCTGTGATATACACACATACTCACACAGTCGCTGGTCTACATACCCTCACAGTGTAACACATGCATACACTACACAGACGCACATTTAGCTACATCATGTCCAAGTTGTCTGTTGTTGAGCAAGACAAACGTTAAGTACAGCACTTTAAAAAAGTAATTTAGTTTCAGTCGCAATTAAGATTTGTTTATATTGACTTTTGACCTTTAAAAAAAAGACAAACCATTAGTATTTATCCTTTGAAAAGAACTGTTCCTTTTCATAACAATTTTGTAGACTTGACTACCATTGTAAGATCCAGTTTTGACAACACTTTAGAGACGGCTAAGAACTTTACAATGCATCATATTATAAGGTCGACTTTGTATACTAAGTATTACTAAGTAAATCATTTTTAGCGGCCCCCGAAAGGGGAAAAGACTATTAGTTTTGTGTGGAATGTTTGTCCGCCTGTCCGTCCGTCCGTTCCGTTTAGATCTCGTAAACTAGAAAAGATAGTAAAAATCCGAAATCATAATATTTTAGACCATTCAAAGTTCTCATGCAACGGCTACTTTTTTTTTTCTTTTCTGAAAGCGAAAAATCCAATTTTTAAAATCAATTATGCAAGCAGTTACTTTTTTTTTTAAAGAGAAAAAATCTATTTACTATGCATATAAGTGGAACATAAGTTAAAACAACAATTAGGAAGTAGTTTTTTCATATTATCGCGTGACTAAATGACGGAGTATAGATAGTCCTTTTTTTTTTTTAACGGATTCTTTTAGATACTCATTATAAGACATCAGTTAGGCCAGGTTCACATCTAACTTCACATTCACTTATCCCTTGGTCTACTGGACCGTTGGGGCACCACAAAGGATCTGTCAACCTTCTTTCACCATTCTTCTCTGTCATTTGCCTTTGATAGAATTTCATTCTGAAATTCTTTCAACCTGCCTGGGTGGAGCACTTCTGATAGAATTTGATTCTGATATTATCTGAAAATATGTGTGGACCACGTCGGGGGCCGATTTTGTCTTTTTTTTTTTTTTTTTTAAAAGGAAACCTCAGAATTTGCGCTATTCAATTTTAGCTTTATCATCATAGGAATCCTTGGGCCTTAGGCCTCTTTTCTTTTCTTTGCCTCTTTTTTGGGCTTAATGTGCCTCTTGTATGGGCCATCTTGCCTCTTTTGTGGGCTTTTTTTTTTTTTTTTTTTTCCTTATATGTTTTTATTTGTAAGTTCTCATAATTCACAAGTATTAAATCATAAACAATTGAAAATTGATTAACCTAAAAATATAACAATAGTAACAGAAACATTATTTAATATCAAAGACATACTACCTAACCATCTTGGCCATTGAATCCATAAAAGACACAACAATGATACAAGTATCCTCTACCCCAGAACAATCAACACAATATCAAATATCCCTGACCCCCATCACCCCATTTCTGGAAAACTACCTGAGCATTGTACAAGTATATGAAACTGTCTTTGTAACTTTGTTTTTGCAGATATTATCAGACTTATAAATTCTTAGATTAATTCCCTACATATAATGGCCACAGTTTGACAAAAATCTGGTTTCTACTTTGTGCATACTTGCATACTACTATTACACACAACCAATGTGGAACGTAACTCAAAAATATAATATGCAAACTGGATTGAAGGCTATGTCACTCTTCTATGAATAAAGCAAATACAATCTGCAAACCGGATTGAAGGCTTCTGTTAATGAAAGGCGGCTGGTCGTTGTGTTGGCCACAGAAACAGATGACCTTTACATCATCTGCCCTATAGACCACAAGGTCTGAAAGGGATACTTTACTTTTACATCTGCTAAGCTTATACATTACTTTATTCATGTATTTGAATGTGTTCACCTAGATGTAAACTGACAGGTAGATCTACAGGCTAGCAAAAAAAAACAAAAACAAAAAACGTTTCGAAGGGCAAACAAACATGTAATATAATTAAGAGGCTGTTTAATGAACACAACTAGATCTAGTTGTTTCCATCTCTCAATTATGTTACGCTGTTTAGAAAGTCTACGTTAACAAATGTGTAGCATATTTACGTGAGCCACACCACGACCAGCTCAACAGACAAAAGTCACGCAGTGCTACACTGACAGTGAAGAGGACGTTCAACTTTTTCTTTACTTTCAATGCGGCGAAATGAGATACTGGACAATGATAACACTTTCACAAGCGCGTGACTCATTCATTTGGTTTTGTTTTATGGACATAAAGTATATTGTATGAAGTGTATCTTTTTTTTTTTTTAAAGACTCAAAACAACGAAGCTTTACAGTTCAGACACGAGGAGTAAGATTTGAGAATATTCTAGAACATGGTTTTAACTACAACTTTAATTTCATAATTGTATCGTAAAAAAATATTATGTTATTCTATGGAGCTCATGATATAGATCAGTGATGCCCAAGCTACGGCCCGCGGGCTCCGACCTGTGATGCGGTGATATGGAGCACCTTCAGCTCCAAGTCCACACTGCAGAATGAAGCCTTCAAAAAATCAGCTCCACAGGACTCGACAACTCCTTGCATTGGTGAGGTACGTGACGGGTCAGAAATAACGTTTTTCCCAGGTCAAAAATGTGTGTACACAACTGATATAGAACTAAATGGGAGGTCAAGGTCAAAGTGTAACAATTAATTGAATTGAATGGAAAATTTTTTTTTTTTAAACAACAGTGACACCGAGCTTGTACAGACTTGATCAAATCGCCGCTTCATGTTAATGCGTGGCTCATCTCAAGTTAATGAAATTAATTTGTAGGATTTCAACATTCCCACAAGTTGCAGTTTCAAATATTTTTTGTTTTTATTTGCTGCATCTTTGTGATCGAGTGTGGCAATACGTGTTATGGAGTGTGCATGTGTGCATGTTTCTATGGTGACGGTGAGAAGAAGTTAGTGATTGGTTGCTGGCTATGTAGTCTGAATGATGCAAGATACGCGGTAATATCGTCAGGTGTCTTGGGGAGAGAGAGAAACGACTCCAGATTGTCCGAGTGAGAGTGAATGATGCAAGATAAGCGGTAATGTGTTTTGGAGAGAGAGAGAGAGAGAGAAACGACTCCAGATTGTCCGAGTGAGAGTGAATGATGCAAGATAAGCGGTAATGTGTTTTGGAGAGAAAGAGAGAGAGAGAAACGACTCCAGATTGTCCGAGTGAGAGTGAATGTTGCAAGATAAGCGGTAATGTGTTTTGGAGAGAGAGAGAGAGAAACGACTCCAGATTGTCCGAGTGAGAGTGAATGATGCAAGATAAGCGGTAATGTGTTTTGGAGAGAGAGAGAGAGAGAGAGAAACGACTCCAGATTGTCCGAGTGAGAGTGAATGATGCAAGATAAGCGGAAATGTGTTTTGGAGAGAGAGAGAGAGAGAGAGAGAAACGACTCCAGATTGTCCGAGTGAGAGTGAATGATGCAAGATAAGCGGTAATGTGTTTTGGAGAGAGAGAGAGAGAGAGAAACGACTCCAGATTGTCCGAGTGAGAGTGAATGATGCAAGATAAGCGGTAATGTGTTTTGGAGAGAAAGAGAGAGAGAGAAACGACTCCAGATTGTCCGAGTGAGAGTGAATGTTGCAAGATAAGCGGTAATGTGTTTTGGAGAGAGAGAGAGAGAAACGACTCCAGATTGTCCGAGTGAGAGTGAATGATGCAAGATAAGCGGTAATGTGTTTTGGAGAGAGAGAGAGAGAGAGAGAAACGACTCCAGATTGTCCGAGTGAGAGTGAATGATGCAAGATAAGCGGAAATGTGTTTTGGAGAGAGAGAGAGAGAGAGAGAAACGACTCCAGATTGTCCGAGTGAGAGTGAATGATGCAAGATAAGCGGTAATGTGTTTTGGAGTGAGAGAGAGAGAGAGAGAAACGACTCCAAATTGTCCGAGTGAGAGTGAATGATGCAAGATAAGCGGTAATGTGTTTTGGAGAGAGAGAGAGAGAGAAACGACTCCAGATTGTCCGAGTGAGATGAAGTCTTTTTGTAGTTTTGTTCAAAATACTCTTGTACATTTTGACTACATTTATTATCTCAAGTTGAAGTTGTAATAAGTTATTTATAGTATTGTTGACAAAGCTATTCAAGTTTGACAAGTTAAAATAGGAAACGCCTACAACGGTTGAGTTGCCTACCAGCAGTTTGGTGCTACAAGTCAACGACAGTACGAAGCGAGGATGAAATAGATAATTCACGAAGAAAAGAAGAAGGAAAAACTTTGGAATTGTTTTCAAAATGTCACGTGACAGTTGATTCATTTAAATCTAGAAAATAAAAAGGACTACGAAGCAAGTTTCGTGAAATAAAACGATAAAAGAAACCTGCTCGGTTCTAAAAGTACTGTACACAGTAAGTTGGGTACGAAATAAAGAAAACACGGAAAAGCTGCTGTTCAAATGTCTCAGCTATGACGTCAGTACAACAACTAGAAACAGTCTGACAGCTTTACAAGTAGCAATCTTAGCAACGGACTTATTGTTCCTGAGAGAAAACAACACTTGGTTAATCAAACTATTGTTGTACATTTTTAATTAATATTGTTTCGGTTTATTAAAAATTTAGGACACCTGTTGTTAAAAATTTAATCGCCCTTCCACACAAACACCATAGGTATTATAACTTTTCTTATTTACTGGTTTGGATAGCAACGAAACCTATTTCATCTTCCGAAGACAGAAGACTCAAAAGTAAAGTAGCAACTATACATAAAACACTGAACCATAATCTTCAAATACAAAAACAAAATTTAATAAAATACTCTGAAAGACACAAAAATAAAGGCACATTCCTCGTCCCATATGCTAGGACAAATTTGTACAAATACTCCTTCTTCCCTAGTGCTATTAGAGCATGGAATGGGTTGCCTGAGCTAGCCAGAAAAACCAGTGACTTGGCAGAATTTAAGTCATTGGTTAATATGCATGACTAAATGCATGACGCGTAGGACGTAATCATCTTCTTTTTTGAAGTAACGTCTGTATTATATAAGATAAGATAAGATAAAAGGGTACATGGTAAATAGCCAGTTAAAAATAATCTTAGGAATTATAGCTACTTAGGTTTGTTCACTGACCTCTACTCCGCCATATTGGTGAAACAAGGGAAGATACTCTGGCATACTAAGTGCTTCCAGCCACGTGGATATGGCAATGTGGCGGCCCGCCATCTTTTTCTTTCTGCGGTAGTCCGAGTCTAGAACTTGCCTGAAATAATAAATAAAAACATCAATTTTTAAATTTTGAGAAAATGATTGGTCAAGAGGAAATAAGTCAGAGGGGACGAGGGGACATTAATGGCTGCAGACACTAAATAAAGAGATTCGTCAAACGTTTGGTTACCAGACATGCACATATCCAAAGGAGGACAAAGAGTAGGACAAAGTGTCATACACGAGGACAAAGAGTAGGACAAAGTCTCCTTTAGTTGGCCTCCTTCAGTCGTAACGCCTATGGTTCATCTCATAGAATACGTTTTCGTGTGACTGAGGAGCCTTCCTTTGCTGCAGCATACAGTTTTGAAGTTAGGTCTTGTACCTGGTCTGCATTTTCTCAAATGAGGTCTAGTTCATATACAAACCTGAGATTGGAAATAGGTAGCTTATTTATGGTCAATAGGAGTAAATCCTTCTAAAGTTTCTATCATAATATGCTCAAGAAATCAGTTAAAATGAGCTGGAGAGAGAATGCATCCTTTACACACTCCTATGGATGTCCAATTCGGCTAAGAGGTAGACTGAGATATTCGCATTTAGATTTAGGGCTTTGAAAACACCAATTATGTTTTTATCTATGTTAAATTTGCCATCATTGGCCACAGGCCATTATGCCAAACCCGCTCAAAAGCTTTTTTCAAGTCTTTGAAGTTGGATACCAATTTCTTTTAAGAGTTGAAGGCATTTTTCATTAAACAGTCAGGGCGCATGTTGTCATGACTGAATGTATATAGGGGACAAAGGTCTTTGAAGCACATTTGTTCAGATCGTTGTTTAACCTTACTCACTAGAAAGTCAGTTGTGATCTTGATCTAGTTTCCGAGGACAATTTCACACATTTTATTTGTTTTGCCACAAAGCACAAGTGCCACAAATACGGTATGTATTTACAGGTAATGGCTGAATGAATTACATGAATTCATATTATTAGAAGAAAGTGCATCAGATGGCACACCGAACTTTACTGTACATTATGACATATGACATGCACATCTTAATTGCTGCATAATTCAAACGTGGCCTACAAATAGACGACTCTTTCACTCAATAATAGGCCTACTATTTTAGAACAATCAATTTACCATGATGTAAGTATAATCATTAGACATTGACATTCTTAGTGCATATTTTTTTTCCCCTTACAAGAGCCCGTCTGGGCCCATTTGGTCGTAGGCCCGGGCGCAATGAAGTTAAGTCAGACTCTTAAGAGATAGGGAAATTATCATTGCAGAAAGAATTTAAAGAGATACACACACAAAAAAAAAGATGAAAGTAAAAAGTCTCTTAGTGATGCAAGTGTTGATACATTTGTTGATAAATAAAACAATAATGTCAAATGTTCTCAAAATGACCATCAAGTTAAAATCATGGAGTCATTATGACATGTTTAACACCATGGAGTCATTATGACATGTTTAACACCATCGAGTCATTATGACATGTTTAACACCATGGAGTCATTATGACATGTTTAACACCATGGAGTCATTATGACATGTTTAACACCATGGAGTCATTATGACATGTTTAACACCATGGAGTCATTATGACATGTTTAACACCATGGAGTCATTATGACATGTTTAACACCATTGAGTCATTATGACATGTTTAACACCATGGAGTCATTTTGACATGTTTAACACCATGGAGTCATTATGACATGTTTAACACCATGGAGTCATTATGACATGTTTAACACCATGGAGTCATTATGACATGTTTAACACCATGGAGTCATTATGACATGTTTAACACCATGGAGTCATTATGACATGTTTAACACCATGGAGTCATTATGACATGTTTAACACCATGGAGTCATTATGACATGTTTAACACCATTGAGTCATTATGACATGTTTAACACCATGGAGTCATTATGACATGTTTAACACCATGGAGTCATTATGACATGTTTAACAAAATCCAAACGTATCCAACCCAACATTCTGTCAGCACGAGAAAATCTGCCACTTGACTTTCGTCCTAAGGATGTTGTGTCAATTCGCGTAACCAAATCCTTCCACTTTTCCCGGTCAGCAGCTTTTCTTAAACCTGGCAGTATTTCAAAAGAGGCCGGTTCATTTCTTTATGTTATCCAGTCAATTTTTCTTTGGTTAGTGATATGTCTTGAAGGCTGCAGAACGCAAAGAATTACGGTGAAAGAAAGCCCCCCCCCCCCCAATTATGTAGGATATGAACTGTTCTATTGCTCCATGTATTTTATGGGAAGATATATAACCTGTAATGGATGACCCATAAATGATGTGCACTATAGCCACTAGCTAGAGGAATGTAGAGTGTAGTGTGATAGAAGTTCAATAAATCTGTCAATAAACCATTACAATCCCTGGACCTAGACTTTCTATGCAAACTTTAAAGTTGAGTCATTTGGCTAAATAAACATTTGGTGCTTTTGAAGAGACGAGGTAAATATTTTCAGTCTGTCTAATAGTGAGTTTCAAATTTTAGATTGCATTACACCCCCCCCCCCGCACACTTTTCCCGCACACTTGACCATCTTGAAACATTCGTTCTCTTTCTCCCTCTTTCCGAATGTTTTCTGTTTTTCTTTTTCCGTGTAACTGTGTTCTCTGATACCTAATAGTCTAGTCAAACTAAAAACTCACACATGCTTCCTTGAAGTAACCCACCTGAGTAGATCCCTGTAGGGAAACGTATCGAACTTGGACCCCACTGTGATCATTTTCCACAATTGTTTTTCTCTAGTGCTTCTCAACCACTTCAAAAGTCGCCGGTGGGAAGATTACTTCCCTTGTGTCTAGCGATCCAGACGACTCGTGGGTTATGTTCTCCTGCCAATCTCCACTATAAAATGTTTGTATTTGGACATTATGTTTTTTATATTACCTAGCTGGTACTAATATTAGTACCAGCATAACTTGGCTGTTAAGTAGGTTGATAAATTCATGTCATATTGCTTGATTGTTTTTTGAAATAGATCAAATGTGATGTATCGGTAACTATATTCAGTAACATTCGTATCAAAATATTTATTCACTCAATTTAATTCATGTTAAAGAAACATAACTCGTCTACTAATAATTTTCACACTTAAGGTTAATCACAGTAATCTGCTCCTATTTACACTTTAATTTTAAGATTCAGTTTACGTTTTAATGCAATAAAAATCCCATAATGGAGAAAAAATAAAGCGATATGAACAAATATGGGGGCGATATAATGGAAGCTTAAGAAAATAGTACAAAGACGCCATATTGAAAGATCCCTGTCATAAAGTTTATTAAAATACTTCGCTTATCAAAGGGCATACTTCCGCATTCTGTAAACAGGGTCACCGGACACACCAAAAAGCTGGCTTTTATGTATTTGCCTCCATGAATGAAAATCTCCACTATAATAAACTAAGACACTAATAGAACCGTTAATACCGTTTCCAAGTAACAACAGTACATTATTTCTATGTTCCCTATTTCAAACGCCTATTGATATATAGCTATAAATAGATGAAATATAAATCGTGTTTTTCGATCTA
Source organism: Biomphalaria sudanica (assembly GCA_036873155.1). Classification (NCBI taxonomy): domain Eukaryota; kingdom Metazoa; phylum Mollusca; class Gastropoda; family Planorbidae; genus Biomphalaria; species Biomphalaria sudanica. Next base: position 1,032,800 of record JAZGLO010006723.1, on the reverse strand, counting down.
ATACTGGAACTTGACTGATTTAAAAAAAAAAAAAAAAGAGAAAAATTATTGCAGAGTCAGCAGTTTGAAGAAAGTAAAGATTCCAATTGATCAAAGTAAGGTCTAATAACATGTTCAGAGACGTTGCGCTGTATGTACAGCAACAAACCGACGTGCACTTAGAATCCGTGGCTCCGCGCGCAACGTCAATTTACTGCACAGCAGGAATTTGATTGAATGGAGATGTTGTGAGGATGTTGTGAGGATGTTTCGGCCACCATCTTTCCTTTTAATCTACAACCAAACTGCTAGACTGGCGACGTATAGACTTGTCCCCTCCCCCCCCCCCCCGCCTTTTTTTTTTTTTAAATTTGAAATTCATCAGGCAATCTAATAGCGTACAATGTAGACCATATATAAGATACTAGTGTGCATAGACAACTCGAGAGGACAGGAAAGAGCTGGGAAGTCGTTTAAAAACTAGCAAGAGACTGTGGAGAGTGGCGTGTTTTTACGGAGGCCCTATGTTCCACTAGGAACGCAAAGGAAAGATGATGATGACTACTATTTTTAATTTACATAAATGATTTACCAAATTGCATTAGTTCAGGAACAAAAGTCAGATTATTTGCAGACGATTGCATAATATATAGAACAATAAAAACAAAACAAGACACAGATATTTTACAAAGAGAATTAGATGAATTACAGAAATGGGAATCAAATTGGAGCATGTCTTTCCACCCAGAAAAATGTCAGTTGTTAAGAGTAACAAAAAAACTAAAACAAATTAATTCCACTTATCTTATTCATGGCAAACCAGTAACACAGACTAAAAACTCAAAATACCTAGGTGTTATAATAAATGAAAAACTGTCATGGAATCCACATATTGATGAAACTATAAAAAAATCCAACAAAGCATTAGGGTTTATTAAAAGAAATTTCTATAAATCAAATAAGAACATAAAACTAAAATGTTATTTAACCTTGGTTAGGCCAATAATAGAATATGCATCCACCGTGTGGGACCCCTCAACTCAAGAAAACATTAAGAAACTGGAACAAACACAAAATAGAGCAGTGAGATTCATAACAAACGAATATTCACATTTGACTAGGGTAACACCATTAGTAAAATCACTAAATTTAGAAAGCCTTCAGGACAGAAGACTCAAAAGTAAAGTAGCAATTATACATAAAACACTGAACCATAATCTTCAAATACAAAAACAAAATTTAATAAAATACTCTGAAAGACACAAAAATAAAGGCACATTCCTCGTCCCATATGCTAGGACAAATTTGTACAAATACTCCTTCTTCCCTAGTGCTATTAGAGCATGGAATGGGTTGCCTGAGCTAGCCAGAAAAACCAGTGACTTGGCAGAATTTAAGTCATTGGTTAATATGCATGACTAGATGCATGACGCGTAGGACGTAATCATCTTCTTTTTTGAAGTAACGTCTGTATTATATAAGATAAGATAAGATACATAACTAGACATTTTATACTGTAATAGTTATGCGTACCTAACTCAGCTATGCTATGTTCTCCATGTCCGGGGGGGGGGGGGAGACAAAATGTTTTAATCTGTGCGAATCATTAAAATGAAACATCCCCTATTTAGACTAGTCGTAAATCATTACATCATTTTTAAATAATTAAAAGAATAGAATTTAAACTGCGCGAATTAATTTTTTTCCAGGATAGGTTACTTAATTATCTTTTTTTCCCCACAAAAGCGAACTAACAGACCTATATAATATATACACGTCTATGATCAAACCATAGACCTATATATTATATCTAGACTGGAAACCGGAAACAAATTCTTATCCGCGACTGATCGATTCACAGACTTATATATATATATATATATATATATATATATGTATATGTATATGTACGTAACTCTTTTTCAAGTTCTAAGGAAAGTCATCCCAAATCAATCTTTTCTGTCATAGAAAAGTAATGATCTTTAGTTTTCAAAGTTTGGAAAAAAATGAAAAATCATTTCTCGGATTTTTTTTAGAATGGGCTATTAATCACAGAACTATATATTCACGCAAATATATGAAACAAAGTCATTTCCTGTTAATTTCCATTGAGATAATGTTTCAAAAATCCTAGATCAAAATAATTCATGTCTGTTGATTTTAATTAGCTTATGTACATTTAAATAGATTGATTACCTAGATCTTTCTAGATTATGTATTTAAAAATTGCAAAAAAATAATTATGAGACGAGAGTACTCTTATTCTTTGATGTTCAATTACTAGATCTGGATCTAAAAATTAAATTATACCTTACATAGGTTAGGGTTGAAAAAAAACTGTAGCCTATTTCATATAACTACTTTACAAAACAACGCCTTGTTTCAACTTTTTAAAGAAAAAATTCACATTTTTTGTAGTTTTAGTTCTGTCTTAATATATACAGTCTATGGATCGAACTCTTTCACAATTTTATAAACATCCAATTCACATTTCGTGTTGATCTAAATCCCGAAACGAAACATGTGTAGAAATAAAACGTGTGACATCCAAAGAACGAAACATTTTGTCTGACAAGATTGAGTAGAAACAAGAAACGAATCTCCCTTGTCGCGAGGTTCCAGGAAGCCACGCTAGATGTCAGGCTGTGAGAACTGACAAAATGTCAACCTGTGCTCATGTAATATGTCATCCCCCTTTTGCTATTGTACCGGTCCATACTTTTTTTTATGTGTGTGCAATGAGCAGAGGGTGACACCGCTCTGTATGTGTGTGTGTGCTTGTTTGAGTTATTGCGTGTGTGTATGTGTATACAGCAGGTGATGTAGAGTGCATGTGTTTTGTGTGACTGACACAAAGATTGGCGAAGGTATAGTAAGGCTGGCACAAAGATTAGAACATGGTGTTACCAACTGATTTCAATCATTTGGCTTATCCCCCCCCCCCGCTCTCTCACTCTTTCTCTTTCTCTCTCTCTCTCCATATGGCTTCTCCTGTCTCGGTAGACAACCCTGCAATAGATGAGCCCAAATGCTTCACTGCTGTTTATTTCCTTGACTTAAGTCCGGACAGAATCTGTTGTGCTTAAACAAGCCACTGTTCTGGAGAGGTAAACTTTGCCACAGTTCTGGAGAGGTAAACTTTGCCACAGTTCCTCCTGCAGGAACATGTTTTCACCTAGCTGATAGAGTACAGTCTCTCATAAACATCAATGCACATTACAGAGTATATGAAGTAATACTCTGTTATGAAGGTGCTCACGTAATTTTAAAGATATACTAAGTTCGATAACTGAAGAATAAACATCTTCAAACAGTTTGACCAAATTACAAAAAGTTTTTTCTTTCTTCTCTTGTTTAACCCTGAATGTAAACCTGTAGTCAATATGATGGTTTCCACTAATATCCCCATCCCAGAATGCATGTCACGACGTCTGGTGTTTATAAACAAGGGTTAGCTGTTTCCGTCTTCAAGAGATAACAATTGTCTTTCAAATCAAAGACACGTGGGGGCGCATGAGCTAGGGCGTCCATCCTTTATATCAACTCGTCAGTACGTGTGGTCGGAAAAATCAGCAAAGTAAAGGGGGGAGGGGGGGCTGGCTGTTGGAAAAGTTTAAAGAAAGTTCCCTTTTCTGTTTTGGGATCCCGACCCCTGCCTCCCACTATCGATCTCCTACCTCACAAATGAACCCTTACAAATCATGTGTGTGTGTGTGAATGTTGGTTGATGTGTGTGCTCATTGGTATGCGAGCTTGACCTCACGGCACGCTGTAGAGTTTGCAGGTTAGCTTAGCTAATTAAACACAATGGTTGGGGCGTGGATCTCCAAACGAGAGTGAGTCAAACACTAAAAGCAAAGAAATAGTCTGGGGCGGAGGGAGATAGGTGGCGCTCCGTGCAGCGAGATAATAATGGATAATACTAGCACACGTGTTAATCTAAGTCGATGGTTGTTTTTTTTTACAGAAAGTTTGCGATAGGTCTACTAGTTCAAATGACCACATATCAATTTATAAAAATATAACTTTAATAAAAAAAAAGTTATATTTAACTTTTGCATAAAGTACGAAGAAAGTTATTTATCAAAGCAAAAGTCAACGTGTGACTTTGGAGTAACAGAGACAACGTATGCAAGACGCCAGATGAATAGCAAAGTAAAACCCACAAGGACGAGGACCGACTCAATAGGATGTGCATAAAATGGCAGGCAAACAAAAAACGAAGGTGTTTGAATTTAGTGGTAAACTTGTTTTTAGAATGAAATTAGCAGACGTATTCCCAAGGTGACCTGAAACAAAGGTCATGGAGTCTCAACCAGTACAAGCCATACGGCTTTCTAATTTTCAAACCAAAAATGTCATTAGTCATTATTTATAACAAGCCTTAACACATGTTCTTACTTGATATTCTATTATAGAGCCTACTTTCCATTAACCCAAGCTGGAGTCACTTAAACTGTTATGTAAGTCTACGTCAAACTAGAAATCTACAACATAAATCTCATTTTTGTTCTTCTCTATGTCTACGAGTTTAACACTAGTCCGAGATGAGATCTACATATTTTGCCACATCCAATGCACACACTTACACACGTAGGCCTGCGCATAACAGTAGAACATCTAAGCAATGTTACTCTAAAAATGATGCAAAAAGTCAAACCAAATTATGTCAGGAAAACTTAATGATGTTATTGTCAACTAATATTTTAAAACTAATGTCTAACAAAAAAAAAAAATAATTAAACAAAAAAGCTTCTACTTCTACATGAGTCATGTCATTCAATTTGTAACAGATCCTAGACCAACAACAATCAATCTGTGCGATTAGAAATAGTTTTACCAAATGTTTTTTGTCTCAATACACTATGATCCTAGCACTTTTCTCAATACACTATGATCCTAGCACTTGTCTCAGTACACTATGATCCTAGCACTTGTCTCAATACACTATGATCCTAGCACTTGTCTCAGTACACTATGATCCTAGCACTTGTCTCAGTACACTATGATCCTAGCACTTGTCTCAGTACACTATGATCCTAGCACTCGTCTCAATACACTATGATCCTAGCATTTGTCTCAATACACTATGATCCTAGCACTTGTCTCAATACACTATGATCCTAGCACTTGTCTCAATACACTATGATCCTAGCACTTGTCTCAATACACTATGATCCTAGCACTTGTCTCAATACACTATGATCCTAGCACTTGTCTCAATACACTATGATCCTAGCACTTGTCTCAGTACACTATGATCCTAGCACTTGTCTCAGTACACTATGATCCTAGCACTTGTCTCAATACACTATGATCCTAGCACTTGTCTCAGTACACTATGATCCTAGCACTTGTCTCAGTACACTCTGATCCTAGCACTTGTCTCAGTACACTATGATCCTAGCACTTGTCTCAGTACACTATGATCCTAGCACTTGTCTCAATACACTATGATCCTAGCACTTGTCTCAGTACACTATGATCCTAGCACTTGTCTCAATACACTATGATCCTAGCACTCTTCTCAATACACTATGATCCTAGCACTTGTCTCAGTACACTATGATCCTAGCACTTGTCTCAGTACACTATGATCCTAGCACTTGTCTCAATACACTATGATCCTAGCACTTGTCTCAATACACTATGATCCTAGCACTTGTCTCAGTACACTATGATCCTAGCACTTGTCTCAATACACTATGATCCTAGCACTTGTCTCAATACACTATGATCCTAGGACTTGTCTCAATACACTATGATCCTAGCACTTGTCTCAGTACACTATGATCCTAGCAGTTGTCTCAATACACTCTGATCCTAGCACTTGTCTCAATACACTATGATCCTAGCACTTGTCTCAGTACACTATGATCCTAGCACTTGTCTCAATACACTATGATCCTAGCACTTGTCTCAGTACACTATGATCCTAGCACTTGTCTCAATACACTATGATCCTAGCACTTGTCTCAATACACTATGATCCTAGCACTTGTCTCAGTACACTATGATCCTAGCACTTGTCTCAATACACTATGATCCTAGCACTTGTCTCAGTACACTATGATCCTAGCACTTGTCTCAGTACACTATGATCCTAGCACTTGTCTCAATACACTATGATCCTAGCACTTGTCTCAATACACTATGATCCTAGCACTTGTCTCAGTACACTATGATCCTAGCACTTGTCTCAATACACTATGATCCTAGCACTTGTCTCAATACACTATGATCCTAGCACTTGTCTCAATACACTATGATCCTAGCACTTGTCTCAGTACACTATGATCCTAGCACTTGTCTCAATACACTATGATCCTAGCACTTGTCTCAATACACTATGATCCTAGCACTTGTCTCAATACACTATGATCCTAGCACTTGTCTCAGTACACTATGATCCTAGCACTTGTCTCAATACACTATGATCCTAGCACTTGTCTCAATACACTATGATCCTAGCACTTGCCTGAACAAGTTGGGAAAAATGGGAGGGGGGGGGGGAAGGGATATCTGGAATTCGAACTAATGGCTCACGCCTCCTCAAGCCGACATACTAACCACTCTACTAGTGATCATAGTGTATTGAGACAAGTGCTAGGATCATAGTGTATTGAGACAAGTGCTAGGATCATAGTGTACTGAGACAAGTGCTAGGATCATAGTGTATTGAGACAAGTGCTAGGATCATAGTGTACTGAGACAAGTGCTAGGATCATAGTGTATTGAGACAAGTGCTAGGATCATAGTGTACTGAGACAAGTGCTAGGATCATAGTGTACTGAGATTTACCAGATTATGAAAAATAGAGGATTGTATAGTTATCTATTGTTTGTTTCAAACTTACTTTAAAGCAGCGACCTATAAAGGGGACCAATTCAGTTTATACCACCACTCCAGTTACAATTTCTTCCCCTTGTTCGAGATACCAAACATAGTAATTAATTACCAATAGATAGTTAACTAAGTTGTAAATTTTTTTTTTATTCTTGTGTTGTCAGGCTAAAGAAATTGTGCAATATTTAAGATCGATCCGAGTTTGGGTATCGGAAAATAATGTGCACGAGCTATTTACCAGACAGACAGATATATTGTAAAGATTCTATTGGGGAGAATGTGTAATGTGTGCAAGTCGTAATAATCTTGCCTATTAATACTATACGTGATAAAAATATACGTATGAGTAAAGGTTAGAAAAGGATGAATATTTATATTAATTTTATATATAAAATCAAATGAACACATCATATGGCCACGTTGTACTCAATGTAGGATTGACCAAGATGGCTTGACAACAATTTCTGTCAATATGTATTCAATCTATCTGGCGGCGAACATCTTCTGACATCAAGTGAATGTTATTTATACATTACACATTATACATTACTTTGAGTACCTCAGCCAATGATGGTATCTTAATGTTGTTAGGTACATTTGAAGCAGATGACAGGTAACTTGCAGACATAAAATGGTAAGTAAGCTTGATCTGCTCTAGTCCCCAACCTAGCTAGAGGTACATAACTCTGCCAGAAATATCCTTGCCTCAGTTTTGTTTTTTTTACACTTAAGTTTATGTCCAGATATGTTGTTTTCCATTTAGGTTTTTTTTTCTACATAGATGTTCTTTACCCTACCAGTTCTTTCTACATAGATGTTCTTTACCCTACCAGTTCTTTCTACATAGATGTTCTTTACCCTACCAGTTCTTTCTACATAGATGTTCTTTACCCTATCAGTTCTTTCTACATAGATGTTCTTTACCCTATCAGTTCTTTCTACATAGATGTTCTTTACCGTATCAGTTCTTTCTACATAGATGTTCTTTACCCTACCAGTTCTTTCTACATAGATGTTCTTTACCCTATCAGTTCTTTCTACATAGATGTTCTTTACCCTACCAGTTCTTTCTACATAGATGTTCTTTACCCTATCAGTTCTTTCTACATAGATGTTCTTTACCCTATCAGTTCTTTCTACATAGATGTTCTTTACCGTATCAGTTCTTTCTACATAGATGTTCTTTACCCTACCAGCTCTTTCTACATAGATGTTCTTTACCCTATCAGTTCTTTCTACATAGATGTTCTTTACCCGTACCAGTTCTTTCTACATAGATGTTCTTTACCCTATCAGTTCTTTCTACATAGATGTTCTTTACCCTACCAGTTCTTTCTACATAGATGTTCTTTACCCTATCAGTTCTTTCTACATAGATGTTCTTTACCCTATCAGTTCTTTCTAAATAGATGTTCTTTACCCTACCAGTTCTTTCTACATAGATGTTCTTTACCCTATCAGTTCTTTCTACATAGATGTTCTTTACCCTATCAGTTCTTTCTACATAGATGTTCTTTACCCTATCAGTTCTTTCTACATAGATGTTCTTTACCCTATCAGTTCTTTCTACATAGATGTTCTTTACCCTATCAGTTCTTTCTACATAGATGTTCTTTGCCCGTACCAGTTCTTTCTACATAGATGTTCTTTACCCGTACCAATTCTTTCTACATATTAGTTTTTCCCTAAACAATTTTTCTCTGACAGTTTTGATGATGCGCTAAACTATTCTGCACCCCCCCCTCCCCCACTACAAATATTACCACCATCAATGTATGCACAAACATAACCACACCATAACCACAACTCTTATAGGAAGAGTACAAAATAAAATGTACAAACAATTCCGGTTCCCTTGTATCTGAATGGGTGCAGTGGGAAATTAAAAAGTCTGGCGCCACCCCGAAGAAAAAAAAAAAAGAGGCGAAACAAAGTCCAGACAATGGAAGTATACAAACTATCACAGACATTTTTCTCCGGGCGACAGACGGGACGGATTACTCACTCAGTAGAAAGTGCACTCACCATTAATAAATCTCATTTTCACTCCTTTATAGCTCTCCCCGCCCCAAACTTTAAAAAAAACAACTTCACCCCTTTCTCACTTTTGTGGGAACTTTGTTTTTCCTCTCGCGAGTACAACATGGAGTCACCCCCCCCACCCCCCATCCATGACATGTATGCGCGTAATAAGTTTCAGTTTCCAGAATTAAAGACAAGGTTTGGAGGGGCAGCCACTCTTAATAAAAAAAAACAAAACTAGACAGACTTTTTGATCTAATTATTATTATTATATTATTATAATCTAAATACATTTTAAAAATTCTCCTGTAGCAGTGAAACCTTGTGACTTTGGAAATATGAGAAAAGAGTAAGAGGGAGAGCGAGAGAGCAAAGAGTGAGGCTATGGGAGAGCTAGTGCAGAGAGAGAGAGAGAGAGAGAGAGAGAGAGAGAGAGAGGGAGAGAGAGGGAGAGAGAGGGAAGAGAGAACAAAAGAGAGCCCACAGTAAATGAGTGTAGAAAAACAAAAGAGTCAAGATAGAAAGGAGAAACAGGAGGTCAATATCAAAGTCTCTGTAATGCTCTATACTACTCTATCAAAGTACGTACATTTACAGTAACAAAGCTTCTATCAACTCACTCGCTCTGTCCTTCTGGTACAAATCTCGTACATGCTATTTCTCCTATTTTCCATTTCGGATTAAGTTGAAATTGTGTACAAATCCATTGTCGAATGACGATACACATATTAATCAAAAAAATTCACCAACTAGTTAACTAATTAGTGGTAATTAATTAATTTGGTTTTATCTAGAGAAAGGGGGATAATTCTTACACTATTAAGAGATATGGCTATAATTGTGTGGTTTCTTTCCTCGTATAAGTTTTTTTTTAAAGTATTTTTTTATATTTTGCTTTTATAATTTATTTATTGAGTAACATTGATTACATTCACATTTTATACACAATACAGTAGACTAATGAGTTTTACACGTCTTATATAGTTTATAAGCTATAAGCTTGAAGGATAGTTTAATGGTGAAGCATACCGGCAAAGGCGGTCCCAGGCCCCACGCCTTATGGGGGCACTGTAATAATGAGAATCTTTGTTCTATTTGTTTCCGAAAAGCTCATCGTATTAGTGATTCTGATATGACAATCTCCTAGGGCCCCGCGCATTGCTAAGGCCGCCTCTGGTAAGGGAATAAAAAAAAGTAAAGTTCCTCTTTCAGAGGAAGATGTAAAGGTCATCTGCTTCTGTGGCCTTCGGTTTACGAGGGTATCATGTGGCCATTACAACGACCAACCGCCTTTACTTTTCCCCAACTAATGTCCGGTGCCCATTAGAGCTGGGTGGACTCAGAGGCGCCCAAAGATCCCGAATTAAAAATCCCAGTCTTCGCCAGGATTCGAACCCAGGACCCCCGGTTCCGAAGTCAAGCGCTTTACCGCTCCGCCACCGCGCCTCCTGGTACGGGAATAGAGAGAGTTAATTTCTTACACTAGCGGCACGTAAAATTTAGTCATTACTTTGTACCTACAGACACAGGCATTCACATGATCTTATTTCACTTAAAAAGATGTTACTCTTTTTATTATCCCAAAACCTTTGTGATATCCGAACACTAAGCTATTCTGACTAACTTTGTATGGAATATGTGAGAATGAATCATGCATAAGCTCATTGTCAGCGAAATTGCAGACTCTACTGAGATACCCAGCACTGAACTCATGGATAATTAGTCAGATAGAATGCCGGCTTTAAAAGGTCATCTATTTCCATTGTATCGAGTCAGACCGCTCAGCTAGCACATTGACCAAGATAAAAATCAAGAAGTGTTGCTTATAATAGTCCGTGCGGAATAGTTTAGAACTGCATGGATGCATTATTTAAACAAATAACAACATTACTTGCAACAACAATTTTTATTGCTATGTCTATGAAAGTAAAAAAAGGTTTAAATCTACCCGTTCATTCATTTCTTCTTAATTTATTAATCTATACAAATGATATTGTTGCAAAACTATCACAAACTTGTAATAACTTACAAAAGTTTGTCTTCAGAAAACAACAGAACTAAAATTTTTACTTTAGTTTAAAGTAAGAAATAAAAGTCGTTCTTTTTTTTTTTAAATCCCATATGTTTAAAATAGTTTGAAAAAAAAAGTTTTATTTATTTTGAAGTTGCAATGTTTAGTGTATATTTAGCACCCTCTTAGTATTAATGTTTGCAAGAAGAAAAAAAAAAAGAAGATATGCCCAGATTTAGTAACTAGAACTTATTTTTGGCTCACCCTATTAGCCAGTCAGGAGTGAGGCGTGTCGTCACGAGGGGGGAAACTTTTGATGTTGAGTCCACCTGGCAACTTCTTTAAAGTCTAGACGGATTTCTCCAAATGTCTTTGGCCAGGTAATTATGTCATTTTTTTTTTTCGAATGGTGGATGCGAGAAGAGGAGTCAGGGGAGTGAGAGAGCACAAAATAGAACTGCATGAAATTGCACACCAGGGAGCCTTGTAGCTCTTTCAATCAATGTACATTTTTTTGTACTGCGCGAAATGCATATTCTTTAAAAAAAAAAAAAAAATTTTTTTGAGTCTTTTTTTTCTTTCTTGACTAAGTACCATTACTCTGTTCTTTATTTTACATAAATCAGTTGTTGTTTTTTTTTTGCCTCAGAGTTTCTTTTAAATTTTATTTATTTATTTGTGTGTGGGTTTATTCATTGAGCTCTTATCAGTCATATTTCAGATTATACGTTTGATATGCAGACGTTTTGCTACCAACTATCACACACATTACTTTTATGTCAGTAAAAAAATAAAATAAAATAAAATACACAGTCATAACATATGGAACATTATTCTCTATATATTAAAAATATATGGATATTATCCATATCCCAATAGCCGACCTCTACATTAAAATTGAGTTATTAAATATCACGTAATGTACGCGTCAAGGTCTCATGGTTTGGATAAATAAGCTTTTTAACAACAATTTAAGCTCGATAAGATACTCTTACTGCAGTCATATACGCGTCAAGGTTTTCGTTGTTTGGGTAAATAAGATAAAATAATATTATAGTATTAATTAGATTCGAGCAAATACTTTAACATGCTGATCTCATATAGTAGACATTATAATTTCCATATTACTAAAAATAGATTTCTAGCTAGTTTGAACAGCGGGAGAAACGAAGATGAGTCTGAATAATTGAAATTATAATATTTAACCCTATAATCCTAACGTTTAATTATGTAACAGTACACAAAGTGATTCTTGCGATTCTTTGATTGCCTCGTGGTTGTCTTTTTTTCCAGATCAATCTATTTACGTTTTTTAGACAGCACATCTCTGTGAGAAATCTTCAGCTGTCCCATATGACTCATCCATTGACAAGAAGCAAGAAAATTTCCTTTCGTTACTCAACAATTATGTCCCTTAGCTCAAAATAATTCTTTGAATCATTCTAAAAATAAACTTGGACTCAAAAATTCGAAAAAAAAAACATTAGAAATTTTAAGATACACTTTGCGAATACGCAGATCTCTAGGTATCAAAACTAGCTAAACGAACATTTTAGTTTAAAGAAAGGTGAAGATCTCTTTAAATATTACGACTAACTTATCACATTTTTCGAGTAAAAAAAGACACAGATCTCTAAATACCAAGACTTACTACATTTACTAGATCAGTATTATCATAAAAAATGAATGAATACAAGTAACACTGTCCATGACCTATAAGTCCCCCCTTACATTCACACGTGTAAACCTTGCACAAAGTGCATCGAAAGGACTAGCAATACAAGAGACATTATCCTTATATTTTACAGAGAACTCTAGAGAAAATAAAAGGGCCAAAAATATATACACTATTCTTATTCCAATTCCTCCAATCTTGCTAATTCTTCATGGGATCAGGAATAAGAAAAAATCTGGACACGGATCTCGGAAATTGTTCGAACGATTTTCCAAGAATTTGACAGTTAAAAAAAACAACTAGCTAATTGGCCACTTAGGGTAAGTGTGGTTTACCATTTTAATTGTCTCAAAATATAGTCATCTTAAAATCAAATTTGGTTTGGAGATCTATTTCTTGAACATGTCAGTGGAAAATCATGTTTATATGCACTAGAGAGTCAAATTAAAGCGACGTTTTGAATCATTTTGCGCACCGTCTTTGTGTAGAATTCAGTCGGACTTACTGTCTTTTTATGGCTATATAATCTGGATCTATAGCACCAAACTAGAATTTTATATACTATGAGTCAGTATGAGTAGATTTACACAAGGGCGTAACCAGAATTTTTTTCGGGGGAGGATAGGGGCTGGATAATAATTTTTCCTTCTTTATTATCCATCACTCATAGTTATTAAGAGCAAAGAGGATTTTTTTAAAAATTGTTCTTATGTCGTTTGTTTAGGATTTAAATCTGACACGGCTCCGAGCAACTTGGTCAGTTGCCTTTGCACAATTCTGCAAAAATAATAATAATAATAAAAAAAAGGCAACTATCCATATGGCCAACCAAAATGTCACTTGAGCCTAATAATCAATTAACATGGTCTAGAGTCGAATGATTCCTAACCCACTTTGGCCTCGGGGGCCAAATAAATTTCGGACACAAATGTCAGGGGCCGCATCGACGTTAAAAGTTGTTGAGTCCAATGTGACGTTATTAGAAAGCTTATGTCAACTCTGTCTGGTACAAATGATTTCTTCCACTTCCCGTTCTCGAATCATGTTGAAACCATAGACGTACATAAATTTAGACTGGAAAAAGGAAATAACTTCATGTAACTTGAAAACATGTATATCTATTGTTGTCGGATTTCCGAATTCTGAAAAGTTGCATGATCTTCAGTCTTAGAGATTAAACAAAACTACATTGCTGTATTATAAAGTACACGAAATTACAAGTCGCAAATTTTCGTTTCATAAAACTCTTTTATCGGCCAATCTATATTTATTTATGTCTATGGTTGAAACTTTGCACAATCTCAAACAAAACATGAACCAATAAAAAAATAAACCAATTAATCAAATAATTGGTAATAATTATACAATTGTGTGTTTTATAGAAAAGGGAAATAAATGTTACAGTATTTTATAGTTATAGTATTGATCTTATATGGTTGCAAATGTGCAGTTTTCCTCCTTGTATATAAGCTTTTTTTTATAAAGTACTTTTTATATTTTGTCTTTCAAGGGGCTTGTTTGAATGGGGGCGGAAATAGCCCGCGGGTCGTAGTTTGGGCCTCACTGGTCAAGTCATTATTTCACCTATTGGAAAGTAACATCCACAAATGAGGTCTTGATGTAGATCTCTATTAATCCTGTCTATTTCATGTCCATGTGGCAGGGAAATTTCGTTCAACAACAACTGACGTTTGCAAGTAGTTCGGTAATGGGTTATTTCCCCTTCTTTTTTTTTTCCCCCTACGAGTACTTCTACTCATGCGAAGTAACATTTCTTCTCTAAGTGCCAGGATGTCAGAATCTAGGACAAGGTCTCCAGGTGACCTACTTCAAACTGTAAGGATTTAAAAAAAAAAAGAGATTATTGTTTGATATATGAGTCTGGAAAATAGGGTAGACCTCACCGAAATGAATGCGACCTACTGCAATAGTAATACTTGGGTAGAAATACAATGCGTTTTGGACCTAATGTATATGAGAGAGAGAGAGAGAGAGAACAAAGATGACACACAAGATAATCATATATTTATCATATAAAACTAAGCAACGCCTAAGCAAGATGACTTTGAATTCAGATTTGTCACGCACATTATGGTTCCCATCAATAATTTTAACCCAGTTAATCAGGATTCTTTCTCGGAGGAAATAAAAAGGGGGAGGGGTGAAAGGGGCGGGGTAAAAATGTTCCATTGTTTTTAAATCTAAGATTCATTGTTATTAACTCTTTCTCTCCTAACTGACGCTACCAGCGTTGATTCCACCAGAATGTGGAAAATAATTACGGAGAGAAATAGTTAAGAAAAAAAGAATCGCTCTATAAGCTGTCTAAAGGTGGTACTGTCTTTTTTGTTTTAAAAAGTATTTGTCATGTTTTTCTTGTTCTGTCTAAAGTAAAAAAAATACTATAAAAATGCGCTCAATTTAATGTTCACTGATTTAATCAGGCACGTAGATCTACACATACTGCCGTGCCTAAATCATTGTACTACGATTGTACAAAGTATCATCTGATGGGGAAGGCGATAAGCGTTGGTCATCAGCTGTATGTGTACTTTGCAGTCAAAATCAGGTTACTATGTAAATACAAAGCTAATCAAAACCCAAGAGTCTACAATTTAGTAACCAGAGAATTTCGATGATTTCTTTCCTTTTCTGATATCTTAGCTTTTAAATGTAAATTTTAGACGTTATATATAAAAAAAAAAAGATAATTACTTCCTACGCGTATCCATGCGCCAATATAATTGTGCATTGTTAGTTAATTAGATAGTTAGAAAATGGATAAACTGTGTACAGATCTAATAAAATATAGTGTAAGGAAGCTTGACACTCAATGCAGGTCGATCCAAGTGGCTCGTGGAGTAAATTTCTTCTTCGGCATCATGATTGATTTCTCAAAAAAGTACGATGCGCAAACAAAAAAGGTGCGCGACGGCACTTGGACTCTCTTTAGCTTTGTACAAAACTCGAAGCTGGTGTTCCAAGAGTGTAGTTCCATGATTAGATGTTAGTTAGAGAATGAAGCCCTAATAAGTCATTGGCTTCCTGGCTGATCCAGGCAACCTAGCGAATGGAATAAAATACCTTTTATGCAAATGTCGGATGTATTCCTTCAGTCCAAAAGCAAATTTCTTTATTGACACAACTGCTGTTGCAAAAGTTTCTGAGCGTTTAAAATAATTTTTTTGTAATAAAAAAAATAATTAAAAATAATTTGATTGTTTACCAGATGGGGCTTAGTGTTAACTATTTTGAGAAAATAACAGCAATCTATTCACTTTCTCTGGGCGCAATGACCGACCGTGAAACAATCAAAATATTTATTATTTCAATGCGAGCGGAATTGACGGAGAAATGTCAAGGCGACCGAATGACTTGATTGGTTACAGATAAGTAGGAAACTGGAGCGCTGGTTTGGTTGAGATTTAGGGGCCAACAACTCCAAGAGTAGAGATGTAGACTTATATAAGATCTCAATGAGAAATAATAGAGAGGCAATCAGTAGATCTACTTAGGAGATCCTATTACCCTGGAGGAGCATCTGGGTTAATTGAAAAGTGCATCTCTAGAGAAGAGACAGGTGCTGCTTCAGATTACTTGAATGCAGTTAGGGAAACAGAAACAGTCAAATACTAACAGTAGCATGGACGAGTTCAGTGGCGTCGCTTTTTGGTACAATATGAAAGTATTAAAAGGTGGGTGACACATTCAGAAAACTAGATCTCCCATCCAACTATTGTATCAATGTATTTCACTAGTACGTGTATTTCACTAGTACGTGTATTTCATTAGTACGTGTATTTCATTAGTATGTGTATTTCATTAGTACGTGTATTTCACTAGTACAGTATTTCACTAGTACAGTATTTCACTAATACGTGTATTTCATTAGTACGTGCATTTCATTAGTACGTGTATTTCACTAGTACGTGTATTTCACTAGTACGTGTATTTCACTAGTACGTGTATTTCACTAGTACGTGTATTTCATTAGTACGTGTATTTCACTAGTACCTGTATTTCATTAGTACGTGTATTTCACTAGTACGTGTATTTCACTAGTACGTGTATTTCACTAGTACGTGTATTTCACTAGTACGTGTATTTCATTAGTACGTGTATTTCACTAGTACGTGTATTTCATTTGTACGTGTATTTCACTAGTACGTGTATTTCATTAGTACGTGTATTTCACTAGTACGTGTATTTCAATAGTACGTGTATTTCACTAGTACGTGTATTTCATTAGTACGTGTATTTCACTAGTACATGTATTTCATTAGTATGTGCATTTCATTAGTATGTGTATTTCACTAGTACGTGTACTTCACTAGTACGTGTATTTCACTAGTACGTGTATTTCATTAGTACATGTATTTCACTAGTACGTGTATTTCACTAGTACGTGTATTTCACTAGTACGTGTATTTCATTAGTACGTGTATTTCACTAGTACGTGTATTTCATTAGTACGTGTATTTCATTAGTGTGTGTAGTCTTTCAAAACTAAGAATATTTTCTTATTTTTAATACTTTAAATTGTTTTAAAATAAACTGATTAAACGACTATGACCTGCTTTACAGAGGTATAATGGTAAGTAATAACAGACACAAATCTTGTTTTTTTTCGTCAAGTGTGAGAATTAGTGATGAGTCTTGAGACTCAAAGACACTCTCGTAAATTATGTCATGTCTGACGTAGGTGTTAGATCACAAAAAGGTCACGTTAAAAGGGAAACTTTTGCCAGATTGGTCTCATTTGCCTAATTGGAGCATTTATACTTCATGTTTTACCGTACTGCATCTCTACTTAGCCACCGCCGAGGCACGTCTTGGATATCAATGTCACAGAGAAAGTTGCACACAATTTTTTTGTTCTTCAAAAAGAAGGAGGGGGGTGGGGGTCGGGCCAGTAAGAAGATCAAGGGCAGAGTTCACGGAGCTTAAATAATTTCACGGTCATTTTCGGGGCTGTTTACCTCTTTCAGCCTGGCGGGAAAGTTCACTTTAAGCAGACGAGAAGCAGGACATCAAAACACAATTATCGAAAATGTTTTACGCCGGGCCATGACATAAAAGTCGTGCGTGTTAACCTGCCTGATGAATCCGGATGTGACGTCGTATAAACAGTTTAAAATATCATTTCGCTTGTTTACTTTTAAAAAAAAATTAAATACAGTTCATTTTGTTTATGTGTTTGACTACTGGCATTTGAGCGTGAAAGTGTGTGTGGGAAAAGCAAAAAATATTTGTCTCGTTTTGAGTTTGCACTTTACCTGGTAATGATAAAAACAAGGATCTGAAAAATAAAATAAAAAACGCCAACCATTTCGTATAATTAATGAATCAAACAAAAAGAAAGTTATGTTTTTAAGCTAATATTTTGTGCCCTAATATAAAAGTTTTACTTTGACGCAGCTAAATTCAGATATCCTTGAAAACTATTAAAATACAATTATTACAATTGGTCAGAATCTTGTATCAAATATAAGATCCATGATTCTCGATTCTTTGAAACTATTCTAGAATAATAAACATTGGGGATTTTCATTTATGGCGGATAACTATAAAAATATAGTAAATTGGTGTATCCGGTGTACAAGAAATACAGGAAATAAGTTTTGATTAGCCGTGTAATTGAAAAGGTATACGTACAAACTTTTGCGCCTTTTTTAGCACTTAAAAATGAAAATCATTAGCGCCCTAGCTTGTAGCACAAATACTGTAACTGTGTGGCTTGCAGCTGTGATCTCTTTATATAGATTCCTTAGCATTGTTGCTAATGTAGTAAAAAACCTCAAAAGCAAGATTTAACGACCGTGTTTTAAAACGGCGCCAATTTCGAAATGAATTAACTAATTCCTACAATTCCCCATAAGCCGACGTTTTTTCCTGGCTGGTCACGTCTGGCATAAAATTAGGACAGGAAACTCCATTAAGAAACTCTGGGAAAAACTCCCGAGGTCTGTGTTTAGCTTTATAAATATCTAATGTTACAATGCCATTGCCAGTTGTAAACAACAGACTTGACGCCGTCATTGAATCACACCATGATTTGTTTGTTTTAGTAGGCGGAGTGGTCCTAAGTCTACATCTACAATCAACCCCCGTAATCTTACACAGAAGCGTGACGTTTATTTTAGCTACTTTAATATGATTGTCTGGCATGGAATGCGTGTGCGTATTGGCTGAATAGTTTCTGATGTAACCACGTGTGTGAGACCATTGCAGATGAGGTTATAAATAGAGCGGATAAAAAAGGGTCAGAGAACAAGCCGCAGACGACAGACAGAAGGACCTGTATTTATTGTTAGTTTCGGAGTGATTTGTTTTTGTTTGTTTAAATGGTTCAACATCTTATTAGTTTACGCCTGCTTCTAAATATATCAACATTGGAATTGCAAGCTGTAGCCTTCTATATATTGTCAATAAAAGTTCAGTTCATTTTTTTTTTTAAAGTTCTGTATCAGGAAACAAACCAATGGTCCATAACAACACCGTCTACTTAAAAAAAAAAATGTGCTGGGTACTTTAGACAATAACAGGATAGTTTGATATTATTAGATTTAAGTAAGTTAGTACTGATTTGATACTAATATATTATACAGGAGTGGAGTGTTAAAGAGTGGGCCTGCGTGAATCTGATGTAATCATGAATAAAGGTGGACAGATGGTTTGGTTTTGTAGGCTGAATAGATTCTGATGAAATCCCTAGAATGTCTGTCGTAGTTGAGCCTATAAACAGGGGTGTGATAGTTGGAGAGGGGAAGAACAAGTGAGAAACGAGTGACACAGAGACGTGTATTTTTTCGAGTTGAAATTATCTCCCCGTGTTTCTACATCAAAGTTGAGAGCTGTGCCTATTTATTAAAACGTGTATTCAGTTCTGTTGATTAAAAAAAAGTGTTTCATGCTTTATTCAAGTTCTGCATTAAGAATTGAACACGCCTACAATGTTTAGTTGTACTAGATGTTTAGAGCTACAAACCAACGACCAAGTATCAACATGGGGGCAGCATTAATAAAATAATTATAAAGTTGTGTCAATGTCTTAAAATGATATAACCACATAATAAGTTTTATGTAAACCAAGTATACGGTAACAAACCTCAAAGTAGTGTCTAAACAATATGAGAGCCTCTGACTAACACCAAGAGATCTGCTGATTAAAAGAACCTAAGAACCTCCAAAAACACCCAGATATATTATTTAACAAACCTGAGAACCTCTGATAAACGACCAGATATTTGTTATTCATCAAACCAGAGAACCTCTGACAAACACACAGATATGTATTATTTCACAAGCATGAGAACCTCTGATAAACGACCACATATTTGCTATTCATCAAACCGGAGAACTTCTGACAAACACCCATATATCTTTTATAACATAAGAACCTCTGAAAAATACCCAGATATCTGTTATTTAACAAACGTAAGAAATTCTGATAAACGTCCAGATATATGTTATTTGACAAACATGAGAACCTCTGAAAAACACCCAGACACCATAAATGCCATTTCTTGAGATGTTGTTGAAGATAACAGTGCAGAGAACCACGTATGAGTTAGGACCACTCAGTTCCGGTGTTCTAATTCTGTGTCCGGTGACCCTGTTTGGGAAAAGCTGACGAGTTATTTCATTCACAGTGCATAAAACTGACTCTGGATGTAGATTAGATGGGCTGTTGTTGCCTATCTCCCTTGTATTGTTTACGATCTGCGCGTGACATGAACGTGACAGTAAAGTAAAATTGTACTCAAATGTAGGCCTAATGTTTATTGTACTCATGTGTACTATTATATTGTACATAGTACTCATCTATAATACTTAAGTATACAGATGATTACTCACGTAAATCATTACGCGTTCGTTGTACTCACGGGCTAAATTATTGTGCGTGTAGTACTCACAAAGTATACTATATATACAACTTGTGTGCTTTAAAAAATATATATGCATCAGAGTATACTCCAGGTATGAACACTTTTTGTTTTAAATTTGAATTTTTTATCATTGACTGTTCAACAGGTGCGGAACCTTGCGGTGAGGGGAACATTAGGTGGCAGTGCTAATCTAGCTTTACTGAAATGGAGGCCAGATAGATAGTCAAATTATTCGATATAATCGAAACCTAAATATAGAATTTTTACAGCATTTATTTGTACGTGACTATATGTATATTCATCTTGTGGCACTATTGAAACTTGTTGTAATCTATATTATAAGCGCAAAATACCACTCACAGACTGACTTATGTATTGCGCCGTAGGGACTCGCATGACATTTCGTACACAGGTTCCTTTTACCTCTTAGGTGCTTGCTAAGACGTGTTTTTGGAAGATTCGCTTCCTAAACGCCGCAATTTGCGAAAAACCTTAAATTGTTTATGAAACCTTTGAATGACTCTGATTTAGTTTGTAATTTGTTTGTTATGGGTTGGATATTCCTTCAGAAGTGAAGACTTAAAGACTATTACGACCTAGAATCTTCTGCAGGGCGGCTGGGGATGGAAGCGATCTGGGTTTGAGCTCTAGACCACCGTGAGGACAATAGGAAGCGCATACCACACGACCAAGCAGCCACCTCGGATTAAAAGTTCCTTATCGACACCAGGTCGAACTCGAGGACTCTCAAGTTAAGAGATGTATGCCACACCATCCACGTTGTTGTCAATGCATTTAATAGAGAAGGCCTACATGTACACTTTCTGTGACCAAACTCTTCATTTAAAATACTTCCCCAATCACTACAGAAATAACGGCGCAGACAACAGACAGACGACAGACACAACTAAAGTCCGTCAGACATTCCCAGCAGTCATCACACAGATAGCGCTGACACACCGCACCGAGCGGCTCTCGTCTCCATCCTCGGCCCACCCCGGATACGGTACTCGCACGACCTGGACAGACCCAGCAACCTGACGTTATAATTAAACCCGCTTGGTGCAGGGCTTGAGGGGTAGGGGGTAGGTACCGTGACAGGCATGATACTGTTGAGAGAATCAAGATGTCGGATGGCATGCGAAGAAATGACATCATTCTTACATTTGTGTATGCCTGGTGATGTGCTCATTTAATTACCAGGCCAATCCAAGCCGTTACAGTTGTTTTTATAATTCCTCCAACTAGCTTGTAAACTCTTCTTTGGTGGACACTGGACGAGTATTTTGCTAACAGATATAAGAATTTTCCGACAAATTTGACAATTTATGTATCTGAGAATATAATTACTATTACAAGCTTCACATTGATAACTCTGACCGTTATAATTTTTCAATAATCATCTTAAATTTGGGTTACGTCTTTTTGATTTTGAACACGGTTTCAGCGGGAATTACCGGTGGGCTCAAATGTTTCTTTGTATTTGGTAAAGAGTTGACAGAATAAATAGATGTACATTCACGTTTTGAGCACCGACCTATGTAGAACTTATGAGCTGGACTGGTAAGAGAAGAAGTGGATTGTGCAAAGCTCACTGGAAAGATTTCTTGCAATAATGAAGCATGACAAGAAATATACAGAATGAAAAAGTATAGATCACCGTCAGCTTCATACAGAAATTTATCTAAAAAAAATGTAACATGTGTTTTTTTTTTTAATTTAATGAGCACAGAATGAAAGGATTTAATTTTTGTTTTCAGAACAATGAACAAGTCTCATCTTCCATTTTTACAACGTCTGTCATGTTTTTGTTTTTTAAATATATACGTCTAAGTCAAGCATAAACTAAAAAAGACAGACGAACCTCACGCTTTACTAGAAACAACACAAAAAGAAACAAGATGTAATGGAAAATGTTAAAAATATTGCCCATAGATATAGATGACCTTCAAACTTTAGGTAGATCTAGTAAAGGCATCATTGGACAGAGCGCAAACTTCATAAGAGTCCTTGAAATATTTTAGGAAGATATTTTAATAAATGAAATTTTAAGATGTAGACACACACACTAACACACATTCCGATTCAGTATTATTGATTAATATAGATTCTAAAGACAAAAGAGTATCCGCCCTTGTGTACTTATTTCTTAAAGTCTTCTAGTGATTAAATAAAAAACAAAAACTGTAAAGAAGGGAAACAAATCTCGAATGACAGAGAAATACACACAAGACAAAAATGACTTGGAAACACTTTTTCCGTTCGTTACTCCAAATGTCCATTAAGAAAGAAAAAAAAAAGAAGCTATACATTATTTCATTTTGTCTATTTCAATTCATATACGTTTTTGTACTTACCTGTGAATTTAGTTCTTATCTCCCTTCAAAGAACTCTAAACCAAGAAAAACTGCAATTCTATCCTTAAATCCATTTTTATCATTAGAACAAAGTGAACTCCTACATCAGTAATAATTTTTAAAAAATGCTTAGGTTCATTATCCATGTATTGCTTCGTTCTCTCCAGACTCGATAACTGTATTATTTTTTATTTTACTTTGCCATTTTTAAACGTGAAATGAAAGTTTGTGGCGAGAAAGTCATTTTACTTAATACCCCGTCCTGTAATGGAGAATTCTTAGTTGGCATCACAGGGCTGGCCAAGAGAAAACAGGGGGAGATTATCAAGTGGCAACGTGTTCTTAAGGGGAGAGAAGAGATGGAAAAAAATGTGCGCAATTTCCCAGAGGTACGAAAGAGAATTTTTCAAACTTAAAAAAAAAATACTATTTAAAAAACAAGTTTGAAGATTGGAATAGTAGCCGGGGGGCGTTGAATCAAATGAAGGAGCAGCAGACGAGACAGTGAACTATGCCAGTAATTGGAGTACAAATCTTGTAGCTGGTCACAGTAAGTAGCTGTAATCCCCACAGCTACAACAACACCTGGAAATTAGAAGAGCTGACAAACTTCAACGGGTGGATAACTCGTCATCACATCATGCCAGAGATAACAAGGGGGAATAACCGGAAGCAAGATAACAATCTCTGTAGTTTATGTAGCGTGTCTTTATTCTACAGTGCCACATATGTGAAAGTCTACAATAGAACTTGGTCTCTCGTTCAACGAGATTTCCTTGATGTCAATAGAAAGCTCCGTTATTGTATCCAAAGCCAATACAGATTAGAAAATAGGGATAATCAAGACGCAACAATCGTTATAAACATGTATTTCTTACGTAACCACATATAGAACATTAAATTAACAACTAAATCAATAAAAAAAAAAAGTCCGTTTCTGAGAAGCTAGGCCGATTGTATAACACTACTCTAGGACAAGTTTATAAGTGCTAGAAACAACCAGAGTATCCCTTTTCAGATCTTGCAGTCTATAGGGCTCCAACTATTGCCATATTAGAGTTGGAAGGACCCAGAGGCGTCCTAAAAATCTCGGAGTTGAAACTACTAACCACTCAGCCACTACAACCCATTTGGAGATTACTTCTTCTTCTTTTTCTTCATCGTTCTCATTGTTATGTTGGAGATGACAAAAATGTACATAATCTAATGACGCCTTGTACTGCCATTTATATTTGTTAATATTAATAGACCTTTTATTAATGTAGTATTTTAATAATAATATTGTATTAATAATGTGCCTACTCATTAAGTAAACTGGCTATCTGCGATATAGTTTGTTATTTAAATGCTGATCTCATTATAATTGTGTCGTCATTGTATTTACCCAAGATGTTTAAAGGGATGTGAGTTTCTTTTTCTAAGGTATTTATCATTAGTAAATAAAAGTCTAGTATTTTATCATGTATGTATAGATCTCGCGAGAATCAACAAACCTGTGAGAACTTTTGACCTTTAGATCAAAATCAATACATAATGTCTGTCTGTGACGTTCTAGGTCAGTAAACTTTATATTGCAAATACAAAATTGACTGGCAGGCGATTTGAAGTACCAGCTGGTTAAGTTTGGGTAAATTAAACGAACGAATTATAGTGTCAGTTGTCGGTAGCAATTATTTTGGTCAGCGCTGTATGGCAAGATCTCTACTTGGATTACTCAATTTGTGTAATTAGCAGAGTTGGCAATTAGTGAAAAGAAAGTGTTTCCACAATTTTATAGCCTCCGAATGTTATAACCCTGACACTGTAATACAGTGGCGCCAAATCTTTTGGATCCTGAGGACCATATAATTTTCTTTACATGCGAGCCACTGGCAGCACTACCACAAATAAATACATAAATAAATACATAAAAGAAGTAACATTTCTTTCCTGTTGTAGCAGTAAATAACCATGAAGTGTATGAGTATGAAAAAATTAGTTGTTTTTTCTTTTATGCAATGTATCTTTTGGAAAGTGAATTTAAAAAAAAGAGTATGATTCTATGATGACGGTGGGAAAAGGTTAGTTATTGGTTGTGAATGATGCAATATAAGTGGAATTGTCGTCATTTGGTCATAGCGAGGACAGACGACTCCAGAACGTGAGACCAAACGGTTGTGTTATTGTAGTGAGCTAGATCTTGTTAAAATAATATTATTACTAAAGCCTGCTACATTTTCACGAGTGGATTTTGTCTATATTATAAATAAAGTTACATTTAGTATTGTTCACAAGGAAGTCATTCAAGTTATTTGAAGTTTTATTAGTTAAGATATATTACGCCCACAACGGTTTAGCTGTTTACCAGCAGTTTGGTCCTACAAGACAACGACCGGTAAAAACACCAAGCTTAATAAGAGCGAGTATCTTTCTTTTCATAACTAATTAATAATAGATTTTTAAAAAAAATTGAAATTTAATTTTCACATTATATTCCGATAAAATAGGTTAAACCAGAGCTTTCCTTGTCTGAAGAATTAGCTAGTAATTTTTGTTTCAAAGATATAAATAAACTGTCAAATTTCTAGGAAAATCGTTAAAACCCTTTACGAGATCCGAATCTTCCCAAGTTCCAGTTTCCAAGAAGTGCTTGCAAGCTGAATAGAGGAATTGTAATACATTTTGAAAAGTCGTTCCAAAGAACATTGAGGGCAGAAGGTTCAATGGGACGGAAGCGTCACTAGCCATTAAAGGACCTTAGGCTGAGTATCAATGTCTTTAAGTTTCACAATATGACAAAGAAGGTTTGTGTTCAACACAAACTCGTAAGAGGTCCCTAAGAGTCCGCTGATAAGCAATACAAGTCAAAAAGAAGGTTTTGGTATTTTTAGCAGGACAAACATGGTAGTGTATTTTTAATCTTTTAATTAAAGATCACTATTCGTTTTTTTGACGGATGAATAAGTCAATAATGACTATATATTTGGAGAGTTTCACGGTCAACAATGAACTATATATTTGGAGAGTTTCACGGTCAACTTAACAATCTCAAGAACGCTCAATTGAACCTGACCTTCATCAACAAAATAAAATAAATCTGAACAATTTCTCAATGCGTGGCAGTTGATTTCGTAACAAATCTTCTTCATTACCGCTAGTTAGTAGCCCAAATGTTTTCAAATAAGTTTTAAGCCATACGGTGACAGTCTTATACTTCCCCAATAATAAAATTAAATTGTGCTCCAAAGATTATGCAGTGCACCGGATACACCAGACAGCTAGCAATGTATAGATTTTTCCGCAATGTCTTGAGAATCTCCAATATTAGTGGTTGTTAATACGATGAACTAATAATAGCTTTGGGTGCTACAGGAATTCATGTGTTGATATCGGAAACAACAAAGTACAAACAATAACGACAATCATATCTCTCCTGACAAAATATAAATTTAAAGCATGACTGCATGTGATCACTAACATCCAATGAGCGAAGTCCTTTTTGTCGTCTGCCTGAATTTGGCTATCGTAAACATTCCATGAATTTTTTTTCTTTACATGTAGACAAAGTGAAAAACAAATAGTTGGCAACATTTGGTAATCGCTGTGTATGCACTACTATTAATACATGTTAAACCACGAAGCACTGCCTATTAAAACTTGTTAAAGAAAAATGTCTCGCCCTAAATCCCATCCTTTTCCAGAAGCAAGATTTGGTCAAGACGTCCGGTGACGAGTTGTGAGAATTATGTGCATACGAAATGCAACGTGCATGCTTAGTTTTATGTTCATAACAAAAAGATACAAAGACATAGTGCATCACATTTTAATTAGGTGCTTATATGGGACACACGACGACACGCGACATGGGTGTATCGTTAATTCAATCCGGACATAATCTAGATTCTAGATTGTATCTTCTTTAAAATATTTTAATATTAGGTCTGCATTGGGCTTTCCTGGTGTAGACCTAGCCTATATAATAGCAGCTTCAGTGTTTGATTTGAAGAGACTTAAACAGTGTAACACATGATTGTTAAGACATGCCATAGTCTGTAGTCAGGTGAGACCACAGACCATCTGTTGCTGTCTATATACATTTTTTTTTCATTGAAAAGAATGTGACCCTTTTAAAGGTCAGTGTCAATTTGACCCTTAACCTTTTTGGTATTGGCGACGTCTAATGTCATTAATAGTATTCAATTACCATTACACGTAAAATAATATTTTTGACCTACTTACCATGTGTTGCAGACGACCAGAAAGTTATTACCTTCATAGCACATCTAGTTTTGGCACACACACATGGGCCTACACGGTGCACATGTTATTTCATTGATAGGTGACCTACATATTTTATCTGGCGTGACGGATCAAGAAAAGGACAGACGGTGGGTTTCAAACTAACTTGTTGCTATTTTTAGTCGAAGAAACACTATCACCCGCACACCCCAATCACTAAAATGTTATTCAAAGAATTTTTTTGTTTTTATAAGGCAATGTCTTGGTTTTGTATGTTATGTAAACTGATTTGGGCGCAGGGGCTGAGTGGCAAGATACGTGGCTTCCGAGTAGCGAGGTCCACAGTTTGAAACTCGGCAAAGGCTGGGATTTATGAATTTTGGGATATTTAGAACACCCTGAGTTCACATGAAACATATAGATTGCAAGGTCTGAAACTGGTAGGCCTACTTCTGTGTTAGTGCAATCCTTAATCCAAATCATAAGCTACTGAGATTCTTACATAATTTTAAACGCTTTTTACATAGGTTATATCAAATCACTCTGTGCTTTCTGTCTATGTGTCTTTCTGTCTGTGTCTATCCGGCCAAAAGTTTGTACACGTTATTTCTCAGACACCCAATCTCGGATCGAGCAGAAATTTTGCACAATTATTTCTTTTACATGACAACACAAGAATCAATAAAAATGTAACCAATTAGTTAATTAATTATTGGTAATAAATAACTTTGTTCGGTATCTCAAAAGAGGGAAAAAGATAGTACTTGACTGAAGTGGTGGTATAAGCTGAATATTGTCCCTTTTAAATTAGGCTGCCGTCTGATGTTTAGTGAACACAAACATGTAATTGAAACAGTAGATAACTATACAATCTTCAAAATTTCATAGACTTTTCGTTACAGAGTGGTTACCGCGTTGGCTTGAGGAGCATGAGAAGGCTTTAGCCCACAAGTTTGAATTCAGGTCGTTCCTTAAAAAAAAATATATTAAAAAGCGATCACCCAGATACCCCGTTTTTTCTCTTCTTTTCCAACTGGTCCAAATCATAGCGTATTGAGAACGCTTAAATCATGAAACTGCGCTAAACAAAAACAATTGGTAAAAAAAAATAATTTCTTCTGGCACAGTTCAATTATAGTCAGTCTAGATCTATTACAAATTGAATGATATGACTGATCCAAACTAATTGATATACATTAATAATAAGCTTTGTTTTTGTTTTTTAAAGTAGTTGTATTTGTAGTTTGCTTGTTTCTCTTTAATTCAAGCTTTCTAAAAATGAATGTCCAAACAGAGGACTGAATAGAGGGAGGAAACGCAGCCAGCATTTGTATTTAAATGTGTAAGAATGTTTCTAGCTACTGTTGTTACCGGTCTTTGACTCGTAGTATGAAACTCCTGGTAGACAACTAAACCGTTTTAAGCGTAACATATCTTAACTAGTAAAACTTCAAATAACTTGAATAACTTTCTTTTGTGAACAAAACTAAATAAAACTTCATTTATAATATAGACAAAATCAACTTGTGATAAATAAAATAAATGTAGCAGACTTTAATAATAATATGTTTTAACAAATCTCACTACATTAACTGTAGTGGTAGTGGGGGTCTGCCTAAAGTGGATTAGGTCGTAGGAAGGGGCATTCAAAGGGAATATGGTTTCCTAAGGGTGGGCGCAGTGTCTACAAAGGGTGAGTTGTGTAGAATTCATTTTGTTAAGATGGTAATTGAACAGAGGTGTGTGCTCAATAAATGTGGGGTTACTTTAGAGCAATTCAAGAAAGACGTGATCAGAGATGCAGAGGTGCTAGTTGATGCTACAAGAACACAAAGTTGAAAATATTCAAAAAAAGTTATCTGTTTGAAGTATTACTGAGGCTACTTCAAAACTAGAATACTATCTAATGGTTTCACTTAATGATGATGACACTTTACACTGGTCTCATTTAATATCTAGGATACTTATCTAAAGGGCTCATAACATTCAATATGAATTGTAGGTCCAATATGTCCAATAGTAAGACAGCGATGGGTCTACCCTTTGAACAACACAATATCTATATGACTAAATAACCAAGAAACTAATTCAATACATTTGTACATGATCTAGTCATCTGATATAAACTCCTAGCACTATGGCATGTATGAAACAAGCTCATTGCCCGATCTCATTATTTTTTATCTTGCGCAGTTACTTCCTCTTGCCCTTCTTGGGTCAGCAGACGTGTCAGATCAAACAACTTCGAAAACAAAATTTCAAAACATAAACTTCAGAAAGCATTAAAAGACTAACAAGGGAGAGAACAGCTGCCCTGGTGTATCAGTTTTGGATTACTTTCTTTGTATAAACTATTGGCTACTATATTTCATTTCGAAAGGAATACTATAAGTGCAGGTGCTAGATCGTATTAAAGCCTTTTGTGTGTAAAAAAATATATATCACTTTTACTTTCAGTTCTCCATGAGATTTGTGTCCCCTTAATTCCCTGTCAGCATTTAGTTTCAAGCATCGTCAATAGGTATCGATTTCAAATAATATGTATAAAGACTTCAACCATAGACTAGAACAGAGATAATCGTATTCGTATAACAGACATAATCGAATTCGTAGTTCAATACTATGTACCGTTCAGCCGCGCTGGATCCCCGGCTATTGAAGCATCCATAAGCGAAATAAGTGTGTGGGGTGGGGAACATACTCCAGCAGAAATGAACTCAAGGGGAAGTAAACATTTTAAAATAATGTTGAAAAAAAAAAAGTAAAACGAAATATTGCATCAAGGACTTCAGTACAAAAAGATCATTCCAGCAAATTGTCAGTTTAAAGTTTAAAACAACGAACGGATACGAGAGTTTTCGTGGTATAAAATTAATCAGCAGCTGATAAATGTTATAATCTAGAAGTTCACATCCCTAAGTTTTCACTAGGTAAATAGATGCAAGTGTGACATTGACAAGACAGAGCGGATCAGACAAATAGAATCTCGAGTTGTTTTAATAAATTTGAAAAAAATGTATGAAAAAATTGCTTCTCTAAATCTCTAATATTTTAAATTTAATTCAGTTCTAGCTTTTAAGTGTTTTCCAGAATAAACAAATGTTTCTCTAAACTATTCCAGAGAAAAAATGTTTAAAATGCTACTTGACCTTGTTCAACTCACTTTATAAGCAGAAGGTAGACACATTTTACTATAAAATTGAATCTCTTACTGAATCTACTACATTTTCTTAGTGAAGTCGGAACAAAAATACCAAATGTTGGCAGTGACCTACTTAAGGAAATCATTCTTCTTCCCGTGACAAGTCTGTCCAAATCCATTAGCCAGGGTAAAATTAAATCTTGACTAAAAACTAACTTGCACAAGTGTTTACTCTTCTGCCTAGCAGAAACCAATAGAGACTTGAGTTATCTGATCTTTAAGTCTTCCCACTGTATGTAGATACAGAGTGTATATGTGCCGGATGGGAATGTGACTTTCAAGAACTACGTGAGACTCCATTAGTTAGTGATGGCTTTCAATGTGTGTCTGCAGGCTAAGTTTGATTTGTTTGTTTTTCTGATTGTGTATGTGTGAGCATTTCTATAGATAATAGAGTATAAATAATAGACCTAATAATAATAATACAAGAGAAGGTATTGATAGGTCTGTTGTATGTAGAGATTCTATTTCTCTTGTCAATAAGAGGGGAAAATATAGGGGAAGTAACTGTGCCAAGGGAAGTAATACATTTATTTCAGTGCCTAAAGATAATATCACACAGTCCGATATCAAAGACAATAAATAACAAGACTTTTCACATTCCAGATACCAGTCAGAAGTAGGATAGTCTCTGAATATTAAGACACACAATAGCTGTCCTGGTATTTACCACGGAATGCACGCTGACAAAGGCGTTATTACATTAGTGTAGTCGATATATGACCATCGAGGTTAAAGTATTTGGTCGAGGTGTGGTTACCTTTGGTATGTGCATCTAATTTTGAGTTTTTTATTTTATTTTCTATTATACATGCAAGGCTGGGATTACTGTGATTTTTGCTTAACCCAATATAAAAACAGTACGAATATTCTAGCATACGAAGTCAGTATATGAATTTTAGTTTTATTTAAAATAAATATTTCTGAAAAAAAAAACCAACTTATGTGAAGTATGTTGTAAAACACTTGATTGACAGAAAACAAAACAAACTTGGATGTGTATAACATATTGTGTTGTTGTTGTTTTTTTAACTTCTTTTACACAAAGGTTTGGTAACAATTAATAAACCGTCAAAAGATCTAGACTGACACCAGTGCAAAATAATTCGAAATAGATCGTATACTATTTCACAACTGTGAAGAAATCGGTCAGACTGGCTACATAAGGAAGAAAAAATGTCATTAGATGGAGATAGTGGATGGCTGTCAGCTTGTGTTGCATGCGCTCTGGACTGTTGTCTTGAGTTCGAGTTGGGCTAGGATGTAGCTCTAACAGATTTTCAACATAATACATTACATTACACTATCAATTGATGTAATATGAAGTGTTTCATGTGAATAAATAACACACCTTACTTCTACAAGGTCCTGAACATTGACAACTACATGAACTGAAATTAGCTCTTCCTAGACAAGGCCGGAACCACACTGCAGAGACCTGGGCTAATCACAGTCCAAAGCCTGGTTCAACAATGCCCAAGACCTAGCACCGTGAAGCACAAATACAGCAAAGATATTAGCGGTGCCGCTAAACCAAAGCTTAAGCAACGACGCGCATCAAGGTCCCGCATCAAAACAAATTGAGACTAGTAGAGACTAGTGACGTGAACGTACGTACCCGTTACAGCAGTGGAAACAGTGGCCCTAGCAGCAAACATTAGCACATCTCCCACAGAGGAACTTGCAGAAACTTAGGCATGACGTCTACACACGCACGCAATATTCATGACGGCTGATTGCGCTGCACTAGTTGATGTATACAAAGAAACCAAGTAGGAAGAAAGGCGTTGCCACGCACTGGGTAATTTACTGAGTACTTCACTGGGTACTTAGCTGAGCATTTCTCTTAGACCCTAACAATGGTCTTCACTAAGTGCTTCCTTTGGTTCTTTGCTGAATACTTCACTATTACTTCATAGAGTGCATCACTGGGTACTTTTCTGGAAGGTATTGGTACATCACTGAGTACTTTTCTGGAAGGTATTGGTACATCACTGGGTACTTTTCTGGAATGTATTGGTACATCACTGGGTACTTTTCTGGAAGGTATTGGTACATCACTGGGTACTTTTCTGCAAGGTATTGGTACATCACTGAGTACTTTTCTGGAAGGTATTGGTACATCAGTGGGTACTTTTCTGGAAGGTATTGGTACATCAGTGGGTACTTTTCTGGAAGGTATTGGTACATCACTGAGTACTTTTCTGGAAGCTATTGGTACATCACTGGGTACATTTCTGGAAGGTATTGGTACATCACTGGGTACTTTTCTGGAAGGTATTGGTACATCACTGGGTACTTTTCTGCAAGGCATTGGTACATCACTGAGTACTTTTCTGGAAGGTATTGGTACATCACTGGGTACTTTTCTGGAAGGTATTGGTACATCACTGGGTACATTTCTGGAAGGTATTGGTACATCACTGGGTACTTTTCTGGAAGGTATTGGTACATCACTGAGTACTTTTCTGGAAGGTATTGGTATATCACTGGGTACTTTTCTGGAAGGTATTGGTACATCACTGGGTACTTTTCTGCAAGGTATTGGTACATCACTGAGTACTTTTCTGGAAGGTATTGGTACATCAGTGGGTACTTTTCTGGAAGGTATTGGTACATCACTGAGTACTTTTCTGGAAGGTATTGGTACATCACTGGGTACATTTCTGGAAGGTATTGGTACATCACTGGGTACTTTTCTGGAAGGTATTGGTACATAACTGAGTACTTTTCTGGAAGGTATTGGTATATCACTGGGTACTTTTCTGGAAGCTATTGGTACATCACTGAGTACTTTTCTGGAAGCTACTGGTACATCACTGGGTACATTTCTGGAAGGTATTGGTAGGCCTAATGTCCAAGACATTGTATACACCCAATAGATTAGATACAGAGCACAGATATTTTCACTGGCAGCAATGTTGCCGCCATCTTCTGCTACCACGGAAGAAAAAAAATTAAATCTCCTCAAGTGGGAGAGCATCACTGAGCTAAATGACCTCGACATTGATAGGAACGTAAAACTCACTGTTGACATTTCAACTCGCACTGGCAACACAGTCCCAGGGTGCGTCGACGGAATGAAATGAATATTTTCTCTGCAGGAAGGAACATTTTGTTGTATGAGTCCTAGATTGAGATATCAGTAACATACTGAGTAAACTGATACTTAGAAACAAACATAGAAAAAAAAAAGTTGACCCATTAATTGCACCACTGGTTATTTGACTCATCTCCACATTTTAGCCAAAGTTGACCCATTAATTGGACCACTGGTTATTTGACTCATCTCCACATTTTAGCCAAAGTTGACCCATTAATTGGACCACTGGTTATTTGACTCATCTCCACATTTTAGCCAAAGTTGTGCCCATTAATCATTGAAGTATTATCTATTCCTCTACCCAGAAAAACCCAAATGGGATGCTAAATAATTATATAAGTTAAAATTCAATTATTAAAATCATCTCATTTATAATTCAAATATTAAAAAATTCTTATTCTAAATACCAATATAATATTACAAATAAGTAGTAAGTATATGAATGTATACTTTTTTCTTAAATTATTCCATACATTATTTGGCATTCCACCCAGTTTCCTTGATGAAGTCCAACACTTTTCCAGGATCTACACTGTTTTGGGGGAACTGTAAAAGTAAGTAAAGTTTCCCCTTTTAGACCATGCGATCTATGGGGCAGATGATGCAAAGGTCATCTGTTTCGATGTCCAACGGTTATCAAGCAGAGTGTCATGTAGCCAGCACAACGACCAACCGCCTTTACTTTTCCCAACTAAAGTCAGGTACCCATAAGAGTTGGGTGGACTCAGGGGTGCCCTAAAAAAACGAAATTCCAAAATCCAAGTCTTCACCGAGATTCCAACCCATGACCCCAGGTTCGGAAGACAAGCGCTTTACAACTCAACCACCGCGCCCGATTTTGGGTTATCAGCATGAAACTATTTTCCTCTAATATCCTGGTATCTGAGGTAACAATGTGCTGTACAGTTACAGTTACAACCACTACAAGATGGCAATGGAGAAAGACGGCCGACAGATCACGTGTGGTGCAACAACGGTCCAACAGACTAAGGGATAGATGAAGGCGAAGACACACATCAGTGCGAATCATTAAGAAATTCTAGTGATGATAAGTTGTGACTTATGGCATATCGCCCTTAATGATAACTGTCTCGTTAACTAAAGCAACAAAAACTGAGAAGATATGTATTTCAAACAAAGTACTTTGAAGATGTGTCTTTCAAACAAAGTACTTTGAAGATATGTATTTCAAACAAAGTACTTTGAAGATATGTATTTCAAACAAAGTACTTTGAAGATGTGTCTTTCAAACAAAGTACTTTGAAGACATGTATTTCAAACAAAGTACTTTGAAGATATGTATTTCAAACAAAGTACTTTGAAGATATGTATTTAGAACAAAGTACTTTGAAGATATGTATTAGAACAAAGTACTTTGAAGATATGTATTTAGATCAAAGTACTTTAGTATAACATTTTATTTGTGCGCAAAAAAACAACAACAAAAAAAAACACAAAAAAAACAACTATAAAATGTTGAAAATGGGGGGGGGGACGCTGAAATTTGATGAACACCCCTCCCCACTCCAAAAGATCGGTGACTCGTGGCTGCAGCTCACTCAGTCACCCCCCTCCCATCTTTTTTTTTTTCTTTAAATCCAGCATCTAGTCATAGCCAGGTAAGTAACTGTATGACAGGTGAAACGTGCTAGCACAAGGTGATTGCCAAACTGGAATCAGCTCACCTACTTCCTCACGTGACCTGGTGGCTCCACTGAATCTAGTCACTACACTAACATTGCGGTCTTAGCAAACTAAAAAAAAACAAAAGTAGAGCTTTGAACCAAAGGGACAGCACCTGGGACCTCATCGTGAGCAGAAATGAGACGGCCAGGAAGATAAAAACAAAATCAATTTAAAAAAAAAGTACATTTGATATGGAACAAAACTTGTTCCCGGTGAACACCCCTCGGTGTAGCCTCGTAGTTCTGTACAGATGTATTCTGTAAGTGTACACACATGTATTTTATGTATCTTTACTTCAAGGTAGCCTAAATACTACAGATATGCACATTTGAAACTTGCAATACAGCAAAGGTTAAAGTAATAACAGAAGACAAACTGTATGTTATGAAGTAAGTATTTCAAACTTCCTATTGGGGACCTCGCGGTCCATGTGTTGGATGATGTACAGGTTTTTGTGGTCCATCACAGCTGGGTTTGCTGAAACAACACACAGAAAAAAACCCAGCCAAGACCAATTAGTCACCTCTTGTTCATGAAGATCAGAAATGAAAGAAAAACATGAATGATAACACTTTATGTTTTGTTTTGTTTATTTTAAGCCACAGACTTATTTTTTGTTAGTCTTTATTTGAAACACTTTGTTTTTTCCTTTTCATTTCTTCGTTCCTTTTGTGTGTGTGCGTGTGTGTGTGTGTGTGTGTGTGTGTGAAAGTTTTCTTCTTATTTTTTTAATTTTCGTTGGTTGTTTATTCTAAATCTTTTTTCCGTCTCTTTTTCAATCACACATTTTAACAGTCGAGGGGATCAAAACAGGCAAATCCATTATCTGACTCTCTCTCT
The DNA here is from genome assembly GCA_036873155.1 of Biomphalaria sudanica. Taxonomy (NCBI): domain Eukaryota; kingdom Metazoa; phylum Mollusca; class Gastropoda; family Planorbidae; genus Biomphalaria; species Biomphalaria sudanica. Next base: position 996,972 of record JAZGLO010006723.1, on the reverse strand, counting down.
TTCTCTTTCTCTCTCTCTTTCTCTCAAGCACACTCATACATATATACATACATATACACACCACAGACGCTCACAATTAGTTTAATCTTAGCCAGTGCAGTAGCATAAAGGCAAGGGATCACCGGAGTCTTTACACTTATCTTTCGTGACCAGAAGTGTGGATCAATCGGGGAGACAGATAGAAGACCTGTAGAATTACATTACAATATTCACCCCTTTAAAAAAAAAAAGCTCGGGGGCTGGGAGGAACTGTCGACAAAAAATGACCAAGAATGTTTAGCATAACTTATCTGGCATACAGTCCACTCTAAAAAATGACCACTATGAACTAGCTTTTTCTTGCTGTTGCGCACCGTTTTTTTTTTTAAATGTCCAATGCTATTGCATTTATTGGTCAGTATTGCTCGCTTGGTCAGTGAGATCTAGTGCTTGCTTGAACAATAGGAAAGGTAAGGGTTAGGGTTTTCTCCTTGTTTTATTTTATGAGCCTAATACAATTATGTAACTGAATTAGCCCTTGACTTTGCTGTACAATACACCAGACCTATAACTTGGAGCTAATGGAAGTTCCCTCAAGTGTATAACTACATGACCCAGTCAAATAAGTTATTGCGAGATATGCGTACATGATGAACGCTGCTGCACTAGACTTTATTTTTTTTTTTATATTTTCATCAAAGAAAGAGTTTTACTCACAGTGTTTATACACCTGAATCAAAACGAGGCTAAATTACAATGAGGAGAGAGAGGCGTCCCATTCCAAACAATGTCTAAGTTTCATTTTTTTTTAGAATACAAAAAGAAATACAAAACAAATCTCTATTTCATTCAGTTTTTTGAGAAAAAGAAAATCCCTGGACAATAGAGTGTAACTTAAACTTAGGTTTATTTTGGTGTAGGCTCACACATAGATCTATTTTATATGTCTGCGTGAGCAATATATAGATTCAAGCAATTTTTTTTTTAAATTCACGTATCTATATCTCTTATCTTTGGAGGCGCGGTGGCTGAGGCGGTAAAGCTCTTGGCTTCCGAACCAGGAGTCCCGTGTTCGAATCAAGGTGGCGACTGGTATTTTTAATTTCTGGATCCTTGGGCGCCTCTGAGTCCACCTAGCTCTAATGGGTACCTGACATTAGTTGGGGAAACGTAAAGGCGGTTGGTCGTTGTGCTGGCCACGTGACACCCTCGTTAACCGTAGGCCACAGAAACAGATGACCTTTACACCATCTGCCGTATAGATCACAAGGTCTAAAAGGGGAACTTCATTGTTTAAATCTTGTTATCTTATCTTATAAACTATAGACGTCCCTTCAAAAGACAAGACAGTCGTGAATGTGAATTAGAGACTTAGGCCATTGGTTTTTCTGGCTGATTCAGGCAACCCATTCCATACTCTAATGGCACTAGGGAAGAAGGAGCACTTGTAGGAATATGTACCTAGCAAATGGAATAAGAAATGTGCCTGTATCTTTTTGTCATTCTGAGTATTTTATTTGGATGTGTTTATGTATTTGTAAGTTATGGTTCAGTGTTTTATGTATTATTTCTACAATTCTTTTTATTCTTTTGTCCTGAAGTGTCTTTAAATTTAGAGATTTTTCTCAAAGTGTCAAATGTGGATATATTTGTTATAAATCTCTACGTTATAATCATCTCTAATATCCATGCCAGTGAGTTCATGTTTTTTTTTTCTTTGTGCTGCTGAGGGTTAATTCCTGATGCACGTTGCTGGGAAGATAACTCCAGATAACAAAAGGCAGATACGCGTGTTTTACAGGTTGTCGAAATTGTATGTGTGGATTACGCAATGTGTGCGTGAGTGTGTGTACATGTTAGAGGTGAGAAAGGATAGAAGATATTAAGATGATATCCTGCTGTCTCAAGGCATTAAATATATTACTGATACGGAGTATACCCATAATAAGAATAACATAGACCCAAACATGTAAAGATAATATTTTGTGTAAAATATGGTGGAGGACGTTGTGAATAACTTGGGAGCCTTGTGATTATCTTCAATGCTTTCTAAATAGAGAGTAGGCCAGAGATAAAGAATATTTTCAAGTCGTGATGTTGCAAGTAAAACTTGAGGGAGTATGTCACATTTGTAACCAATAAAATACTGATAGATGCTTACGTAAATAGATATGCAAGATACTTTTGATTTCAATCATTCATTTGGTCATTTAAAAACAAAATTCAAGTTCTCAAACTATAAATTGGACATCTTTCATAATTTGCTTTTCAAGACAGATTACCAAAATATTGAGATCATGGAGAAATGTTACAGAACTAAGTCTGAGAAATGTTACTGAACTAAGTCTAAGAAATTTACAAAACTATGTCTAAGAATTGTTACAGAACTAAGTCTAAGAAATGTTAGAGAACTAAGTCTAAGAAATGTTAGAGAACTAAGTCTAAGAAATGTTAGAGAACTAAGTCTAAGAAATGTTACAGAACTAAGTCTAAGAAATTTACAAAACTATGTCTAAGAATTGTTACAGAACTAAGTCTAAGAAATGTTAGAGAACTAAGTCTAAGAAATGTTAGAGAACTAAGTCTAAGAAATGTTACAGAACTAAGTCTGAGAAATGTTACAAAACTAAGTCTAGGAAATGTTACAGAACTAAGTCTAATAAATGTTACAGAACTAAGTCTGAGAAATGTTACAGAACTAAGTCTAAGAAATGTTAGAGAACTAAGTCTAAGAAATGTTACAAAACTAAGTCTTGTTTGTATTTGTATTGAGAAGGGGAAAAAAGCTTTTTTAAACAGCTAGAAATATTTTAGAACGCTTTTAAGTTTTAATTTGGGTTCTAGGTAACGTTTGTTCTGCTTTTGTGTTAAAGACAGTTGAAGATGAAACAAAATACGTTATAAAATAAGTTAATAACATTTGCCATTATCTCTATATTTGTCTTATTAAAACTGTAAAAAAAAAAAAAAAAAGCAGTACAGCAATACTCAATACAAATGTTCAATTTGTTTCAATTGTTTAAGATATTTTTTCACTTGTGTTTTTACATATATGAATATGAAAGTTTAATCAGTGTATATTTGTTTAACTAAAGTTACGCCCCTTTTTGTTTGAAAAGAAGTTTGTTCAAGTTTGAATCAATTTCTCTTCATAAAGAATTTCTTTTGCCTCCAACGGTTTAGTTGCACTAGCTGTCTGGAGCTAAAACCCAAAGACCGTTAAGAGTTAACTCTGCGTTGTTTTACTGCCTATTTCAGGTAACATTATCAACATTGGTCGTAAAGCTCTACATCATGCTTGCATCTTTAAAACACATAATTTAAGCTCAACACTTAGCTCGAGATTCTAGATCATTTCTCTTTGCTTTTTCTTTACTAGATTTCCAATAAAGTAGCAAGTGTATGTTTGTTGACATTATTAACACCTCTAAACAATGTGGACGTTGTCACGTGTCAGCAAGTGTTTAGTGTCTCTGGTAAATATTTCTAGTTCTGAGGAGTGAAAGCCAGCTTTTAAAAAATCACATCCACTCTGCCAGATTTAATCACTCTGTAAGACTAGACTTACACCCGGACATGTGGTTCATGTCAAACTTACAAACATGTGTCCAGCTGATGAACTTTGTTTCGGTGTGGACAGATTTCATGACATTACAGACCGGATTAAGAAAACAGAGTTTGCTAACTTTGAATTAAGGAATTTTGTTTGGTTCACATTGAAAATGGTGGTATTTCAGTAGGTTAAAACATGGCACAAAGGGAAGCAACAGAGAGTGCTCATTGATAGGACCTCGAAAGAAATTTTGAAAAAGGGAGAGAACACACATCTGTTAATTCTCATTTCACTAGATAAGATACTTATCTGAGTTTTCCCCCCCCCTGAAAATGCCCAATGCTGAACGAGATTGCGAAGTGTTTTGTAGGTAATTAGTCTTTTGCCGGGGATTCCCCTAAAAAGAAATCTTTCTTTAACTGTCCGTAGAGAAAAGAGATGTGGTCTACTGAAGTATTCAACCTGGGCTTAAATGTAGCTTGCTGCCATTATGTATACACATGTATTGATTTTTAAAAATGAAATTGTTGTACGTAGAATACCCCTTTTTATCTCTCCCTCCTTTGGATCTAATGCTAATAATGTGTGGAGGAATTAAGTGATACTTTGTTCTTTCTCTGTCTATGATCAGTTACCTTTCTTATCAATGTATGGTCAGTTACCTTTCTTATCAATGTATGGTCAGTTACCTTTCTTATCAATGTATGGTCAGTTACCTTTCTTATCAATGTATGGTCAGTTATCTTTCTTATTAATCTATGGTCAGTTACCTTTCTTATCAATGTATGGTCAGTTACCTTTCTTATCAATGTATGGTCAGTTATCTTTCTTATCAATGTATGGTCAGTTACCTTTTTTATCAATGTATGGTCAGTTACCTTTCTTATCAATGTATGGTCAGTTACCTTTCTTATCAATGTATGGTCAGTTATCTTTCTTATCAATGTATGGTCAGTTACCTTTCTTATCAATGTATGGTCAGTTATCTTTCTTATCAATGTATGGTCAGTTACCTTTCTTATCAATGTATGGTCAGTTACCTTTCTTATCAATGTATGGTCAGTTATCTTTCTTATCAATGTATGGTCAGTTACCTTTTTTATCAATGTATGGTCAGTTATCTTTCTTATCAATGTATGGTCAGTTACCTTTCTTATCAATGTATGGTCAGTTATCTTATCAATGTATGGTCAGTTATCTTATCAATGTATGGTCAGTTATCTTATCAATGTATGGTCAGTTATCTTATCAATGTATGGTCAGTTATCTTATCAATGTATGCAATGTATGGTCAGTTATCTTATCAATGTATGGTCAGTTATCTTATCAATGTATGGTCAGTTATCTTATCAATGTATGGTCAGTTATCTTATCAATGTATGGTCAGTTATCTTATCAATGTATGGTCAGTTATCCTATCAATGTATGGTCAGTTATCTTATCAATGTCTGGTCAGTTATCTTTCTTATCAATGTATGGTCAGTGATCCCCCTTAGTGTAACATTGAAAACATAAAGGTTATCAAGAAATGAAGTTGCATTCAAATCAGTTTTATCAACTTCGTAGGTTTGTTAACCTTTGAAAATGAGAGGCCTACGTATAACTCTTTAATTTTCGCCAACAAACAAACAAACAAACAAAACACACACACACACGTGCACACACACACAAAAGATCTAATATAATCTAATTGGAAGTAGATAAATATTCATTGTGTCCCTTTACATAGAAACAAACTTTTATTCTGTGAAACTGTTTCGCTTCTCAGCGCCACTCAAGTTTCTTTAAAACATCTTACATACGACTTAGTGCATAAGTTTAATGTCACGTGATATCGGCAGACGTGAGTAGAACGATGCGCCCACTGTTGAGACTTAGACTAGATTTATATGCCAGCTAAAGAAATCATATCGGAAGTAAGAATGATGAAACTAAAGTCTACCCCCAGCATACGTCAACACTGGTGGATGTGTACCGATGTACCGGGCAGAGGAGGCGGATGTTTAATTAATTAGAACATGTTGAGACTTATTGAAATGGTGTGATTAAAGCACGTACACTGGGATAGAAAGAATACAGAAAAGTGTGAGAAATGTAAACAACTCCACTGCTTCTGATAATCAAGAGGAACAGCCCTATCTGCACGAGATCAAAGGGTGAAAACTCATGTTGATAAAAGCTATTTTTTTTCTTAAAGCTCTATGAGTGAAATAATAACATCGTTATCTAGAAATAATGTCTGCGAGATACATTGGAACAAATAATCTTCGTATCAGGGGAAGGAATTATTCAGCATTGTCTAAACACCTTTGAAAAGAAGATGGAAAGATTAAAAAACGAATTAATTAATTAATAAAAATCAATATATATTTCCCTATAACTCTGGAATGAAGCCTTAACATTTCAAGTCACTGTCACACCAAGGCTAGTTACAACTAGGCGGTTTATCCAATTTCGAAACCAGAATTAGTTTGTATTGAGCTATCCACTCTTGTAAGTATTCAGGCCTACAATCTTTTTCCGAAGTGGATGATATTTGAGAGAATTATCGGAGATTCTACAATTCTATATTCCAGATCTTTTGGACAGAAAAACTAAATACAGATAGTTTCCTTTACCAGTTGCCCAGGTAGTCTACATGTTGTCTGCAGGTTTGGAAAATGTTAAGAACAATGTCCTCAGTTTTTCTCCTCTTCCTAAAAGTTATATATATATATATATAGGCCTATGCCAGGTACAAAAATACAGCTAGGACTCAATGGCGCCCAAGGATCCCGAAATTAAAAATCCCAGTCTTCACCAGGATTCGGATATATATCTCTCCACATCTGTCATTAAGTAGCAGTTATTCCCCTTAGTACGATATCAAACAATGTAGTTAATAACCAGCAATTAAATAACTGTTTTTTTTGTTATTGATTCATGTCTTGCCACGAATAGTGCAAAGTTTGAACTTCATCCGAGAATAGGAAATGGGAGAAAAAACATATTCAAACATTTTACTAGACAGACAGACAGACAGACAGACAGAATGAGTTTATATAGCATTTGTAGTTGACGAAGTCTCCATTTGATTGTTCAAGAAATAAAGATGAATAATCAAACAAATGTAGATCTGACAATGAGACATACACTGCTACGTTTGAAGTTAACGACCAGTCGTAAGAATAATGAAATGAATACATTATACATAGTTAACATAGAAACAGTATTAGAAATACAGTATTGTGTATGCTGCATTGGTACCAGAATTTTAAAAATAGTTTTCAAAAAATATTACCAAAACAATTCTCTTTGAAACTCTCAAAAGATAACAATAAAAAAAATCAAAACTATTGAATTATAATGTTGTAACCATGCAACAAATCCATATGATGGTTGTAATAGATAATTTGTATACAAGTTTATAGTAAAGTAATCGGTGAAAATGTTTTATATTTCGGATACTCGAAGTCTAAGTATACAACAATGAACTCCCAGAATACAATAGGAAGTAGAGGAAGATTTCAAGGGAAAAAAAGCGGGGAGGGAGTGTCTGGGTGTTGGTAGTTGCTTCCCTTTACTGACATAAATCTATGGTGATATTGGATAAGACAGGACCATTTTTATAACAGTCTGGTGTGCAAGGGAAGGAACTGGGGAAAAAATAAGCAGACCTTTATCTGAGCGAGGGATGGTCCGACGATAGATCTAAATCTAGTCTAAGAGCTAGTCTGTGTTACTCTTTCATGTTGATATTTCTCAAATCAGCTGTAAAATGTACCTCTAATCTACCTAATAAATATATATGTCATACAAGTTTTAAAATGTATGTATTATTTTTTAAATAAGCGAAAAAAAAGGCTAAACTCGCCATCTTACAAAATACAGATGTTACTTCAAAAAGTTACGTCCCACGCGTGTCATGAGGTCAACATGCATGTTAATTAATGACTTATATTCATTGGTTTTCCTGGCTATCATATTAAGTACATATATGCTCTCTCTCTCTCCTCTCTCTCACATACACACACATATATATACATAGAACAAAATGAGCAGCCAACTAAAACCCCGAATCATGAGTACACTTTTGTAGGACACGTTGCCTATGTCAAGTACAACAAATATTATATCAGCCCCCATGTTGTTGGCTAGTGCCTAGTCATGATAGTTCGACATCAAGTGTTACTATATAGAGTTGTATCAGTGACTTTACAAGTACAGCCTGACTCACCTTTGTAACGGAGAAATCTTTGTTTTATCCATGATGATCCAAAGTTCTAATGTTGTTATCCTAATGTTGTTATCCTTATGTTGCTATCCTAATGTTGTTATCCTAATGTTGCTATCCGAATGTTGCTATCCTAATGTTGCTATCCTAGTGCTTGTTATAGTTGCAGTATATATTCTTGAAACTCATGCCTTATTGCTTAATATCCGTGCTTAAGTACATTAGTACATGATATCAGCGCCTAGTATCGTAGTACATGATATCAGTGCTTTGTATCCTTGCGAATGATATTAATGTTTAGTAGCCTAGTGAAAGATATCAATGTCTAGTATCTTAGAGCTAGATATCTGTGCTAATGAATTTTCTAGAGCCAGTGGTCCTTGCGCAACAAATGTCAGTTAACCTTGTGATAAATCGCCAGAGCTAATCTGCATAGACAACTTTTCAAGTAAGGAAAGAATGACACCTTAATGCAACAACATTTGTTTGCTGTACTTGGATTCACTTACGTTCAATTAATTGCTCTGGATAACGACCAACGTCTAAGAATCTGGCAAGGAGGATTTAGTGATTTGCCATTACTTAGTAGACATATGATAATTTTAAACTACAAAAACATAAACAGTATTTTGTAATGATGAAGCGACTGTGTTCTCGGAAATAAAAGAGTCCTACTGAGTGACACTGAAGCAGAACAAGAAATCATGTTATAAAAGGGAAGTAACTTTTATTGTGACACATGAGTAAATATAAATACGTAGTAAGTTAAATCTCTTAAAATTTAGAGTTATATTTTAACTGTACACTCTAAATGGTGGGAGCTTTTTCTTTATGTAATTTAACCTTCAACGAATCGATTTCCATTTGTAAGGCCTACATAGTATCAGAGGCGGCTCAAGGCCTCGCGGTTAATGAGTTTTAAAAGGTTAGGAACACGACAAAACAAAATTAGGTCATAAAATGAAATCAATTTAATTCTTTTCTGCAACCAGGGAGATGGCAGAAACTTACGAACTTGCTAAACGTGACATCTAATTGACCATTAAATGTATTTAGCAGCTACTCCTAATTACAACAACAAAAATAACTTGAAAGAATTTTCCCGATATATTTAAATTGACGTTCAGTGTTCTCAATAAACAATACCTGAAGTACAGCCTCTGCTGAAAGGAGCTTTTCATAATGAAAACTAATGTTTAAATCTTTAAGAAATGCAATGGTTTTGACTTTTAAAGCAGATTTCAAGTTAATTATTTGATAAAAACGATCTTTTTGAGCCACAAGAGGCCTTCTAAAAATTGAACTCGTCCACATAAAATGTTGGCCCGCCACTGCAATTAATGGAGCCCTCTCCTTCTCCAAGGGCCACAACCCCAAATACTCCGCATGACGCTCGGTGCGAAAATGAAATTAAGTACTACACCTGTCAACATTGAGTCCAATGATAATGGTGTCAGTATTAGATCTAGTAAGGAACACAGCATGAGTTTAAGTTCTATAGGCCTGAACTTTGAACTTATGATAGGCCAACTCAGTAGGCCTAATCAACGATCAAACAGCTCCATTAAAAAAAAAAACTTTGCTAAACGAAGCACTATTCATTAAGCTTTATTCTAATCTTTACTTTAGAAAGGCCTCACTAAGTATGGAATACATCCGATGTATCCACTATCCGATGTATCCACTATCCGATGTTTCCAGTACAATCAGCTTTAGTGCAAAAATAATTCCAAACGAATGATTCCGTTGTCTTAATTTCGTATCTCCAAATGTTTCCACTAAGTTGTTTTCATGTTAGAAATATTTGAGAACACACCTGCTGTGTAGTCAGCTGAGCAGCACACGTTTGTCCGATATATCCACAGCACCATATTGTTCACAATAAACTACGTTAGTCGGTAATGAAGGTCACACGCTGAAAGAAGGGGGGAAAAAAAGCCCAAAATAGAATAGGACGAACTTATGCAAACATTCTTGCGATGTTGTTTTTAATATTTTTTCCCTAGTGTCAGATAATGTCCCGCACAGAGCGGAATAAAATGTAGAACTAGATCTAATTGTTTAAATCTAATTATAACTGGACTAGTTCTGCTAAATCCACATCAGGTGAAGCACGGAGATAGTGGAAAACAAAACAAGGTACTTAGTATTTCAAAGCTTATGTAGTAATTAAAGCTGGTTCACAGAATAGAGGAACTGACCTATATAAACCCATTTCTCCCACCTTTCCCCCATCCCCCACTTTTCAACTTTTGATATCATCGCTTCCATTCCGTCCATCCTCCCTCCCATGTAGTGATATCACTGAACTAGACTTTGGAGGAGGTAGAGGTTAAAGGGTCAACGGACATGGCTATACTTTTGGTGGAGTTCCAATAGAATGTCTTACAAAGTGGTACTTAAATTATAGTTCACAGTTTGATTCTGTTAACCTAATATATGCAAATAAAAAAAGATGGATGAAGCGAAAGCAAGTGAGACTTAGCAACTGATCATCTGCTTTTATATCATCAGAACAGATTATCTGATTAATCAATCACAACAGCTCCTAATTCATTGCGGAAGAATTTTGAAAACTTAAGAAATACCATTAGTATTGTTCCACTTCCATTATTTCATCTATTGTGGATACAAAGTTAACTCATGACACCCGTAAGAGACATCAGTTTAAAAAGTTCCATTCATAGAAGGAAAATTATTTTTTTATATTATAATTTAATATATAATCAATTAAAATATATGTATTTCAATTTTAATTAGAAATTATTTTGAATATAAATAACATCAAAGCGACGTGTCCGTAACCTGGCCCTACAGTACAGAAGACAGTGGTTCAGTTTAAAGTTGTTTGGATGGTTCTGGTCATTGCAACAGTTATCAAATTATTAGTGATCCCAGAAACAGTGACTTTAAGAAATACTACTAGAAATACTACTATTGTAGTTCTTTTTACATAAAGAGACTTACAGAAAACAATTGTCAATTTAGGTGAATTGATAGAACATTTGTTATGGTAGTTGAATTGATTACTTTTAGATTGAGTACTTCTGAGAAAACAATTGTTAGAATAGTTGAACTCACTACTATTTAGAAAACAGTTGTGCCCGGTTGAGAGAGGTATCATCGAGAACCTCCAATTCTCGACATTGTTATTTTATTAATTGGCAAGTTATTCAACCAAACGTTTCTGTCCTCAAAGTGAGAGTCACATATAGACAGAATATAATTTGAGCTTATAGGATTCTCTCTCTTGCATTAAAGGGAGGGTAGTGAGTCGAGTGGGTGGACGCCATAAGCTAGTAAAAAAAAAAGAGATATTGTTGAATAAAAGTTATTTAGATATTTGATGAATGAGTCACTCTGGCCACCTCGTGCAAATACATCCTGCTACAATCTTTATAGTTATTAATAATTAGCAGGAGTCAATTAATAAGTTGTCTTTTCTTGTGCTCTTTTAGTCCACTTGAAGACATTTTTGGAGAGCCCCGAATACGAATACAAAAATGACAGCCATGATACGGTCGAAGTGTAGACAAGTGTGAATATGGAGTGGTGCGCATGCGTATTTTGAACGGAAATAAATCCATCCATCCCAGTGGCGCTACAGCCCATGGAGGGCTCTGGCCTGCTTTAACACATCCTTCCATTCAGATCTCTCATGGGCCTTTCGTCTCCACGCCCTAACCCAAAGCTGCTTCAGATCTGCTTCCACATCATCTATCCATCGCATTCGGGGTCTGCCTTTGGGTCGCGCCTGCCTTTTGGTTTTTGCCTGTATACGATTTTCGCCCCTCTGTTATCTGACATTCTTTCAAGGTGACCTGCCCAACGTAGTCTGTTCTATTTTATTTCGTTCACTATTGGTGGGTCTTCATACAATTGATATATCTCATGGTTAGTGCGTGTCCTCCACCCTGTTTCATCCTGTATGGCACCATAGATTTTGCTAAGAATGTTTCTTTCCCAAGTGTTAAGTACATTTTCAGATGTCTTTATCAGTGTCCAGGTCTCACTTCCATACATTGCTGCTGGTCTTATTATGGTTTTGTATATTATTTTCTTGGTTTTCCTTGAAATCGTTTTGCTCTTAAGTAAATGGTGGGTGCTATAAAATGCCCTGTTGCCTCCTGCTATTCTTTCCTTTATTTCTGTTAATAGGTCATTTTTGAAATTAATAGTACTTCCTAGATATTTGAAAGTTTGGACGTTTTCAAATTCGTGGTCTTTGATTTTGATATTTTGTCCCTCTGTTTGATTGTCTCTTGTCATTGTGATGTACTTGGTTTTACTGTCAGAAACCTCAAGTCCTGCTGGTCGAGATGCTTCTTCTAGTTGTATGAAGGCTCTAGCGATGTCAGAGGTTTCTTTACCCAATAAGGCAATGTCATCGGCATAAGCAAGGTATTGTAGAGGTTGGCTGTATATCGTCCCTGTTGGTTGTGGACCCGTGTTTTCTCTCCTGAAGTCATTAGTAATAGTTCCCCTTGTGTTTATGTGTATATTTCTTATAACTCTCTCCAGTGTTAAATTGAAAAGCATGCAGGAAAGTGCGTCTACTTGTCTTAATCCTCGTTTAATCCTAAATTCCCGTCAGTGTTCTCCTTGTATTATGACTTTGCTTTTTGAGTTGTTTAATGTCATAAGTATAAGTCTTGTCAGCTTGTTGGGTATTCCAAAATCCTGTAGAGTGTCATATAGGTATTTACTTCTGATACTGTCATAAGCCATTTTATAGTCTATAAAGAGTTGGTGGATTGGTAAAATCTGAGAAAAATGTACTGATATGAAAGATACAGTGAATATTTGTGCAATGCTTTAAAATGTACTAAAAGTAATTAAAAATACAAGTTAGCAATTGAATATTGATTTAGAGATGAACTAATTTTATGTCTTGACACGATTCCCAGGCTTTATCCTTTTTACACTTTCTTAATTTAAAAAGCTACCCTCACTATGCTCAAAATTTTGAGAACCCTTGATGAAACAAGCATAATGGGAAGTCATTGATTCTCTTATCATGTGACACAATAAGTGAAATACGAAACGTTTTGGGGATATGACTTTTGGATCTAGATCTAGGTCGTTTCAAGGCATTCTGTGTCATGAAGCCTTGGCACATCTCAAGTTCTCGGTCCCTGTCTCAATGTCGCTGTGTCCCAATGTCGCACTGTCTCAATGTCTCCCTGACTGTGTTGTCCCCATATTGTACTACAAGCGAATTAAAAACGTGATCGAGCAATGGAGAATTCTTCTTATGAAATCCCACAGTCTCATTGGGCCACCGATAGCCATACAGATGACCAGCCTGTGACATGTGTATCAAGGATTGGACTCAATGAGAAAGGCAAAGGGTCATGTAGCTAAAAATATGCCATCATTTGGGGGCCCGGGGGGCCTTGACCTCTTCGGGGGCCCCTGCAGTTCGCGTAATATTTAATGTAAAAAAAAAAATTTAACATTCATTTGGGAGCCCCCCTCAAGTGGGGGTCCGGAGGATTTTTAAATTCTCCCTCCCCTAGCTACGCCACTAATCTCATTAGACTTACTATGCGGTGTGCTATATTAAAGATATCAAAAGCGTTGTCATATAATGAATGAACATTGCAAGGGAGTTTGGTTGAAAGGATTGTGTATAAAAAAGAAAAGCCACGAGAACATTAGCTATTTAAAACCCAGAGAGATTAAAGGTTATTCTGCTTGGTTTTTATTTTTATAAATTTTAAAATAATAGTAATTGATGTCCTACAATTCGTCACGGTGTATGTGCTAAGTTGTGAGATGTGTATGATTGCGTGAGTTGAAAGCAGGACGGTACAACAGCTCAGGTGCCATCTTGCCTTAACTGGTATGTTTCCCTGACAGCAAATGGCGCCGTAAAAAGACATTTAAATAAAAATGGCTGCAGATACGTATTGGCGACCTAAAGGAAATATATTGCTAAAGACAGTCAGTGGGTTTTGTCTGCGTGAGATATATGACAAAATATGTAGGTCGCAGCTAGGTCTGTGTTGCTAAGTGAAATACGGCACTCCTCCCTTATTATCCTACCCGAAGACACGCCTTATTGTTATTCTGAATGTATGCAGTCTACTTTGTTGTGCCTCAATGAACGTGTACATGTCATAGAGCGAGTATAATGGACTAAATGTAAACACGGGTGTAGGCACGTGACACAAAATGTCAACGGATATCATCTAAATCAGTGGTTCCCAAACTTTTTTGACTCGTAGACCCCTTGCCATGTTTTCTGGTTTCGGAAGACCTCCCCCCCCCCCCCCAAATAGGAATTAGTTGTTCTATGAAGTAGTCCATCAAACATTAAATATTAATTAAATAATTAATTTGTCTTAAATATCATTGTAAAAGTTTTCGCAAAGAGCAGTTTCTCATGTATTTCTTGATCTTTTACATATGGCTCAAATATTGGGTCCGCAGAACTGTTTTCACTAACAGAAGGAGGCGAAGGCGAGTAATTGGCGCCTAAACTTGAACCAGTAAGCTTCGATCAGAAATGGCTCATTAGCCCTTGGCTTGCTACCCAAATAGCAGATGGAAAACTGAATTCAAAACTTTGCTGCCTTGCAACTATACTCAAACATAGGAAAGGTTTTGTGATTACACCCTGAAGAAAAATAAGGAGCCGGAAACCCTTGGGCAGTTTGCAGCACACAGCGCTACACCCTGTCAGAACAGAACCTATGACGCTCTTGATCTAAAACTGTAAACTGGGTATATGTCCTTTGCAAAGAATTACATAAGAAGCTTTTAATTTTGTAACTCATGCAACTAATGTGTTGTTGCTTAAAGAAATTCTTTTAATAATATCAGACGTGGTAAATTCAATGGTTTATCTATAGTGTTTTCTGTATTTTGCTGTAAGTAAAGAGATTTTGTAAGACGCTCACAAACCACCATCTTCTCTATATGATGTCGAACAGAGATTTTTTTTTTGTCTATTATGAACTTCATCTTTGAGTATTCGAAAGTTTTTCAAATCTGTATCTATTTTGTCAGGGTGGCATTGTCTCAAATGATCCCCCAGCGTACTTGGTTTCATATCATCATTAAGGACAGTTAGGTAACCGTTTGTTTGACAAGGAAGGAACGAATCTCAATTTTAAATAATCTACGCTGTACAGTCTACATTTCTTTTTGTTAATTATCAGTTACATGTAGACAAAATCAAGCTCTTTAAATAAATATTGAAATGAAATACAACAAGTTTCTTTTCGAATTGCAGGATGTTACGATCATCAATAGTGCTAGATGTTGCGATCAAACTTGATGCCAAGATGTTACATTGATGCACAATCAATGATCGTAATTGCCGAGGATTCAGAAATCGTCATTTGATAAGATGATCATCTAGAAGTTGCCAGTTGATAAGAGGATCACCTTGAAGTTGCCAGTTGATAAGAGGATCATCTAGAAGTTACTAGTTGACAAGACGATCTAAGTATATTATTATATATTCAATGAAGAAACTTCTCTTCGTCTAAAACACTTACTTTAATTCAAAACTTGAAAAAGCTATTCACAAATAATAATTACAATGGTTAAATGTACTTGAATAGAATAACTGATCTACACAATAATATAGTAGAGTTCTAACACTAGACTCTCGAACATGTTATCTCTAACACGTTCCACTCAAGACTGCCGCAATCTAGAATCTTTCCCGGGCTCTAGAGCGTTATCACGTGACTAACACCTGTCCGCTGCAAGGCCAACCAATAAATGCAGCTCAAAGTACAATAATTAATACTTAAACCAATCATATTTATTTCAAAACATAATCCTGCTGCGTGATAGAAAATCCCGAGGTAGCTATAATTCTGCCGACAAGCTAAATATAGACTATGGCTAAATATAGATACAGTGTATGTGACACAGGATAAATATTTAAAGGAATAACTGAGATGCAAATTATATATTAGTGTTTGAAAGAGTTACATTAATGGAATATAAAAATTAAGTTACGACTTGCTAGGCTTAAAAAAAAATCTATTATCGTAGACCCCCGTGGGCATCTCATAGACCTCCAATTTATTTTTTACTTTCGTAGACCCCTTGGAAGTCTTCATAGACCCCTGGGGGTCTATATAGATCACTTTGGGAATCACTGATCTAAATTGTCTGGAACACTCTGATTGTGTAGGAAGCTTTACCGAGTAATACTATCATCGGCGACATTCCTTAAAAAGACGGTTTTATAGTGTGTCCTCGCAAACATCCAAACAAATCTTTGTCCATAGCTTTGACAATGAATAAATAGAATAAAAGGGTTTGGTTAGGGTCGATAACATTCAGCACTATGCTTTTAAAGTAAAGGAATAAACGAAGTGGTCGTTACAAGCGCAATTCAGAATTCTTGAAGATAATAATCTGCGGTTTATCAGGGAAGGGGAAACAACTCTAGGTTCTTCATAGCTTTCAACTTTTATTGTGCTCTACGGAGTAAACACTACTTTCATATTATTGTATTAATTCAAATGTAAATGTAGCGGTGTCCTTAAACACTAATCCAAATCTTGGATGATAGTAAGAAAACTGAATATCTCATCTCAATCACTCTAAAATACTCTAAAACCAAGTTCAATGGCTCTAAGGTTTAAAAGATTAGATGAATATTATTTATTATTATGGGTGTTTTATTGTTTGTTTTTTTGTATGTGTGTTTTGTTTGTTAAATTCATGAAACGATGTACAAGTCAGTACGGCTTTATCTTATCTTATCTTATCTTATATAATACAGACGTTACTTCAAAAAAGAAGATGATTACGTCCTACGCGTCATGCATTTAGTCATGCATATTAACCAATGACTTAAATTCTGCCAAGTCACTGGTTTTTCTGGCTAGCTCAGGCAACCCATTCCATGCTCTAATAGCACTAGGGAAGAAGGAGTATTTGTACAAATTTGTCCTAGCATATGGGACGAGGAATGTGCCTTTATTTTTGTGTCTTTCAGAGTATTTTATTAAATTTTGTTTTTGTATTTGAAGATTATGGTTCAGTGTTTTATCTGTATAAGTTGCAGAAAACTATATAGCGGGGTCTGTGTTGCCAGGTAAAACACTGCACATTTAATCTCGAGGACTAGCCCTATTAGTATTTACCAAATGATTGTTCACTATCTCCAGCGTCATGTACAACCATGACAATCGACACAAGAAGCTTCCGAGTAGAACTAAAGTAGTTTCTTTTTAAAACTTTAGTAGAATTTTTTTTTGTCTTATCAATAAATTGAAGTTTTTCTTTTTTTTTTTCCCCTATGATATTTTCTTTCAAGTGCTTTGTTATTTAATGGTTTTGAGTTTCGACACATAAGCACACGTATAGGTCTCGTGCCTCACGCGGTAACACAACAGTTCAATTAGGCCTGGCGTCTAATGAAATACAAACTTTTAGAAGATAAGCAAAACATTCAAGACTGTCTATCACATTTTGACAGACAAACACGTACGCGAGGCTCGTGCAGAAACTTCCAAGAAAAAAATTTTTTTTTTAAAGTTGATTTTAGAAAAAAACAATTCTATATGAAATGAAAAGGTTGCAGGTTTAGAGGACAGTAATCTCAACCTTATTATTTAAGTTTTACACAGTGTATTAATTAAATCATTATACTTTAAGAAATTAATATTATTGATTGAACTGTATTTTGAATTCAAGTTCTTGTCTTTATAAAATTGTTATGAATTTCTTTTTTTTTTTTTTTTTTACAAATTCTGTCTTCAAAGTTTTTAACCCACATCACATTTGAGTCTTTTCAAGTTAAGAAACAGTAAGTCACTCCTGAAACAGTAAGTCACTCCTGAAGCAGTAACTCACTCCTGAAACAGCAAGTCTGCTAATTGCGTTCTCTCCAATTGGTGTGAAAGGAAGTAATGTTTATAGTTAGTTATATCGACAACAATTTATTTCCGTGTTGTATGGCCATCTAATGATCGAGTTAGTTTATTGTCCATGATTGGTGTCAGATCAAATACATATTGCTGTAACTCCGGTCCCGAGCCACACTGATGGTGCGCATCAGAGCACCATTCAACACAAGCAGTAGAAGACATGTTCAATGTTGATACAGAAAGAAGGACTGTTGTGGATCCGGCTAAAGTTAAGGGAGTCTGAACAGTCTGGCGCTAAGTTCTGTCCTGTGTGATACAAGTAGTTCGGAAGACCTGGAGCGACACTGGGAAGTGTGTCGGTGTTCTG
The DNA here is from genome assembly GCA_036873155.1 of Biomphalaria sudanica. Taxonomy (NCBI): domain Eukaryota; kingdom Metazoa; phylum Mollusca; class Gastropoda; family Planorbidae; genus Biomphalaria; species Biomphalaria sudanica. The sequence goes on along the minus strand of JAZGLO010006723.1, from coordinate 979,015 downwards.
TCCTGCTATTCTGGTATCAATTAGGACTCTTAGAACTTAAGGCATTACTTCCTGTGACTTGATAGCGGAAGTCCAAGTCTAACTATTTGTTGATGCTTATACTACATTCATCGTTTATTATTACCTCCTGACTTTCGTTGAGTGCCTGCCTTAGAGTTACAACAATATTAAAGCTGCACAGACTCAAGAACTTTTTGAAACAGTCTGTCAACATCATCGAAATGGAAACTACTCCATTCAAAAAAGACAGCGATTTAGATTCATTGCAACAAACAGTAACTTAAAATTTCGGCTATGTGAAGCTTACATAAATCTATGCAGATTTTCATCTATGGCGAAAGAAAAAAATAGCTACCTTTTTGGTGTATCCGGTTTACAGAATAAAGAATTGATAAGATGTTTTTTATGTAATAATATTTTGCACTATTTAGCACTCTATTTGTGGAATGAGGGTCTGGTTGGGAAGACAACATAATTCTATCCAAGGCAAGAGACAGGAATGAAGAAGGATGATGTATGACGTTTAATGTGTGACAATGTTAGGGTTCAACAAACTAAAGGATAGATGAAGGTGAAGGAAGCATCCTTGACATTGTTCAGTTCATTGTGAATATCTCCCGTACACCTAGTGGATTTACTGGAATATGCTTGGGATTGTTTTATTTGCACATATCTTGCTGGCAACTATTTCATTATTATTCATTTCAATATGCATTTAATCTGCTAGTAACATTGATTTTGTTTCTGTTAAAATAAAGTAAAGGAATAACATTGTTACTGTTGTCTCCCCTGATCTTTGGGTGAATTAAAAAACAACTTTAAATAGTTGGAATTCCATGCCAACATAGGCCTATTCTTTTGTTTTAAGTATTTATATCCCCTTTCCAAAATAATCACGAACAGTCAAGTCCTACATTCCTAACTACTCATTTAGATGTAAGGGCAAATCTTGCTAATTCATTGGTGAAACTGAATCCTACTTGGTCTATCAAGTCTAGCATTTGTCAACACACAAATTGTATCTGAACCTTGAGCATTCCTTGAACAACTGTGTTAGAATTAGTCATAATGTAAATTTGAGGACAAGACATTTGAAGTGTCATTGAATTCTGAGACATTACTCAGAAGTGTAGACACAATGGTCTAATCCAAAGCTTTGTATGCCGCTTCACTGACCGAACTAAGTGTTTCTCTTACTAATTTGACGGTAGCCTATTGACAATGTTACATACTGCGGTTGCTACTCGCTAGCTCGGCGGTAACCTCTCGACAAGCTATAGTAATGGCTTGGTTAATTTTTTTATCTGCATAACATGTATTTAAACAAAACCAAAATAATACTGGAAGTGGGGAGGGGGCAGGTCATGAGGTTATGATTGAAAAAAAAAATACTTTGAACTTTGATGTCTCCGAACGACTTGATTGGGCTTAATAAATTTACGACGGATAAATAAGTTAAGATTGCAGTAAAAAAGAATCCAATCATTACTGTGAGTGTTCCAAACGTTGTCTAGTTAGTCTAGTACATGTTGTTATCGCCACGTTTAGGCCGAAGTCATCACGTGAGTCAGCAAAGTTAACAATCTGGGTGTCTTTAAAAAAAAACAACAAAGTTTATATTAAGCGTATTTGTATCAGTTAGTTAGTCATGTAATTAAATTTGTGATAGATCTAGACTCTAGACTAAAGATAATAAATTTGTGCGATTAAAAACACTTTTACCAATTCTTTTTGTTGAGCACAATTTCATGCTTTTAGCTTTATCACCACGCTATGGTAATATCACTTGTATAGACCCATGCCTTTAACTCTCTCACCACGATATGATCCTATCACTTGTCTAGACCCATGCCTTTAGCTCTCTCACCACGCTATGATCCTATCACTTGTCTAGACCCATGCCTTTAACTTTCTCATCAGGCTATGATCCTATCACTTGTCTAGACCCATGCCTTTAGCTCTCTCACCAGGCTATGATCCTATCACTTGTCTAGACCCATGCCTTTAGCTCTCTCACCAGGCTATGATCCTATCACTTGTCTAGACCCATGTCTTTAGCTCTCTCACCAGGCTATGATCCTATCACTTGTCTAGACCCATGCCTTTAGCTCTCTCACCAGGCTATGATCCTATCACTTGTCTAGACCCATGCCTTTAACTCTCTCACCACGCTATGATCCTATCACTTGTCTAGACCCATGCCTTTAACTCTCTCACCAGGCTATGATCCTATCACTTGTCTAGACCCATGCCTTTAACTCTCTCACCACGCTATGATCCTATCACTTGTCTAGACCAGTTGGGAAACAGGAAAGGGTGGGGTGGGGGAGAGAGTAGGAGGGGGTATCTGTTTCAATGTATTTTTTTTTAATGTTGAAAGACCTGAATGAATCTCATTCACCAATCGTAAACAAACAACATTTGGCCATGTGGTTCTCTATATCTTCTATAAAAATTACGCAATCCTAAAAGTCTGTCACGTGATACGTAATTTTCATTGTTTTATCAATATTATCACGTGGTTAAATGTTGTTTGTTTACAATTGGTGAATGAGGTCCATTCAAACTCGAGAGCTCAAGCCTCTTCAAGCCAATACATTAAACTCTGTTCAAGCTAATTGCTTATGAAAATAGAAGGTTTTATCTATTGTTAGCTTCAAACAATAAAGTGGAGACCTATAAAGTATACCACCACATCATTCAAGTACTATTTCTTTCACTTGTTCGAGATACTAAACAAAATAATTAATTACCAATAGTTAATTAACTAATAGGTTAATTTTTTTGGTATAGATTCTTGTATTGTCAAGTAAAAGAAAATAATTGTGCCAAATTTCAGCTTGATCCAAAACTGGGTATGGGAGAAATAACGTGTACAAACTTTTTGCAAGACAGAATGAGTTGATATAAGCTTTGTAATAATAATATTCAAACATCGAAGTACCAAAAACGTCTCAATGAAAATAAGAAGAAATCCTTGTTTGGACTTATAAAAAAATAGGAGCACACCCATGTTGATTTAGTTATGTAGACATATAGATATGCTTAAAATATCTCGGATTCGGTAGGGTTTACTATTCGTATTTAAATATGACCAATAAGCTGCCAGTTAGAACAGATGACATTTGTATATCTTGTCAAATTAAGTTTTGTTGCTTAAAAGTAGGGCAAGAATTGTATTTTTCGTATTAAAAAATATACAATACTGGGGCCACAAATCTACCTTGTACTTATAAGCCTGAATGTCTGATAACTTTCAAATTACATATTCTGTTGGCAGTTCTTTCCTTGCAAGAGTCGTTAAATATTCTTAACAACAAAAAAAAAAGAATGTGAAAAAAAGTGAAACTGTATTTAAAAACTGGAAAGATACTTCTCAACACTGACAAATGGTCAATTGTAGACCTATTGGTTTTTAAACCTAAGGCTAATTTAAAAAACAAACAAACATGCGTCTAACATTTACTTTCTATGACTTTGGAAACTTCCGTCATATATAGGCACTATAGTCATAGGCACTACAGTCATAGGCACTATAGTCATAGGCACTACAGTCATAGGCACTACAGTCATCATTTAAATGCCATGGCAAAACTTCCGCTGATTACAGACGCAGCCAAGGAAAGGAAAAGTTGAGTCTTTAAATAAACTTGTTTTAAACATCGGCTTGATCTACGTCATAGCGATCATTTATGTAGGTCACTGCTGGGTCAATTAACACAGTTATCTGTTTAATATTAACTTATTATGAATACGTTTGCTTTACCTTTCATGCTCTTCACTTATCAATGCCTCGGTCAATGTTTTCCAATATCTTATTCCAGCCAAGTGTTATCCAATAACGAATTTCTTAAAGTCCTGATCTAGACGACTGAAGAAAGCTGTCAATAGTTCTACACCCCAAGCACATCGCACAACACGGAAGAAGATTTCTAAACACACACATACACTAGAGTTTACCAGATGAAACGTTTTTTTTTTTCTTTCCACTGACAAGGTGCAGAACAAGTTTTTAGCAAAAATAACATTCACCTTCTATTGAAATTTGAAATGACAACACGCTTGACTAAAAAGACCAGTTCATGATGCCAAACTAGACATTTTCTACAAAAAAATCACAAAGTTATTGAAGACTCAACATTAGCAATAAAATGTGTAGACCTATCTTTTCTTGGAATGGAAATGCATCACTTATATGAATATAAAGAGCACTAATGATCAAACCAGACTAACAATAATGCGAAATCTATCTAAGATTTAGTTTGAAGTTGATCCCATTCAAATACGGCAGGCAGCACTGTGGACATACCCGTCCCTCACGCTTAGCGCTCGATAAAACGTCGTTTTTTTTTTGTCATTGAACAGATCCGCGACCCAGATACATATTTTTAGTTAATTAAAGAGAGACACGGCGTCACGTTACTTAAAAGTTTGAGTGAAACTAGTGTACCCGGCTGCTGGATTATCTCCTCTGAACCCGCGTGTCATAATGACATATTCTATTTACACCACAGATCTTCCGTCCATATACGCTAATGGGCCAAGGTACTGGTAGGACCACAGACTGTAATATGGGCCTAGGGTTAGAGTACCTACAATTGTACATGTACTGTTTTATTATGACCTTAAATATGAATCCATTGTGTTCTCCATTTCACTAGACTTATATGGTCAATACCCTTTTACATTATGTAAAGATTTCTATCAAATGAAAGCTTACAAACATTCTCATAGCTTGTTGAACTAAAGAACCTTCCCAAGTCAACCTTCATTCAAAGCACACGTTTCAAGTCTAACTGATCAAGCCATTTAACAAAAGTGTAGAAAACTATAACAGCATTGACGATAGACATATAGGAGTGTGTATACCGTTTGGCTCTGACTTAAGTGACCTGTAGTAAGGACCATTCATGACAGTCTGACCTTATTGATAGAATGATTCGTTGTTTCTATTCGAGTAATGTGTTAGGAACATGTAGACCCAGGATCTATATAGAGGCTTGTAGGGTATGAATAAAATTAGTTGCTTGACAACCAGTATGGACTTCTGTGTGGGTAAACAAAACACCATCAAAACATTACCATTAAAAAACAACAGCTGTCCATCTTTCTTTTAACACAATCTGTGCAAAATAACACTTTTGAAACATCACATCATTGAATATTGTTGAAAGTAAGAAGTTAACACAAAGCTAATAATAAAAACTCATGAGTAATCTAGTTAATAAGGATAGTTTATTTTCAAAACGTATTTAATTCAAGCAAAAGAGGCATAGTTCATAGCCAGTAGAATGAAGACATAATGGATAACTATTAGAATCTGAAATATTTGTATTGCCATGACAAATATATTAATTTATAACAAGTAGAATCAGTCATTGAATAATATTTGTATACAGACAAGAAAAGAAATACATTTAGTGACTCAATACATTCAACTTAATACTTTAGTACTTGGCAACAAATTTGAACTACATATTTGTGTATTATATTTTAGTAAGGTAGATTTGTGTGTTTGTATCTAAACACAGCTAGTGAGAAAATGTCTACAAAAGGATATGATTACATTACTTGCTCTAGTATAAAACTATTAAACATTTCAATACCTCTATTGACCAATAGATGTTCATTTACTGGCCAGGGAAATAATTTATAAAACTATTAAACATTTCAATACCTCTATTGACCAATAGAGATGTTCATTTACTGGCCAGGGAAATAAGTTATAAAACTATCTGAGCAAATTTAACAACATAACAATTAACATGATTACATAGGTCAGTGGCTGAAACAATTTTTTTTTTACTTTATACAGAGGATGATGTCATTTTCAGATTATGAAAAATCTGTCCTATTCTGATCATTTTATTGTTATGAAATATATATGTTACTGTAGCATGTGTCCATACTTCCAAAATTGATATCTTACTTTTATTAGTTTTAGAATAGCTTTTGTAATTTTGTTTTCACCTAAAGACAGGCTATGTCAAAAACAATTACTTGATGCTTCACTTATAAATGTCTAATATATCATAGTTTTACATTCTTCATTTATAATGCATATTAATGCAAATTAGTAAGAAAACACTTAGCGAAGCGGCATACAAAGCTTTGGATTAGATCATTGTGATTACACTTCTATGACTATGATGACCTAAATTAACAATAAACACAAAAAACAACAACATTGTGCAAACATGATTTCTAATACTGCAAAAACCACAATGTTAAGAACAAGTTATTTAGAATACACCTATCGAAAACCTTTTAACCAGTTTCTGATGTTATACCATCTAAAAACTTTCAATTAGCAGTGTCAAAGCAATTCAAACATTTTTTGGGGGCTATAATAAGTAGTTAAATGCTCTTTCAGCAAAGTCAGGTTTGAACATCTAGAGTTTGTCTTCAGCAACTCTGAATACAAAGTGACACATTCAATCTAAATCTTTGACTGGACACTTTCAAACTAATCTGGCATCTGTTCTTTGTTTACAAACAGGATTTTTTATTTATTCTAAATGCTGAAAAAGTGTAGCCAAACATCGTTTTGAAAATGTTTAGTTTATCAATATTACCATCTTCTGCATACCAGATACACCAAAAAGCTTGTTATATATATATATATATGAATTTGCTTCCTTTTTATGAAAATCTCAAATAAGGGAATGATCGTATCTTATATTGCAGGAAACCCTTCAAAAAATAAAATAATTATGTCCTATACATATCCATGTGTAAATCTAGTCATGCCTATCAATCAAATGAATATTTCATTACAAAACTTCTGTCATTTAATGATGCAATACAATGTTTTAACCAGCATTCTCCCACCTTTTTTTCAATTATTATGATACTAAAACTTAATGTCAGAAAGTCAGGTCTTTTTTATGAAAGACATTCTTTAATAAAGCAACTATATTAATTAGGCTTAGGTATAGACATTCTTTAATAAAGCAACTATAGTAATTAGGCTTAAGTATAGACATTCTTTAATAAAGCAACTATATTAATTAGGCTTAGGTATAGACAATTTGGCTAATGTCTTCCATCAAACAGATAACGAGTTACTGACGTGAAAAACAAAAACATCACAGAAAAGTTGGATAACAACAAGTTCTCAAGCAGAAGATACAATTTCTTCTATAGAATTGTACTTTTGTCTTCTAATACAAACAATAGCAGTCAAAAAGACAACAAGATGAAACAAGGAATGAAAATGGTTCATCTCAACAAATTGTAGATTTAACAAAGAATGGTAAACAGCCCTGAGAACATACAGTACCAAATAATTAGGACTGGTAGAGTAGAAGTGTGCTTCATCAGCCGTCAAATCTAGCAAAATAAAAAGTTGTATTTCTTCTGCAACATTTTTCCAGTAGAAGCAGAAAAATGACAAGAAAATAAGTAAATTAACAGGAGCAAGTTTAAAAGGAGAAAAGAGAAAACTATTTTAAAAGTTTGACAAATATGCTCTGACCCATTCAACAAGGGACATAATAAATTAACAAAGTAGTGTTATACAACAACAACAAAAATTTTGTCTCAACAAATGGAATTAAGAGTTCAAACAGTAAAAATATATTAAATCAATGTTAAAAATTGATAAAAGGCAAGAAATTGCATAGAGATATGATATAGTCAAGAGTAAAAATTGGTCAAATATATTGTAAAAATATGTAGTGTCCAATGACTATGTATGCACAAATAAGAGTAACTATTCTTATTATATTAGCATCATAATTATAAAGAAACATAAGAAGTATTTAAAAAAGGAAAAAAAATAACACTAAAAGTGTAATAAAAATATCTTTGGTTCTTCAATGAAGATGAACAAGAATTAAAATATTTTAAATATTATCAATGTTAACGCAATTAAGACTTAAATAGTAAAACATCAACACATATTGTATGTTTAAATATCATTATCTGAAATAGATTCTGTAACTCAGAATAGTGACATACAAAAAAGAATAAAAACTCTAGAAATAAACAAAGCAAATTAGCAACAATAATATCTTTATTAGCACTTATAGATCCGCACATTGGAGTGGAGAAAGAAATACCTTACTGAGGATTTATTTGTAACCGCTCACTTATATTCTTTAGTCCATTTTGAACTATTTGCTTACATACAAAATATTTGTTTACTTTAAGTTTTAAACTAAGAATAAACCACTTTTAGTTATTATCATTCCATGCAAAAAAAACAAAAAAAACCCAACTTGGTTTCAAATAATAAATGAGGTTAATAAAATGCAATAAGCAATAACGTGACTTACTCGACCTAATGATAGTAACTTTAAAAGCTGAGCTTTACTTTTACTTATAATATTTATATCATACATCTTGAAAGTATAGTTACGTGTAACTTTGTGTGTGGACATTGGTTTGAGTGAAGTACATACACAAATCGTAACTTTAAAAGCTGGGTTGCTTTAAGAATTTCCTAAATAGCTCATCTCTGATATTTGAACACTAAATTAAAAACTGCCCATCTCTACAAGGGTTCCAATCCAGAAGATTGACTTTAATCAAAGCCTTTGAAATCTACGTCACAATTTCCCATGCAAATGTCAAAATATACTCGTGTTTAAATATTTTGATCAAGGTTTGCTTTCAATGATTATCAATCAGTTCAGAAAGAGTGAAAGGAAAAAAAAAAGTAATCAAAAAGAACCCAGATCTCATAGAAATAACCTATTGTTATTTGAAATTGATATTATAAAATAAAATAAAAATATATATATATTACTTAAGATGACTCTAAAGTTAGACTTTTACTAGAATCCATTTTTTAAAAAAGTTAAGTCCTATTGAAGAAATGAAAGGAACATCACTTTCAATACCTTGAGTTAGTTATAAAATAGATAGTCAATAAACAATTTGAAATAGTTACCCAGAACATTACACAAATTCTCATTCTGGATTTATTGATATGCAGAAAAAAACAACAAAAAAAAACAATGTTAAAACCTTCAACTATAAAATTAAAAAACACTAAATATCTTTAATTTAAAAAAAACAAACTTTTTTTTTACTCCTTGTTTACAGTTGTAATACATTTTTACATTAATATCATTTACATAGGAAACTATAATGTAGCTTGTTTTGTTGATATTTTATACAAAGAGGTTAGACTAAATGTCAACAATCAACAAGTTCAAGTCTTATGGCCAAAACATAAGTGTATAAGGAATACTATGTCAAAGAGTATTGCTTGGAGTTTGGTATATTCATCCAATGACATCTACATGCCAAGTATTCACTGGGCAGCTTGCTGCTTGATCTGAAACAAACAACGTTGACCTTTATCTTTCATATTAGGCTTATCTTTTAATATTCATTCTTATAATCTTTATTATAAGCACTAGTGAATGCAATCATAGACTCCAGGCTACTACAAGTTAACTGACAACAAGGAAGTGATCCCCTAACAGATAATGTGTTGAAGTGTTAAGTCAGTGAACATGTGTTTATGTGTTTAAATAGATTTGATTGCAGGGTCTGTACTCAATCAAACTTTTACTTTTCATTGTCAACCACATTGTCACAGAGAAAAACATATAAAAAATACTTAAAAAAACAAAGTTTATACAAGTGTAATAATAATAGTGTCATAGTTTGGATCAGTCATGTAAAAAAAAATTCTAATAGATATATAGATATATCTGTGTGATTACAAATATTTTTACCATTTTTTTTTGCTTACCCCAATTTCATGCTTTTAGCTTTCTCAATACTCTATGATCCTATCATTTGTCTCTATGATTCTATCATTTGTCTCTATGATCCTATAATTTGTCTCTATGATTCTATCATTTGTCTCTATGATCCTATCATTTGTCTCTATGATCCTATCATTTGTCTCTATGATCCTATCTTTTGTTTCTATGATCCTATCATTTGTCTCCATGATCCTATCTTTTGTTTCTATAATACTATCTTTCTTTTCTATGATCCTATCATTTGTCTCTATGATCCTATCATTTGTCTCTATGATCCTATCTTTTGTCTCTATGATCCTATCTTTTGTCTCCATGATCCTATCTTTTGTCTCCATGATCCTATCTTTTGTTTCTATGATCCTATCATTTGTCTCTATGATCCTATCATTTGTCTCTATGATCCTATCTTTTGTTTCTATGATACTATCTTTTGTTTCTATGATACTATCATTTGTCTCTATGATCCTATCATTTGTCTCTATGATCCTATCATTTGTCTCTATGATCATATCATTTTTCTCTATGATCCTATCATTTGTCTCTATGATCCTATCTTTTGTTTCTATGATCCTATCATTTGTCTCTATGATCCTATCTTTTCTTTCTATGATCCTATCTTTTGTTTCTATGATACTATCTTTTGTTTCTATGATACTATCATTTGTCTCTATAATCCTATCTTTTGTCTCCATGATCCTATCTTTTGTCTCCATGATCCTATCTTTTGTTTCTATGATCCTATCATTTGTTTCTATGATCCTATCTTTTGTTTCTATGATACTATCTTTTGTTTCTATGATCCTATCATTTGTCTCTATGATCCTATCTTTTGTTTCTATGATCCTATCATTTGTCTCTATGATCCTATCTTTTCTTTCTATGATCCTATCTTTTGTTTCTATGATACTATCTTTTGTTTCTATGATACTATCATTTGTCTCTATAATCCTATCTTTTGTCTCCATGATCCTATCTTTTGTCTCCATGATCCTATCTTTTGTTTCTATGATCCTATCATTTGTTTCTATGATCCTATCTTTTGTCTCTATGATCCTATCTTTTGTTTCTATGATCCAATCTTTTGTTTCTATGATACTATCTTTTGTTTCTATGATCCAATCTTTTGTTTCTATGATACTATAATCTGTCTCTATGATCCTATCATTTGTCTCTATGATACTATAATCTGTCTCTATGATCCTATCATTTGTTTCTATGATACTATCTTTTGTTTCTTTGATACTATCATTTGTCTCTATGATCCTATCATTTGTCTCTATGATCCTATCATTTGTCTTTATGATACTATAATCTGTCTCTATGATCCTATCTTTTGTTTCTATGATCCTATCATTTGTCTCTATGATCCTATCATTTGTCTCTATGATCCTATCTTTTGTTTCTATGATACTATCTTTTGTTTCTATGATACTATCATTTGTCTTTATGATCCTATCTTTTATTTCTATGATCCTATCATTTGTCTCTATGATCCTATCTTTTGTTTCTATGATACTATCTTTTGTTTCTATGATACTATCATTTGTCTCTATGATCCTATCATTTGTCTCTATGATCCTATCATTTGTCTCTATGATCCTATCATTTGTCTCTATGATCCTATCATTTGTCTCTATGATCCTATCATTTGTCTCTATGATCCTATCATTTGTCTCTATGATCCTATCATTTGTTTCTATGATCCTATCATTTGTCTCCATGATCATATCTTTTGTTTCTATGATCCTATCATTTGTCTCCATGATCCTATCATTTGTCTCTATGATCCTATCTTTTGTCTCTATGATCCTATCTTTTGTTTCTATGATCCTATCATTTGTCTCCATGATCATATCATTTGTCTCTATGATACTATCTTTTGTTTCTATGATCCTATCATTTGTCTCTATGATCCTATCTTTTGTCTCTATGATACTATCTTTTGTTTCTATGATCCTATCATTTGTCTCTATGATCCTATCTTTTGTCTCTATGATACTATCTTTTGTTTCTATGATCCTATCATTTGTCTCTATGATCCTATCATTTGTCTCTATGATACTATCTTTTGTTTCTATGATCCTATCATTTGTCTCTATGATCCTATCATTTGTCTCTATGATCCTATCTTTTGTTTCTATGATCCTATCATTTGTCTCTATGATCCTATCTTTTGTTTCTATGATCCTATCATTTGTCTCTATGATCCTATCTTTTGTTTCTATGATCCTATCATTTGTCTCTATGATCCTATCTTTTGTTTCTATGATCCTATCTTTTGTTTCTATGATACTATCTTTTGTTTCTATGATCCTATCATTTGTTTCTATGATCCTATCATTTGTTTCTATGATCCTATCATTTGTCTCTATGATACTATAATCTGTCTCTATGATCCTATCATTTGTCTCTATGATACTATAATCTGTCTCTATGATCCTATCATTTGTCTCTATGATCCTATCATTTGTCTCTATGATCCTATCTTTTGTTTCTATGATCCTATCTTTTGTCTCTATGATCCTATCTTTTGTTTCTATGATCCTATCATTTGTTTCTATGATCCTATCATTTGTTTCTATGATCCTATCATTTGTCTCTATGATACTATAATCTGTCTCTATGATCCTATCATTTGTCTCTATGATCCTATCATTTGTCTCTATGATCCTATCTTTTGTTTCTATGATCCTATCATTTGTCTCTATGATCCTATCTTTTGTTTCTATGATACTATCATTTGTCTCTATGATCCTATCTTTTGTTTCTATGATACTATAATTTGTCTCTAGGATCCTATCTTTTGTTTCTATGATCCTATCATTTGTTTCTATGATCCTATCTTTTGTTTCTATGATCCTATCATTTGTCTCTATGATCCTATCTTTTATTTCTATGATACTATCATTTGTCTCTATGATCCTATCATTTGTTTCTATGATACTATAATTTGTCTCTAGGATCCTATCATTTGTCTCTATGATCCTATCATTTGTCTCTATGATCCTATCTTTTGTTTCTATGATACTATCATTTGTCTCTATGATCCTATCATTTGTCTCTATGATCCTATCATTTGTTTCTATGATACTATCTTTTGTTTCTATGATACTATCATTTGTCTCTATGATCCTATCATTAGTCTCTATGATCCTATCATTTGTCTCTATGATACTATAATCTGTCTCTATGATCCTATCATTTGTTTCTTTGATACTATCATTTGTCTCTATGATCCTATCATTTGTCTCTATGATCCTATCATTTGTCTTTATGATACTATAATCTGTCTCTATGATCCTATCTTTTGTTTCTATGATACTATCTTTTGTTTCTATGATCCTATCATTTGTCTCTATGATCCTATCATTTGTCTCTATGATCCTATCATTTGTTTCTATGATCCTATCATTTGTCTCTATGATCCTATCATTTGTCTCTATGATCCTATCTTTTGTTTCTATGATACTATCTTTTGTTTCTAGATACTATCTTTTGTTTCTATGATCCTATCATTTGTCTCTATGATCCTATCATTTGTCTCTATGATCCTATCTTTTATTTCTATGATACTATCATTTGTCTCTATGATCCTATCATTTGTTTCTATGATACTATAATTTGTCTCTAGGATCCTATCTTTTGTTTCTATGATCCTATCATTTGTTTCTATGATCCTATCTTTTGTTTCTATGATCCTATCATTTGTCTCTATGATCCTATCTTTTATTTCTATGATACTATCATTTGTTTCTATGATACTATAATTTGTCTCTAGGATCCTATCATTTGTCTCTATGATCCTATCATTTGTCTCTATGATCCTATCTTTTGTTTCTATGATACTATCATTTGTCTCTATGATCCTATCATTTGTTTCTATGATACTATCTTTTGTTTCTATGATACTATCATTTGTCTCTATGATCCTATCATTTGTCTCTATGATCCTATCATTTGTCTCTATGATACTATAATCTGTCTCTATGATCCTATCATTTGTTTCTATGATACTATCTTTTGTTTCTTTGATACTATCATTTGTCTCTATGATCCTATCATTTGTCTCTATGATCCTATCATTTGTCTTTATGATACTATAATCTGTCTCTATGATCCTATCTTTTGTTTCTATGATACTATCTTTTGTTTCTATGATCCTATCATTTGTCTCTATGATCCTATCATTTGTCTCTATGATCCTATCTTTTGTTTCTATGATACTATCTTTTGTTTCTATGATACTATCATTTGTCTTTATGATCCTATCTTTTATTTCTATGATCCTATCATTTGTCTCTATGATCCTATCTTTTGTTTCTATGATACTATCTTTTGTTTCTATGATACTATCATTTGTCTCTATGATCCTATCATTTGTCTCTATGATCCTATCATTTGTCTCTATGATCCTATCATTTGTCTCTATGATCCTATCATTTGTCTCTATGATCCTATCATTTGTCTCTATGATCCTATCATTTGTCTCTATGATCCTATCATTTGTTTCTATGATCCTATCATTTGTCTCCATGATCATATCTTTTGTTTCTATGATCCTATCATTTGTCTCCATGATCCTATCATTTGTCTCTATGATCCTATCCTTTGTCTCTATGATCCTATCTTTTGTTTCTATGATCCTATCATTTGTCTCCATGATCATATCATTTGTCTCTATGATACTATCTTTTGTTTCTATGATCCTATCATTTGTCTCTATGATCCTATCTTTTGTCTCTATGATACTATCTTTTGTTTCTATGATCCTATCATTTGTCTCTATGATCCTATCTTTTGTCTCTATGATACTATCTTTTGTTTCTATGATCCTATCATTTGTCTCTATGATCCTATCATTTGTCTCTATGATACTATCTTTTGTTTCTATGATCCTATCATTTGTTTCTATGATCCTATCATTTGTCTCTATGATCCTATCATTTGTCTCTATGATACTATCTTTTGTTTCTATGATCCTATCATTTGTCTCTATGATACTATCTTTTGTTTCTATGATCCTATCATTTGTCTCTATGATCCTATCTTTTGTTTCTATGATCCTATCATTTGTCTCTATGATCCTATCTTTTGTTTCTATGATCCTATCATTTGTTTCTATGATCCTATCATTTGTTTCTATGATCCTATCATTTGTCTCTATGATACTATAATCTGTCTCTATGATCCTATCTTTTGTTTCTATGATCCTATCTTTTGTTTCTATGATCCTATCATTTGTTTCTATGATCCTATCATTTGTCTCTATGATCCTATCTTTTGTTTCTATGATCCTATCATTTGTTTCTATGATCCTATCATTTGTTTCTATGATCCTATCATTTGTCTCTATGATACTATAATCTGTCTCTATGCTCCTATCTTTTGTTTCTATGATCCTATCTTTTGTTTCTATGATCCTATCTTTTGTTTCTATGATCCTATCTTTTGTTTCTATGATCCTATCATTTGTCTCTATGATCCTATCTTTTGTTTCTATGATCCTATCTTTTGTTTCTATGATCCTATCATTTGTCTCCATGATCCTATCTTTTGTTTCTATGATCCTATCATTTGTCTCTATGATCCTATCTTTTGTTTCTATGATCCTATCATTTGTTTCTATGATCCTATCTTTTGTTTCTATGATCCTATCATTTGTTTCTATGATCCTATCATTTGTTTCTATGATCCTATCTTTTGTTTCTATGATTCTATCATTTGTTTCTATGATCCTATCTTTTGTTTCTATGATCCTATCATTTGTTTCTATGATCCTATCATTTGTCTCCATGATCCTATCTTTTGTTTCTATGATCCTATCATTTGTCTCTATGATCCTATCTTTTGTTTCTATGATCCTATCATTTGTTTCTATGATCCTATCTTTTGTTTCTATGATCCTATCATTTGTTTCTATGATCCTATCTTTTGTTTCTATGATCCTATCTTTTGTTTCTATGATCCTATCATTTGTCTCCATGATCCTATCATTTGTCTCTATGATACTATCTTTTGTTTCTATGATCCTATCATTTGTCTCTATGATTCTATCATTTGTTTCTATGATCCTATCTTTTGTTTCTATGATACTATCATTTGTCTCTATGATCCTATCATTTGTCTCTATGATCCTATCATTTGTCTCTATGATAATATCTTTTGTTTCTATGATCCTATCATTTGTCTCTATGATCCTATCATTTGTTTCTATGATCCTATCATTTGTTTCTATGATCCTATCATTTGTTTCTATGATCCTATCATTTGTCTCTATGATCCTATCATTTGTCTCTATGATCCTATCATTTGTCTCTATGATACTATCTTTTGTTTCTATGATCCTATCATTTGTCTCTATGATTCTATCATTTGTTTCTATGATCCTATCTTTTGTTTCTATGATACTATCATTTGTCTCTATGATCCTATCATTTGTCTCTATGATCCTATCATTTGTCTCTATGATCCTATCATTTGTCTCTATGATCCTATCTTTTGTCTCTATGATCCTATCATTTGTATCTATGATCCTATCATTTGTCTCTATGATCCTATCTTTTGTTTCTATGATCCTATCTTTTGTTTCTATGATACTATCATTTGTCTCTATGATCCTATCTTTTGTTTCTATGATACTATCATTTGTCTCTATGATACTATAATTTGTCTCTATGATACTATAATTTGTCTCTATGATACTATAATCTGTCTCTATGATACTATCATTTGTCTCTATGATACTATAATCTGTCTCTATGATACTATCATTTGTCTCTATGATCCTATCTTTCGTCTGGACAAGTTGGAAAGGGGTAGGGGGAGAAAGAAGGGGGTATCTTTTATATAAAAAAAAAGGAGAACGATCTGAATTAAAACTAAGGCCTACGTCTTATTGGCTAATGCATATGCCTTATTGGCTGCTCAAGCCAATTTTCTAACCACTCTGCCAGCAAATTGTTTATGAAACCATACAGTTTTATGTCGTTTATGAAAATAGAAGGTTTTATAGTTATCTATTATTAGCTTTAAACTTTAAAGCGGTGACCTACAAAGTATAAAGGGGGCTAATTCAACTTATACCACCACATCATTCAAGTACTATTTATTTCCTTTGTTTGGGATACTAAGCAAAATAATTAATTACCAAAAGTTTATTAACTAACTGGTTATTTTTTTTTGTATTGATTCTTGTATTGTCAGGTAAAAAAAATAATTGTGCAAAATTTCAGCTTGATCTAAAATTGGGTATGGGAGAAATAATATGTACAAACTATTTACCAGACAGACACAGTGAGTTGATAAAAGATTTAAAAAAAAATATTTTTTATGTTTGAAAGTGATGTATTTCCAAATGGCCAATAGGTTACTCCTTACAATTTCTTAGGACTTTGGTACGGGTGTTAAAAAACAAGAATTCTTTTAGTCTAAATTTTATGCTTGACACTCTAATGACTCCACAGTACCCAGTTAATCTGTAGCTAAAGGCCTTTCACTTTTGCAGCCAATTTCTTCTATCAAGGGTAGAGTCCATTTGAGCTATGATTGTCCTACCTTGTTCTAAAAACCTCAGTAAAGATTTCCTCAGATGGTCTGCCTCTTGTTTTTACTGACCCCTCCACACCATTTTAGATTGGTTTAGCCTCGTAAGAAAATATTTTTAATGATCTTATCGTAAATAAAAAAAAGTTTCAACAATTAATAAAATTTAATATCAAATCCAATATTCAACTTATTAACCAAAGTTTGCAATCATCTCTGCCTGTGGTCCTATCTGGGAAATACGCCACCAACGAGCTTATTCCAGGCATCTCTCCAACTGTCCCCATCTTGACCATCTGCTTCCTAATCTAACAGTTAACTCAATGAGTGCGGGGCGTCTTTCCCAGAGACGGTCTGACTACCCTAAATGCACGGAACATCTCTGGGAAAGACGCTTGTGCCCTACCTTAGTTTCATTGCGTTTTTTAATCTAAATTTTTAACTAACAATGCTAGAACTATTTTCTCTCTATAAAAGAGTTCTTCATCCTATGTTTACATAGCAATAACTTGCTTTTAGCCTTATTTAGACTTTATTTGAAATTTTTTGTTACGATTTTTTATTTGTAAAAAATGGCGCCATGGCTACAGTAGTCCAAGACACACCCACAATGTTTACTACTGAAGAAACTTTATAATTATTCTATAATTTATCACAAATAAATAGGGATTTTGATTGAGATTAGATCCAGTAAGTTTAGATTTAGTGTAGGTAGGATAATTTATTAGAATCTAGATTTGTATTTATTATTTATATATATAATATTTAGATCTAGAACTAGTATTGTCATAATTCATAAGGCTAGGTGTACAGTGTGGATCGAAATTGACTAGACCTAAGCTATTGTCTCTCGATCTAAGCCTAGAACAAATAAAAAGAACATAAATATTAGATCTTCATCCAATAATCATCATCCACTTGGGCATTATTTGCCCATTTTAGATTTTTTTGTATTTTTTTTTCTGCATAAATCAACGTCATGGCTAGGCTAGTCCATGACACACCCACAATGTTTACTAGAGAAGAGAAGAAACTTTATAATATTTCTTAGATTTTCTATAACAGTGATATAAGTGATAATGAAGATTTAGATAGAGAGTAGGTCTAGATTTAGCAACAGACTTGGATATTATTAGTATTTACTATTTAGATCCAGATCTAGTATTGTTCAAGGGTGGCTAAGGCTAGGTCTGGAATGTATATCAAGATTGACTAGATCTAAGCTTTTATCTCTACATCTATGATCTAGCTAGATCTCTAGATATATAATATAGTATATTATTGAAAACAACAGAAATGGTAGATCTACATCCACTAATTATCCATGCTAGGCATTTTTTGCTTATTATTTTGTTAGTATTTTTTTAGTATTGTTTATTTGTAAAAATCATCTTCGCCAAGGCTTTATTTGTTCATATTGCACTCTGACTTGTAAGTAAAATAAATACTGGTAAATAAAAGTGAAATATAAAATTATTCTACATTCATTATTTATCACAAATGAACAGTAATAATAAAAATCTAGGTCTAGATCTTAGGTAAACTGAATTAGAATTGGTGTTGTCCTTCAGCTATTTCGAGATCTACGCTTGGATCTCTTGCTAGCATATATCTTGCACTGGTGTGGTATTAGAATCAAAGATGTCTAAGCAATTAAAAGTAAGAGAAATATAGATCTAAATCCCATTGATTCACATGTACATAATATTTCAGTACATTTGATTGATAGATTTTGTGCTGGTATCTATTGCTTTTGGTAGTCATAAAAAGTGCAATAACTTTCCCTTTTTGGCTGACTAGAAAGCCAGGTAAAAATAATAATATAATCAGTGATTCATCATCTTGTATTGACTGTTTTATGACTATTCTTTTTGATAAAGCTGTAAGTATTCTAATATGCTGTTTCAACAGAAATGCAAAGATGAAAATCTAGATTTAGGTCTCACAAGTAATAAGGCTGGCATCCATTTTTTTGTTATTATGTCATATTTTTTAGATTATAATTTGTATCTTATATTTAAATGAAAAGTTGTTTACATTTTCAAACTCTTCATTCATTTACCTTTAATTTGATACCAAAAATGTTACTATAGCATCATTGGTACTTAAATTACAAATTTTTGTTTTAGTCATATTAGGAAGAAAAAAATGTTTTTCTAAAAAAGTAGCATTTTTTGGACAAAATAACACCGCACTCAATGAGTTAACAATAGTTACATAATATCTTCAATGAAACTCACACATTCAAATAGAAAAGAATTACAAGCACCACTGAGTAATTACCTTCTCCATTATGTCACGCTCATTTATGTCAGACAACTCTGAAGCATAAACAGTCACATGAGCTGGACAGAAGATCTCTTCTGCTGTACCTTTGTGTGTAGATATTTTAGCCTTAGCCATTGGCTTGACTTTAGTACCTACCCTAGAATACAATGATTGAATTGACTATAGTACCTACCATAGAATACAAAGATTGAATTGGCTTAAGTACCTACCCTAGAATACAAACATTGAATTGACTTTAAGGTCTAGTTTTGAAAAACAATTTTGAAGCATAGTCAAAAAAGATGAACCAAAAATTTGTGGCCATATCACTAGGGCTCGCAAAGACCTTCCTTCAGGAACAGTACCAGGAAAAAGAGGACAAGGCAAACAAAAAAAAGCAATGGGAAGACAACATAAAAGAATGGAAGAGATTGAAAGAGATTATTCTCAAGACAAAATAAAGAGGAAAGAAAGAGGGTCTAAAGATCATGTGTGGTGCCCCAATGGTTCAACAGACTAAAGCAGTGTTTCCCAAAATTTTTCCTTAATAAAACACTTTGCACATTCTGAGTATTTAGCGGAACACTTTGCTAATTTTTTTTAGAGAGTTTCATTCATGTGGTGGTTTACTAGTTGTATTATTCAAGTATTTTTGTGGAACACCTATTCAGGCCTAGTGTTCAGCAGAACACAGTTTGGGAAACACTGGACTAAAACATAGGTGGCATATATGCAAGTATAAAGTTTCATTAAGTCTGTGTTAAAATGAATATTAAACATGTCTAGTGTCTACATCTATTTTTTTCTTATCATTTTATTACATTTGAAAGTTTATTTCAGACCATATTTATTTTTATTTTTTTATATTTCAGTTGGTTTTTCTTTTAATCAAAATTAATGCTAGAATAAAGAAAGAAAGAAAGGAAAGAAAGAAAAAAAAGCATTTAAAGACACTTCCTGTAACTATATTCACTAAGATGTAACAACATTTTAAAACATTTACTGAAAGTAACTCAACCAAATACTGAAACAACCAAGAACTTACCAAATAATGTAAATAAACTTTACTGTCGTGATATCATCAGCATCTTTATGGGTCACCCTGTAAAGGCCATACATGGGAAGTGTCTCGTCCAGACAGCTCTTAAGATCTTCAAGGCCACCCTCTCCACAGCCCATACACTGAAGTGGACCTAAGCAAAGAAATAAAAAACTTTTAATGGGCAATTTAAGTTAAATATATATGTCATTTTAAATTACTCATGGCTTACTCAAGGTTTAACAATATTTGCTGTAATTGACAAAAAAAGCCTAGTTTATTCTTGTGCTTAGCTGTCAGGTTGATCTGAGAAAGAAGAGAAGATTACCACAAAAATTACCACACTGCAGAAACAGTACCAAAAGAGACAATAAGCTAACAAATACTGGAAAGATCTCAGTAAAAATAATCACTCTTCTTCTGGATGCCGTAAGAGGGTACAATACAAGTCATTGGATGTCCAACTAGATCAACTGAAGTTAAATGAAGTTATAAAGAAGGAACCAGACTGAGTACAAGGACATAACTTCCACTGAAAAGAAAGCCCATTCATTGCATTCAATTAACTTTGAGATCTTCTTGTCCTTTTCAAAAGGAATGATACAAGAAAAACACTCTGTGAACAATCAATCTGATAATATTTGTCAGATACCTTTTGGATTAGCATCTCTGTATCCAGCAACCATCCATGTTGCTGGATCTCCATCCATTCTCACTTTACTCACAGCTTCCCTGACATCAGATAAAATCTCCACCTCTGCACCTTTAGCAGAAACAGCTGACACACCAAAACTGGATTTCTTATCACGCTGGGGCAGTTGTGTCTGTGTGAAGCCTCGCATCTGTCTATTGGTCACTTGGTCATCATCAAGGACTTTTGACTTGGTGCCTGATGTTTCCATCAACTGAAAAAAAAATAACATGCAAAATTAGCTTAATTGACTTGAAAAATGCACATTTGCAAATATTAGGTAAACTTTCATAATTTGAATAAAAAGAAAAAAAAATGATTGAAGAAAAGGAGTCGAGTACTCACTGTCTGTAAAATTTTGTCACTATTTAAGTCCGCGGGTGAACTGGCTTCAACTAGAAGATGGTAAGGAGAAAACCTTGACTCAATACTGCCATGAACAACACCATATCTCCCTTTCTTGCCTATTGCTATTTTATCCCCAATCCTTAGTGTGGAATGAAGCAGAGATGAAATGGACAATTATTTATTTAAAAAATAATTGTATTATTATAACAAACTTCATAAGTTAGAATATTTGATTATGAATGCATCACAAAAAAAATAGTTAGATCTTTTCTTCTAAAAATAATACTACACTCAATATTATGTCATGTGATCTTAAACTTGAAATCTATTGAATTAATCATTATTACAGAATTAGTGGAAAGACTATACAATGAAAGTAAGTTTATTATAATGTGTGCCTTACAGACTATTGAACACATCTTAAAACAATTTTTTTTTTAGAAAGAAAATAGTAAAGCCAGAATGGTTCTATGAGGAACATTAAACAAATATTATTGTGCTACCATTAATAGTGGCATTCTTAGCTACTTCTCAGTTCTATATGTGACCAAACATAAACGTACCAGTGAAGGTAGACGAATTTGACTGTTGTGGACAGGTCAAACTTGGTTTCATATCTTGCTAAGCCATACATAGCCTCAGCTGGATCCATCTTAGAGCCAATCTCTGATGTGTCAGTGCCAGTGTAGAGGACATCAATTTTGTTAGGGTTTCCTTCCACATGGCCGCATAGAACATAATTTACTTCACTAGCATCATTTCTAACATCAGCAATAGCTGAATGGAATGCTGCCTCATCTTGAAAACTTACCTCAGTGCTCATCTGGTGGAAAAAAAAAATAGACATGATAAAAAAAAAAGACATGACAAGAAAAAAAAAGATTGCAGCTATAGATTGTGGCAGTGTGGTAGCTGAGCAGTAAAACGCTTGGCCTCTGAACCAAAGTCCTGGGTTCAATCCTATCCTGGCGAAGGCTGGGACTTTTAATTTTGGATCTCTAGGGTACCTCTGAGTTCACCCAGCTCTAATGGTGAAAAAGATGGTGAAAAGTAAATGTGGTTAGTCGTTGTGCTGGCCACATCACCTCGAGAACCGTGGGCCACAGAAACAGATGATGTTTACATCATCCGCCCTATAGATCACATGGTTTAAAAAGGGCACTTTACTTTATTATATAGATGTTAGCCAAAACAATATAAATTTTAACCTACCTGACTATTCCCAGAATCTATATAATCCATTTTAATATGAAATTAAATATTTAGTTACTTTGGAGCACACAAAAAAGACTTTTTTTATATGATATAAATGTACTTTTGTCTAGTCTTGCTTTAAACACAGTATTTATGAGATAAAACTAGTAAACAGATTAGACTATTTTTAGATCTTTGTTAAGTAAATGATTTTTTTTTAATTTATCAGTGAACAAAGGATTCTCAAACTATTTGTCAAAATATCTTTTAGTGGCCTTTTTTAAGAGTAAACATTGGAGGAAAGGCTTCAGCACTGATTTAAGATAGAATGGAGAAGGTAAACTTAATGATACAGAGGAAGGAACACTTAATTACCACAGGAAACAATGAATTTTCAAGTGATAGAAGCAATGTCTTAGTCTCAGTAACATTTCAGTATTAAATACTAATTTATGTTGATGGTTTGGGCTAAATAACAATACTAGTAGTGCACATGCTCTTTCTTTTTTAAAATAATTCTGACACATTTTTGTTTCATATGTCTCTAAAAAAAACAACTTTGTTCTACTTAGGTCAAAGTTGACAATTTTTTTACAACCATTTTTGAGGAAAGTAGATCAGGACTTATTAGGAGCTATTTTTAAGTATAATGATGTATCAACTTCATATTAACTTTTGGGGACAGGCATATTACCCTCCCATATAGATAATGCAGATTATATTTTGATCTGTATTTTTATCTAATATTGATAATGCTTTAGATTTGAGCTTTTTTAAATGATGTAGTTAAGTAGATCCAGTGAAATCTAGATTATACTAGATTAAAATACTGGTGGAAATATATATCAAGATTAATTTTTTTTCTGTCTAACCCCTAGAGCAAAGTATACACCATTAAGTTGTCTACATGGCAAGCACCTCTCTATAGTACTGTCAATACTACTTTATTTCAATGGTTATAACTGGGATACTAAATTAGTATAATTAGTATAAACACAATTTCCTTTATATTTATTACAAAACATTTGTTAAATTAATAGAAAACTCACTATGACCTCAAAAAATATAATCCTAAAAATGACGACCTTACCAAAAGTTGACCAGAAGTCATATTTTATCATTTATCATAACAAATTTTATTTAAGTCTAGGATAAAATGACATACTAAAGTCTGTAAAGTTGTTTTAAGTCCCAGTTGTGTATCAAGTATAATGGATAACAAGAATCTTTGATTAATACCTAGATTTGTATTGCATTGTATTATTATTATTTTTTAATTGCAATGAAGTTTTGTGAGTCAGTAAAATAGTTGGGTTATCAAATTTCATATAGTGAAGCCAAATGACTGACTGTAAGTGGTTCCTGTACTACACAGATATTAGTACTGAACTACTTCACACTAAACGCTTTCAGAATTTATAATATATCAAAATATTTTATTTACATCTGAATTTTAGATTAAAGTATGTGTAGGTATTAGGCATTTTGTTATTATCTTTAACTTTTTAATTAAACCTTTGACATAGCCTTTTAGTAGTTGCAAAAAAGTAATTAAAAAAAAAAACAACACTTTTATTGAAGTTGCAGTGATTCTTTTGATTTACTCAAATTATCGTTTTTTGCTTGCCATATATATATATATATCCTAAATATCATAACATGTCTATAAAAAAAACAGCTCCCTCTTCTTTGAAATAAAACACTATCTACGCAATTGCATAATCAAGTAACAAAGTACATTCCTTTATTTGCATTATACCCAAGGTACATAAGCCAGGTAAGGCTTGATCCAATTTCTGTTAGTTTGTTTTCAGTTGACATTGCAAGTTAGATTTTCGGATTTAGTACATTTTTCAACATTAAAAAATATTTCTACTTCTATTTGTCATTCAAAGGAAAAATTTAGTGCTGTTCAAAATGTTTTATTTTCACTTTCTTTTTAAGATGTACTGTCTACAACAAGATGAAAAATAGTTCTTTAATCTAGATTTATATATATATATATATATATACATATGATATTAATTTAATATTAAAATTAATATTTTAATTAATATGACTCTCTAGACTAGATAGAAGATTTCTAAAGTCTTTTAGGACTGGATCAATACTTCTATAGAAACTAAGAAATATATTATATATTAGGTGGTTGACGTAGCAGAGGTACACCATGGAAATGCTTTAAAGACCAGCTTAAGCGCCAACTTGCCTTAGCTGACATAGAAGAGAGCACCTGGTTGCATGCGGCTTCAGAACAAGACAGCTGGAGGTCACTTATCAAGGCCGGAGGATACACATTAGAGACCAAAAGAAAATCTGCTGCCGAGGACAGACGCAGGCTGCAAAAAGAGAATTTTAATCGACCACCAGTGGACAATGGTTATGCTTGCTCTGGATGTGGCAAAATATGTAGATCACAGCTGGGACTGCGTAGCCACAGGAAATACTGTATTCCTCAATCTTTGAACTTGAAGATTTATAAGCCTTATTATAATATAGAATACTAGTCAACCGGCTATTTTGCAAGGCCGGCCTTAAGCCACAGAAAACTATGAGTCTACTGTGTGCCCAGCACTTTCATAGGACCTGCGCTAATTCTAGGTGTATAAATGATTAAATTAAACCATTTTATAACTTATAACAGATTTCCCACGGCCACCTGATTTACCAGGAGCTCCTGGAAATCTACTGACATAGCAAAATATGCGAAGAAGTCCTGGAAATATCCAGAAATTATTAAAATCTTTTGAAAACTCATACATTTCTCTTGAAATATATAGACAAAAATTGTCATTTTGGGGTGACATTTAATATGGAAAATGCCAATCTTACGCGCAATAAAAGAAACGCATTATGCAATACCCGTAATTGTGAAATCTAGTGAAAGAAGCTTCTCGCTCCTCAAACTAATGAATAATTACTTGAGGTCAACAATTCTCAAAAATAGATTGAAACATTTGGTAATTCTTGCTATTGAGCGTGATCTATGTAGGAAACAGAATTCTTATGATATACTATATGACTTCGCTACATGCTGTGCGTAGTAAAGAATGAATAAAATGCAAAGACGAATATATTTTCTAATACAAACTCTTAATTTTCACGTATTATCTGTATCCCTACCCAAACTGGGCTCCGCAAAATCTGTTTCGCATTGGGCCCCACAATGGTTAAGTCCAGCCCTGCTATTTAGTGATGGGTGAATGCAGGGTAAATTACATGTTCTCTTTCCATAACTTCTTGGTCACAATGGTTAAGTCCGCCCCTGCTATTTAGTGACGGGTGAATACTACTTGTTCTTCCTCTGTCTCTTTTTTATTAGCCTCTAAAATTACGTGGGGTAACTCTAGTCCATCCAACTTGCAGAAATAAAAGCGATCTTTCCATTACTTGGTGTCCAAACTCTTGAGACATGAAGAGAATTATATATATATATATATATATAGATAGATAGATAGATCTAGAATTTCTAGTAAATTAACTAGATTTATAACTAGTAGATCTAGTAAGTATTAAAGTAAACTCTATGATTCTAAATTAGATTAATCTAAAGTAAGATCTAGTAAGTATTAAAGTAAACTCTATGATTCTAAATTAGATTAATCTAAAGTAAAGTCCAAATTTAAGTCATGACCAGATATATTGACAAGGAACACGCATAGGATGTAATCACCTAGTCAGCTTTTTTGAAGTAACGTCTGTATTCTATAACTATAAGTATAAGAATAACAGTATAAGAATAACAGTATAAGTTGATATGATAATGAAAATATAATCATAATGTCATTAATGATGATAAGATTTTAAAGATTTGAATTTATTATTCTATTTCTCACATGAGTCATAGTGATTGAAAGATCTAGTGAATCTAGTGACAATGACAGACTGATAGACCAGGCTGGATAGTAATAGTTGATAGAGTAAGAGACTGTCAATGATGAGTCAATCAGACTCAATCTTAATCTTATCTCTGTAAAAAATTTAAGTTTAACTAGATCTAGATACATTACAATCTAGTAATTACTAGTAACTACTCTTTAACTAGGTATAGAAACTATACTGTAACTGGTCTATACTATCTATTTTCTAGTCTATAGTAGTATTATCTTCAAATACAAAAACAAAATCTAATAAAATACTTTGAAAGACACAAAAATAAAGGCACATTCCTCGTCCCATATGCTAGGACAAATTTGTACAAATACTCCTTCTTCCCTAGTGCTATTAGAGCATGGAATGGGTTGCCTGAGCTAGCCAGAAAAACCAGTGACTTGGCAGAATTTAAGTCATTGGTTAATATGCATGACTAAATGCATGACGCGTAGGACGTAATCATCTTCTTTTTTGAAGTAACGTCTGTATTATATAAGATAAGATTATTTAGTATAGATTTATTATTTTATAATTATAATTATAGTAACTAGACTAGTATTATAGGTCTACTATTTATTATAAATTTATAGTATTATATTAATAATAAATATAGATCTAGTACTTATTTTTTAGTACTAGATCAGATCTAGATCTGTTAGTGTTAGTGTTAATAAAAAGTTAATTAGATCTAGGAAGCTAGCTAGAATCTATATTACAACACAAAATCATATTGAAAATGTTGAAAAGAAAAAGAGTCTATGCATAGTCTTACATTTTAGGTAGATTATACAGTCTGGACTCAGATCTTAAAATATCAAATTAAAATTGAGTTTATAGATTAATTATGAAAATCGCTTCCTGATTAAAGTAATTTCTGATTAGAAAGTTGGGAACAAAATGTTTATTTTGTAGTAGTTTCCCCTTGATTTATTTTTAATTTATCAAAGTAAAAACTTTAACGAAAATATCTATACATTCTAGGAAAAAAATGCTGAAATTTAGAGTCTAGTCTAATAATTACAAAAAATATTTTTAAGACATTATAATAGAATATATAACAAAATGAGAAAAATAAATTATAGGTCTGTAATAAAGGTTCAACAAGATCTATGTCTAAAATCTAGATTTGATCTGTTTTATTTTTCGGATGTTCGTAGTTTTAATTAAATATCTATTTCTAAGTTGTATCAAAATGGATGCGCCCATTAAACATTATAATTTTCAAACTTTAAAAAATTAAATGTAGATCTAGATCTATATAATATGATTAATAATGATTATTTGTAGTCTCATATAGATTCTAAATCTATATGCGAATTTACGTGTTAGTATATAGAAAAAATATTAAACAAACTTAGATAAAGTATAAAGTCATAAGGTAAGTCACCGTAAGTTGAATCTAATTTTAAATTATTATTATATTTTTAGATATGATCTAATCATCTAAATTAGGTACTTCGATAAAAATTTCAAAATGATAACAATGCAATGGAACCTATTTGGTTAGATAGAGCTTGAGAAATGCTTTCCAATGATACCAATTTTATATTGCTGAGTTAATTGTGAGGGAAGTTATTAAATTTTTGGTGGCCAAAAATTAGCCTTCTTTAGCCTTTGTAAAGCAAACAAAAATCTGTGACCGAAACAACTGACAGTTGAACTTTAATTAACTGTATTATAAAAAGTCTTAAAGATATGGGGTTGAAACTTCACACTCTTTTTCATTAACCTGTATTCTGTTAAAACCAATTTAAAAAATAAGACCAAGCAATCAAATCTTTGAAAAAAAAGTGAATTAATATATAAAAAAAAGACTTCGACAAAAAATACAAATATATGCGATTTTGTCATCATATGAGCCAGAAAATCACAAATAAAACAAATCAGAGATCTGTAGTGTGTTTTATTTTGTTTAATTATAATACTACTGTATTTAAATAGCTATTTTTATGCATCAGATAGATAATTTTTATAAATTATAAAAGAAAATAGCACTGCGCAGAAAACTATTTGCTAAAATTTAATGACTACAAGTTTAATAAACTTCAGTTTAAACCTTTTTGTAAAGCACTAGCAATTAATGATTTTAAAATGCCTGAATTTAAATGCTTTAAAAATTAAATTGTAAATGAAAAATTTCTTGCATTGGACAATAAAATAAAAAAAGAAACCTTGCGATTTATTTAGAAGTTATTAAAAGATTTACTTAAATTTTTGTGCAGTAATAGATCATCATTTAAAAAATATAATGTACTCATTTATTAACTATTAATTTACATGTATACTGTCACGTATTACGAATTGAATTCTACTTTTAAATGGCTTGCCTAGGGGAACGTGACAATAGAAAAGGAGTTGTGTCACTTATCTTAAGTCTGAATTTAATCAAAGACTTACAATGAATAACAAAAAAAAAATGACACAAGAAATCGGAAGGTAAACTATCAACTTAATGTTTAATCAAATATAAAGTTACAAGAAAGAAAAATAAACATTTACTCAATACAGAATTGATGTGTTGACCAAAACCCTTTTACAAAAATGGCATGTAAAAATATTACAATACAAGAGTTTGAAAATATAATTACAAATACAAGCAAGGCCTTGAATAAAAAAAAAACTTACACGATCAAGTGGTATACCACGCACGGGTAACGCAATGTCTCCGCTATTCTGTCCCACGGCTGTCTCCGTATGTCTGTCTGTCAACGTTACGCGAGCGGTCTTATATAATCTACCGCGCGTCGATATCTCGTAATTTCTAGAATAGAAAGTCATAAACACCCAGATCTAGAACGCTCTTCAAAGAGACAGAAAAAAAAACACCCTCCTTTCAACCAGAGGTACACACACAGGTCAAGGACCGGTCACTGTCTGTGTGGCTTGACGAATAAAATAAAAAAAAACTTATTACACAAGGGGCAGACAACCTACCCGTCTCTTGACCGCAACAGGTCAAAGAAAGAAAAAAACAACGCCTAGATACGTAACACCTCCCCCCTAAAAATAAAAAGTTTACATTTCCACGAAATGGAAATCTTTTTAGAACTACAAAAAAAATATTTACATTACAGAATGTATTTATCATGATATATATAAAAAAAATATATACATCAAAATACTTTTTACAATCTAGACAAGGCATCGGCGATAACATTTTCGCTGCCTTTTATGTGTTTAAGATCTAGGTTGTACTCTTGTAAAAATAAACTCCACCTGAGAAGTCGTTGGTTCTTGCCAGACATTTTGTGGATAAATGTAAGGGGATTGTGGTCAGTAAATACAACCAGTGGCCATCTGGACCCACTGATATAAAAATCAAAGTGTTGTATAGAAAGAATCAACCCAAGACATTCTTTTTCCACAGTAGAATAATTTCTTTGATGTCTATTAAATTTCTTGGAAAAGAAACAAATAGGATGCTCTACTTGGAAATTATCTTCTTGGTAAAGGACTGACCCAACACCTGTGTCACTGGCGTCAATAGCTAACCTAAAAGGTTTTCCGAAGTCAGGAGCCATCAAAATGGGGGAGCTAGATAATATCTGCTTGATTTGGTTAAAGGCTTTCTGACATTCATCCGTCCAAGTAAATCGGACGTTCTTTCTCAGGAGGTTTGTTAAAGGACTGGCAATGACAGAAAAATTTTCGCAAAATTTTCTATAATATCCAGACATTCCCAAAAATCTTCGGAGTTGTTTCCGATCAGCAGGGATAGGGAAAGCTTGGATAGCTTCTACTTTGGCCATTACAGGTTTCACCTGGCCTTGTCCTACAATATGGCCTAAGTATTGGATTGAAGCCTGGCAAAAATCACTCTTACTCAGGTTTACAGTAATTTTTGCATGTAACAGTTTAGTAAAAAGACAATGCAGTTGTTTACAATGGCTAGAAAAATCTTGGCTAAAAATTACTACATCGTCTATGTATGCGTGGCAATTCTCCATGTCAGCAAGCAGGGCATTTATCATTCTCTGGAAAGTGGCAGGAGCATTCTTCATGCCAAATGGCATCACTTTGTATTGGTACAGACCATCAGGGGTGACAAAGGCGGAGATTTCCTTTGCCCTATCAGTCAGGGGAACCTGCCAATAACCTGAAAGTAGGTCTATTTTGGTGATGTACTTAGCGTCACCAATACGATCTATGAGATCGTCTATCCTAGGGATAGGAAACGAATCGGTCTTTGTGACAGCATTTACCTTACGGTAGTCTGTACAAAAAACGATAAGTCTTGTCCTGTTTAGGTATCAAGACACATGGGGAGCTCCAGCTACTGGAACTTGGTTCAATGAGGTCATTTTCAAGCATATACTTGATTTCGGACCTAAGTATGGCAAGTTTTTCAGGGTTAACCCTGTAAGGATGCTGCTTGACTGGAGTAGCCTCGCCAACATCTACATCATGCATTATAACATTAGTCTGTTTTGGTACATCAGAAAAAATGTCATTAAATTCATTAATGAGCTTCATGATAACTGGCCTTTCTGTCGAAGACAGATGAGACAGTTTTACATCCAAATTCTGTAATACAAAAGAATTAGGTATTTTGTATTGTCCAAATTTCTCCTTTACAATATCATCATCAATAGGAGAAACATGGCTATTTGAACAACTTTTGACTGTATTTAAAACACAATTACTCTTATCTGAGTGATCTGGCCGAGATACATAAGGCTTCAGCATGTTTATATGACATAGCTGAGTCTTTTTCCTAACGGTCAGGAGTTTTGATTGTATAATTGAGGTCACTAATTTTGGTCTCAATTTCATAGGGACCAAAATATCTGGCTTGCAAGGGTTGACCTGGTATGGGCAAAAATACAAGCACCTTATCCCCGGGAGAAAATTCTCTAACACGGGCCTTTCTATCATACCAGCGTTTCATGCTGGATTGGGTGTTTTGTAAGTTATTTTTGGCCAGAACACAAGCATCATAAAGTCTAGTTTTAAACTTAATTACATAGTCTAAAAGTCCTTCAGTGGCTGTTGGTGACAACAAAGTCTCTTTTATACATTTCAAGGGACCGCGCACCGAATGGCCAAAGACTAAGTCAAAAGGGCTGAATCCCAACGATTCCTGGACGGATTCACGGGTTGCAAACAGCAGCATGTGGATTCCTTCGTCCCAGTCTTTTTCGTGCTCAAAGCAATAGGTTCGGATCATGTTCTTGAGGGTCTGATGGAATCGCTCAAGAGCGCCTTGCGACTCGGCATGATACGCACTCGACATGCAGTGTTTGATGCCCAACTGAGTCATGACTTGCTTGAAAAGATTGGCCGTGAAATTCGTTCCTTGGTCCCATTGGATGGACTTTGGTAGACCAAATAGAGTAAAGAACTTGATTAAGGCCTTTACAATGTTTGATGCTTTTATGTTCCTTAGAGGAATAGCCTCAGGAAAACGAGTTGAAGCACACATAATGGTCAACAGGTATTGGTTGCCAGTTTTTGTCCTTGGGAGAGGACCAACACAGTCAATAAGTACTCTGCTGAAAGGTTCTTCAAAGGCTGGAATCGGCTTCAGAGGAGCAACAGGGATCTTTTGATTTGGCTTGCCAACCATCTGACAGACATGACAGGATCGGCAGTACTGGATGACATCTTTCTTCAAACGTGGCCAGAAGAAGTGTGACATAATTTTGTGGTATGTCTTGTGGATGCCGAGATGACCTGACATTGGTGTGTCATGAGCCAGATTCATGATGTACGCTCGGTATCTTTCTGGTAACACGATTTGATGGCATATTCTCCATTCTTCTTCGTTGGATGCGTCTGGAGGTTTCCATTTCCTGAAGAGCATATCATCTTGGATGTAGTAGCACGTTGATGCTAGCTCTGCCACTTGTGATGTCATTGCGGTTTCTCGGAGTTTGGCGAGCTCTGGATCCTTCTTTTGGTCCTCAATCAACTGTTTTCGAGTTGATGCCGGCTTTTCAGAATTTGGCGTTGGTTCTTCTTCAAGAGAAGCAAAGAATGTGGTGCTCAAGTCCACATCATCTTGGTAACTGTTGGCTTTGATGACGTTTTCTTCTTGAGATGCTTTCAACCTCATTGCCCTTGTTACTGCACACGCTGGATATAACTCTAGGTCTTCCTCGGGTGTGGCAGATAAGTCGGGTGTTTGAGTGACGATGGGTTCGGCTATCACCTTTCCACCTGCTAAGTCATTGCCTAACAGCAACGAGATGCCTTCCAATGGTAATGTTGGTCGGACACCTACAACAACCGTCCAGTAATGAGATTTGACTTTATGTCGATTAGATGTAGAGGCACATCTATACATCCAAGCTCTACGCCTCGTAACAGGATGCTCTTCCCAGTCGATGATGATTTAGACAAGGGCAAGATACCCTCTAAAAGTAACGATTGTGAGGCACCTGTGTCTCTCAAAATGGTGATAGGTCGTAGACTTGTAGAATCACCGGGTAGTGATACAAATCCTTCCGAAATGAAAGGCTTAAAATCCTCTAATAAAACATCAATTTTGGTTGATGCAGACTGGACTTGGGTCGAACTCTCGCTGGAGTCATTGACATCTTTAGGAGACGCAGTGGAGAAACTCTTTCTTGAGTCAGTAGAACATCTTGTGGATGTATTTGGAGAACTCTTGATGGAGTCATTGGAACATCGGGGTGATGTCTTATGGGAACTCTTGATAGAGTCATGGGAACATCGGGATGATGTATTATGGGAACTCTGGATAGAGTCATTGAAACATCGGGGTGATGTCTTATGGGAACTCTTGATAGAGTCATGGGAACATCGGGATGATGTATTATGGGAACTCTTGTTAGAGTCATTGGAACATCGGGGTGATGTATTATTGGAACTCTGGTTAGAGTCATTGGAACATCGGGGTGATGTATTAGGTAAACTCTTGTTTGAGTCATTGGAACATCGGCTTGATGTATTTGAAAAACTCTTGTTTGAGTCATTGGAACATCGCTTGATGTATTTGAAAAACTCTTGTTTGAGTCATTGGAACATCGTAAAGATGAATTTGAAGAACTCACTGTTGAGTCATTTGAACACCGTGGAGGACATTTTCGGAGAGTCTTGTACAGTCAATACATTTGAAACAGGTGGTGTCGAGGTATTCTTGATATGACTTGAGGATGAGGGAGTAAACCTCGACGACCACTGTACTGTGCAAGCGCTGACTTTTGAAGGAGCTTTTTCGTTTCTCTTCCTCAGTTTCCAACAATCGTCAACTTTATGGCCTTCTCGTTTGCAGTAGGAACAAGTAGCTTTACTTGTAGTAGGTTTTCTGTCATTTGTACTGCTGTTCTTGATGGAGTTGCTAGCAATGGACTCAGGCTGTTTGACTTGTTTTGGCTTGACATCCGTCGTATACTTGGCAAATTGATGTGATATTATATAATCGTCTGCCAACACTGCAGCCTTGTGCACATCTTCCTCGCCACGATCAGCTATATGCGTACGGACGTCCAGCCGCACACAACTCTTGAACTCTTCCATCAGCATTAGGTTCTTGAATTTTGCAAAGTCGGTGCCGATTTCCCTGGAAGTGAGCCATTTCTCAAAGCGTCGCTCCTTTTCCCGCAGGAATTCTACATGGGTTTGGCCATCCGATTTGCGACAATCCCTGAACTGCTTTCGGTAAGCTTCCGGAACAAGTTCATATGCCTTAAGAATTAAGGCCTTAACAACATTATAATCTTTTTGTTGTTCAATGGTCAAAGAACAAAATACCTCTGCAGCTCTACCAGTCAAAACTGTTTGCAGCAAAGTGGGCCACAAAGTTTCAGGTACATTAAAATTTTTCACAGCAAGTTCAAATTGTGGAAAATAATTGTCAATTGTGGCTTCATTAAAGCGTGGAATTATTTTCATAAATTTTATTGCTTCAACAGTATGACTGGCAGGGGAAGAATCTGGTCTTACATTAGCAGCTAACTCTAATTTTTTTAACTCTATTTGTAATTTCATTTCCATTTCTTTCTGCTCTCTAGCCGCTGCAAGCTCTAATTCTTTTTGTTTAATTTCTCTCTGCTCTCTAGCCGCTGCAAGCTCTAATTCTTTTTGTGCGGCCTGTTGTTTAATTTCCTTCTCTTTTAAAGCTAACTGGGCTTCTATTTCCATTTGTTTTAATTTTATCTGAAGTTCTAAATCTGATTTACCCTCATCGGGTCTAAGGGTTTCTAAAAGGTCTTCAGAAAACACTTCCTCGTCTACATAATGGATTACAATGTTATCTCTGATTTCTTGTTTAAGGGCATTTGATTTTATTTTTAACCCTAAATGTTTAGAAATAAGGACCAGTTCCTTCCTAGTAAAAGCATCAAGCTCTTCCACAGAGGGATTTGCAAGAAAAACCTGAATATCCATGACTAACTAGCAACTATTACAAGCAAAAATATGTATACAATGTAAATATACAGTACAAAATCAGTACAACAAAAAAAAAACCTTAAGAGAGTTTGGTCAATACTATTGATACTTTACTTCCGACTCTTTGAACCAAAAAAAATTTTGTTAAAGTCAACTTCGCCTTTACAAAATTACTCAAGTAAGACGAAAATAGGTTCAGAAAAATATCCGGGACGAAAGCCCTCAAACTTCTTTTGTCACGTATTACGAATTGAATTCTACTTTTAAATGGCTTGCCTAGGGGAACGTGACAATAGAAAAGGAGTTGTGTCACTTATCTTAAGTCTGAATTTAATCAAAGACTTACAATGAATAACAAAAAAAAAATGACACAAGAAATCGGAAGGTAAACTATCAACTTAATGTTTAATCAAATATAAAGTTACAAGAAAGAAAAATAAACATTTACTCAATACAGAATTGATGTGTTGACCAAACCCTTTTACAAAAATGGCATGTAAAAATATTACAATACAAGAGTTTGAAAATATAATTACAAATACAAGCAAGGCCTTGAATAAAAAAAAAACTTACACGATCAAGTGGTATACCACGCACGGGTAACGCAATGTCTCCGCTATTCTGTCCCACGGCTGTCTCCGTATGTCTGTCTGTCAACGTTACGCGAGCGGTCTTATATAATCTACCGCGCGTCGATATCTCGTAATTTCTAGAATAGAAAGTCATAAACACCCAGATCTAGAACGCTCTTCAAAGAGACAGAAAAAAAAACACCCTCCTTTCAACCAGAGGTACACACACAGGTCAAGGACCGGTCACTGTCTGTGTGGCTTGACGAATAAAATAAAAAAAAACTTATTACACAAGGGGCAGACAACCTACCCGTCTCTTGACCGCAACAGGTCAAAGAAAGAAAAAAACAACGCCTAGATACGTAACAATACCTAATAGAAAAAAAACAACACACAGAAAACAAAAAAATAGTTCTCAGAGCTAAAAATATGAAGAAAAAAAATTAATATTATTATTTTAAAATATTTATTTTTGCTTTAAAATTTGCACATTACAAAGTCATTATAATAAAGACACATTCCCTCACCATAATCTAGCATTTAAACATTATAGAAGTTAATCTAAATGAAAAATTCCTATGTGTGCTTTTAAAAATAGGACATAATAGATAGAAATTGACCATTTCCAGTAAATCACAGTGTTGCTTGTTACTAAAAATAGATTTCAACCATCAACTTTGAAAATTAATATCTAAGAGTGCACCAAGCTACAAAGTTCAAACTTAGCACACAGATATATATTAACATGCTAAATTCAATAGAATTAGTGAGATTGTTGTAACTATAAACACTTTTATTTTATTTAAAAAATAAAATTTTACCCTTCTTTGTCTTTGTTAATTTTAATATCAAATATCTTTAAAGTGCGCCAAGAGAATTAAATGAAATTTGAAATATACACATTTCATAATATGATAAATTTTTGTAGCAAACAGCATTGTTGTAACTTTTATAGGAAAAAAGTTGTATAAATGTCAACTTTCACTTAAACTTTTGTTAAGAAAAATTTAACAGATTGGCTTCAAAAGCAAATAAAAATGAGCTCTGATATCTTATGTTTACAAAAAGTAATCACAATTAGTCCTGAAATCAAATACAATGTGCTAAAACTTTGATGGAAATGACCACCCCTAAAAAAAAAGGGTAAAATGTGCTGACACACTTTTCAGCCATTTTTTGGGAGAGAAAAAAATGGATCTAGGTCAGTTTATCGAAGTACCTATCTAAATCTAGCTAGTAATACTAATAGTACTGAGTCTGAGTAGTCTTTAGTTGTCTAATAGTCTAGAACTCTAGATCTAGATCATAAATTAATCAATGTTTCATTGTCTGGTTTCATAGTATAGTCAATTATAGTGGTGGTGGTGGGTTAGATAAAAATCAATAAAAATAGATGTGGAATTTGAGTAAGCAAAGCAGTTCGATAAAAAGATTAAACACATACAATACAGTGGTGATTATAATACACTAATTAAGAAAGTTTACATTAAAACATAGTTTCTCTAAATCTATCATGATACACATCTCTTTTAAAAAAAAGATCCCCCCCCCCCCCCCATTTTATCCTTGTACCTCTTGTAGATCTAGAAGTGGAATTATTATTTAAACAATTAATTTTGTAAGTACAAACGAATTATTATTGAATAAAGAGAATGTCTGTAAGTAGTGTAAGTTGAGTGAATTTGGTTAGTTCATTAAAAATGTGATTTCATGCTGCTGATATAAAATGGACACATGAAATTATATAATATCACAGTGTTTCATTTCAAATAATTCAACAGGGGAGCAGAATTCTTTACTCAGTTAGTGTTGTTGTTTTTTCTCCAGCACACTTTTTAGATTCTACATTTTAAAAATTTGGATCTAATATGGTTTAGTAAACATACTGATAATAGGTCAAAAATTTGAATGAATTGAGGTACTCACTGAAATTTCATTTTGAGACATGTTTTTTTGGTTAATCTTAAGTTAAAGTGCCTAACATAGATCTAGACCTAGTAGATGTAGATTGTACTACAACTAGAATCTAGATCATTGTCGTAGATCATGACAAATGGTGATAGATTAATTGTTTATTGAGACAGTTTGATACCATCCTTTTCTTCCAAGACAATCTGTTCTACTTTTACATTTACCTAAACTATCATATTATATAATATTGTATTTTTGACGATTAAATACTAGAAACTACATCTAAAACATATAATGTATGCAAAATAGAGCAGTGATATTTATCACAAAAGAATGTTCACATTTGTCTTCATAGTTTAAACAGTAAAATCTTTGAAACTTAAAAACAAAAGGTGAAAAATGTAGTGGCAGTAATGTATACAACAAAATATCATAAAGTTAATGTCATGTTGTAGTTGGTGTAGCTCTTGTGATTTTATATTCTCACTTAAGCAATGATTCTCCTTATCCAGTTTGACATTGATACATACATCATCATCATCATCACTCCTTTGAGTTCCTCGTGGAACATAGGGCCTAGACAAAAACACGCCACTCTCCACGGTCTCTTGCTAGCTTTTTGATGGTTTCCCAGCTCTTCCCGGTCTTCTCTGCTTCTTCAAGTACACTACGTCGCCATGTTCTTTTTGGTCTTCCTCTGCTTCTTGTTCCCTGGGGGTTCCACTCTAAGGCCTGCCTAGCTCTGTTGCTGGTATCTTTTCTAAGGGTGTGACCAATCCATCTCCACTTCCTCTCTAAGATCTGCACTTCTATATTTTTCTGTCCACTCATCTCCCACAGTTTGGTGTTTTCTACTTTGTCATACATACATACACAAACAAAATACTTAGAAAGACTTTGATGAAAAGGAATGTTTGGATATTGTGTACCGGATAGCACCAAAAAATCACCCTTTTTAACCTATCTCATTCACCCTTTGTAACAAATTGTATGTTATTGTATTGTCAAGTCTGGATGGTCATGGGCTGTGTTCACTTCATGCTGTATTGCTGCTATTGTGTTGTCAAGCTTGAAAGTCAGTGATTCGAGGATTAGTAAGGGCTGTCTATTATTTTGACCACATTTATATTCTTCTTATTTTGGGAGTAAAGACTTCCATGAATATGGCTGTGCTTTTTCCCCTGGTTTCAGACAAACCTTTTTTTTTATAACAAGGCAATAACAATTTAAAAAAAAAAAAGATTTCACTGTTTATTTCAGATGTCAACCAAGGACACTGGTTTAGAGAAACTAGGTATTGCTACAGGAACACATCTCCATCTCGCTCTGACAACTTCAGCAGACCCACTAAATGCAATTCAAGAGTTTCAGAACTTGAACGGCATTGATGCCGAATCTTTAAAAATTGCTTTACCTTTTTTAGATTTACATGGAGTTAAAAGGCTGACATTAAATTTGTCCATTTTTGAAACGATACGAGAAAAACTACTGCAGGTAATGTAATTTTATTCTGATGACAATTTACCAATTTTTGAAACTCTCAGTGATCAAACCTTTTCAGCACTAAAATTTTGCT
This sequence comes from Biomphalaria sudanica, assembly GCA_036873155.1. NCBI lineage: Eukaryota > Metazoa > Mollusca > Gastropoda > Planorbidae > Biomphalaria > Biomphalaria sudanica. The sequence continues at coordinate 939,921 of JAZGLO010006723.1, read as the reverse complement.
AAACATATTGCTTTTTTCCCTAAGAATAGACATTAACCCTTGAAAACAAACACTAAGAACAACTTACCAGTAAATTCTTTTAAAATGATAGCAAAACTAAATTTTACAGATATATATGAATGGTAAAATATTAAGTGCTTTTTTTTGGTTTTAAATGAAAAACATCACATCAGTGCTTAGATTAAGATTATTTGATTGTTCCTCTAACATGAACGTCTCTTATTATTCTCCTCACTAATATATCTGGAGTAAAAATATAAACAGAGGATAGCATTGGGTAAAAACTAGTCTGTAAATCTTAAATATGTGTGTTAGCTAGCAGTATATAATATATAATGAAATGTCTGCTATATAACCTTGCAGAAAATTGCAGAACTTGCTGCTAGCAATGAGCCAGAGTCTATTCAAAAGCTAGAGACATTACTTGATAACAGTTTTCCTGCAATAAAAAACAAAGACATTCGACCAGTTGTAATGGCGACCATGAAACATCTTCCTAAAGTTAAAGAGGAGTATTTGCAATATCTGTTGGAAGACAAGGTAGCTGTGGGAAGGTTTCTCATTAATTTTTTTGTCACATGTAATTTTACTTTGTATCTGTTAGAGCTAAATTTTAAAACTTCATATCCAAATGCAGTACTATTTTAAGGCCACTTTGTCTCTAAACTTTTATATAACTTATTGCTATATTCATTGTTTGTTGCACAATTCTAATTTTCTTTTTGTTGTCCATGTCAGATTTTACTGTAGAAATCATTTCAGTTTTGATTCTCTTCACAGTTAAAAGGTGTATTGTTAATTAACATAATAACTAGACTTGTCTTTTACTTTTTAAAGTTCAGATGTGATTTAATTTAATGTTGTTTTTTAAAGGTATTCTGAAAAAACCTTTGTCCTATGTAACCTTCTCTTGTTGTTTGTTTTCACAGGAACTTTACACAGAAGCTGCAACTGAAGTCAAAAGACAAATCTGGGAAAACAACCAGTCACTGTTTGGTGATGAAGTACAGCCATTATTGGCTCAGTACCTGAAAGAAAAAGAATGGTCCTTGTATAGACATGACAGTCCTGGTTTGACATTCTTCTCATCTAACCCCAAACAGAGACGCCAAAAAGAAACCTTGACACAACTCCTGGAAATGATTGGTTCAAACGTTAAACTTTATGACATGGTGCTGCAGTTTTTAAGGACCTTATTTCTCAGGACCAGAAATACACATTATTGTACATTAAGGTCTAGACTTTTTCATTGACAGTAAAATATAATTTTTTGATTGACAGTAATATAAACCTTATTAATGGACAGTGACATATAATTTATTTCTATTTCATAAAATTGCAACATTTTGTTTGGCTTAAAGCTCTATGTTAAAACAAAATTAAAATACAGTTTATTTAATATGTTCAAAAAACCTCAGTCCTAGGACCTTTTACACAACTTAAACATAACTCTTAAGCTAAGCAAACAAAAATTTAAGTTCAATCTTGCAAATAATATGGTCCAATGTAAAGGATTTGAGCAAACCTCTAATGGACTATTTTATTGCCATTCTGAAATATGCAAACATGCTATGTAATGTCAGTATCTGTGAGGTAGTTGAAATTTAGGATGTTATGGTCCTGTGAGGCAGGTAAAATATGATGTCATGTAGTGTCAATATCTATGAGGCAGGTGAAATATAGAATGTTACATAATGTCCGAGAAGCAGGTAAAATATAATGTCATGTAGTGTCAGTATCTCTGAGGCAGGTGAAGTATAGAATGTCAGTTAATGTCTATCTGGGGGCAGAAAATATAGGATACAGTAATCATTAGAACTAATCAAATGAAAACCTCACCCGAGATTCAAATTCCACTAGACTACCACATCTCATGTTGCTTTAGCAGTATTATCACATGTCATTTCAGAAAATTGAATTGCTTTGTAATCATTTTATTTAAGTTCAAATGAAAAGATTAGAATTAAATATATCATCGTCAACAGATACAAATTAAAAAAAAAAACACCAACAAAAAAACCTTCCCCAATATATATTTTTTTCTATTTTGTAGAGTTGAACTGCTTATGGCTATACATGACTTGGAGTTAAACTCAATATGTTCTAAAGACCCTTGCCACAAGTTCACCTGGTGTGTTGATGCTTGTATCAGAGAGAAGACAGTCAATGCAATGAGATCCAGGGAACTTCAGGGTTTTCTAGACTCAGTGAAAAAAGGACAAGAATTTGTTCTCGGGTAAATTATACTTTTGTTTTGAGTAGAAGGGGAACATTGTGATACCGTATAAAAAGTTTGGGAATGTTCTAGAAAGGTTGTTTTAAAAATTCATTAACCAAAATTGTTGTTTTTTTTCAAACATTATATTATACCCTTCAAAGTAGTTCCAGAATGACCCTCTTTCTGAGTTTTTCAAAGACCTCTTTATAAAAAACTTGGTAGATAGTTTATCTTGGATGATTCCCCTTCTGTCAAAAAAACATCTGCAATGATTTGATCTTCGATTTGCTCATCCGAGCTTTCTTTGGTCGAGAACTGGTGCGAGATGCTCCATCATGACAACACCCTGTGTCCAGGGGCGGACTGGCTATATGGGCATTTGGGCAAATGCCCGGTGGGCCTGTACCCAAATGGGCCGGTAGGGCCACCTAAAGGGCCTTATTAATGAGACTATAGAAAGTGTTACATTAAATTGTTAAATGTTTTATACTATTCTTTTGTAAAAGAGACCCTCTGAGCTTTGTGTTAAAAGAAAAATCTTTTACAGACTCTATAGTGTGATTAATGCTAATTTAATCTAACACATTTTTCCGAAATAATGTAAAGGCCTATATCCATTAACAGGGCTGCTAGTAGGCTTCATCCTTTTAGGGCCTATACACTTGGTGATTAAAAAGCAACATAAGGCCCATATATTTCTTACTTATGAAGATTCATTGTATGCATGCATTCATTTATCGATACATTAGGTAGACCTAGAATTGGATGCCCCTCGTATGATATAAGCCTACAATTTGTGGGCCGGATTGTATAGAAATGCCCGGGCCAATCTTAACACCCAGTCCGCCCCTGCCTGTGTCAGAGAATTTTTTACTTCAAAAGGCATTCCTGTGACTTTTTCCTAAGCTGACAAATGTCCTCAAAGACCTCATTTAGAGATTTCAGGAAGCACACAAAAGAGTGTAATGTATATGCTGAAGACCATAACAGTTGAAGACTTCAAGTGGGAACAATGTCTCCTTCGATGTGTAGCTGCCTAATGGAGACTATTTTAAAGGGGATAACATTCATGTTTGAAAAATAAAAAAATCCATTTCATTACTTTTCTGCCACACCCCATATGAACCTTCATTATGTTTGTACAAATAATATCTTTATGTTTTTTTTTTTTTTTTAATAATTTCAACTTGTCTGTATCCTACAAAAATATAAATATATTTTGACTATGACTATTAATGTTTCAAACTTTTATTTTTCCACATCTAACCATGTCTAAATAAAGTTTTTGGAAGAATCATAATAAGCTTATTCTGTTGTTTACACTAAAGTGCTTCCTAAATTTATCTATTGCCACTTATCGTATGATTGAGTTTTTGTATATTTATTGCAACATTTATAAACACAAGAATGTCTTAACTATGCTTTCATTGTTTGTTTTTAGAGATTTGTCCATGGTACTCTCTGATCCTTATGCTTTGAACATAATTCTCCAATCATTAATGAAAATGCTACAGAACTGTGTCAACACTGACACATTGCCAAGGGTGAGTACTCAGTTCTAACTTTTTTTTTTTTTTTTTTTTTATGTATTGATTTCTTTTTTGTTGTTGTTGATGGTTGTTGATTTTATTTCTTTTTGTTTACTGTTTTGTTCATGTTAAATGTTGCAAGTGTTGAATGACTTGAATGTATTTTCTACTTCCTTAGGACAGTGCTGATTTACAGTTGTTATGTAGAATGACAGCACTGGGGTTAAATGCTTGGGAAATGATTGACAGTGGACATTTTCGAGAGCCAAAATTGGTAAGATCAATAGACGTTTCCATTATCTCTTTAAATATTTTTTCTGCAATGTTTTTTTTTCCAGATAGAATATATGGACCTTCATCTATATGAAACTAATAACTTTGATGCTTTATAAATCTCTTTTTTTCTTTGTTTACTTGGTATATCTTTTCAGTACTATAAAGCAGTTTTTAGAGATAATTTTACTTTTGAATTCAAAATGTTTTTTTTTTTAAATACCCCAATACTCAAATTAAGATAATTCTTAAAAGACCTACATGGATGACATTAGGAATTTATATTTTATGAATGACATTTGGAATTTACAATTGGGCATTATACATTTTTGCATTATGATTATCTTTAAAGAAAAACTATTTATAAAAGTAATTTTTTCTGGATCATATTAAATATTTCTCTTACAAAACATCATGAATATGCCTAGGTTGTCTGAGTTTTAACACAATTACAAATACTGGTACAGTATTATTTCTTTTTCTAATAAATCTAAATTTATGTACAATGACTTAAAATGTCACAATAAGTTACTACAGACAAAATCAATATGACCACCTTCAAGTGCAATAAATTTAGTAAAATATTGTTTATGAAATCCATCAGTTTTATTTAATTTCTTTATTTTGGGGGACCAGACTATTACTTCTAATCTAACATCAATTATCAGTAGATTTCATATTTGTTTGCTTTTAGTATAGCTTAGCTTTGTTGAAACTTATGTTTTGTAATATGTGGCTAGGTGTTGTAAATGATTCAAAACAGTGCTGAAGACTCATGAAGACATGACCTATATATGGGAGATTTTAACTTCAAGAGACTTAATTTTGAAAAGTTTTAATTGTAGTGATTTATGAATTTAGAAACAGCAAAACTAATGTCGAGACCAGACTGTTGTATGAAAGGTATTTTGTGTAGTCTTCCTTATAATTAAAGTAGTTGACTGACAGATCTTTCATTTCTACTTTCGTACAGGACCCAACATTTGTCACCAAGTTTCTGGCCTACATAGTTTCTCTAATGGCTGAAGATCAGATACGACATTTCTCTGCTAAAGTTCCTGGGGAGACAATTGTTCCTCCACCACTGCCCCCTGACATGTATGCTAATTGGATCAGCCAAAGTTCACTTGCCAGTATGGTGGCCATGTATTACTGTTTACAGGTCAGCGCAACCATTCCATTTATTTTGTAATTTTAAACCACTGAATTAGATTTAAACAGCTGATACTGACATTTTAGTATGTATCAATACAGTGTGCAAGAATGCGGGACCGTCTGGCCTTGGTTCAGATCCTGCCTACTATGATCCACTGTGAGAATGACAGAGCCTACAATGACACATTCTTACACTGTTTGACATCTTATCTCATACACATGAAAGATGACTTTCAACATGAGGATCTGTGTGTAGCTGTACTGGATGATTTTTTCATAGTAAGAGTAATTTTTTAGTTTTATTTTTTTATGCCATATGAAATGAGAGATTTTAGAACTTCATGTTAGTGCTTAGATCATATAATAAATCATGTTACCTGAATACTACCTCTGTTAAAAAATTTAAATATCAGTCCACCAACTTTACATTATCAATAACATCTATATGGAAGTCAATGGTGAATTTGAATTTTTAAATTTACAAGACTGGTGCTACTTGATGACCTGATCATGTCAACTCCTGAATATTTAACCTATTAACATTTTGCCATTCAAGGCATTTTGGTGGTACATCTTGGTCAAAAAGCAATAAAAATATTATTATAGTAACTGATCTTGGAAAAAATGTATGATCCATATTGAAAGTATTTTTTTTATCATAATTATCCATATTGTCACAAAACTTTAAATAGAAAACACATCTAAAACATTAATTATCCATGTCACTACTATTGGAAAAATGAAAATTGACCACTGTGGACAAGTCAACAGCTCTGGGTCTATATTAGTCTAATTAGATCTAGGAAGTATATTATGATTCAAAGTACACAATTTTTTTTATTATTTATGATATTTATTCATATTTCCACATAACTTTATATGAAAATCATTTTGAAACATATAAAATGAACATTCTGAGCTCATTATCCCTTATTACTATCATGCAGAACATAAATCTAAAGAAAATAGAGCCTTTAATATGTTGTTATTCTTACACTATGTATAATGTATATGGAACCCTTTTAGGGTTAATATTAATCTTTTACTCGCTTTCAGCCAGCATCCTCTAGAGAAAATGTCTTGAGACATTTGTTGAGATTGTTAATGTACATCCATCACAAACTACCAAAGTGCAAACTTGAGACAATGATGGAAGAAATCTCTTCAGATAAGGATGTGAGTTCATACACTTACCTATATAGGTGTAATGCCTGTTTTTTAAGAAAGCTACTATGACATATTTTTAGCATAGTATTTTCATCTGCCATGCCTAGAGATTGTTGAGCTTTTGATAGTTGAAATGGTTAGGCATGCTCATTTTGCATCACTTTGATCAGCTGCAGCTTTACCTTTCAACTGCAATCAATATTGAACTCCCTCAGAGATGATCTGAAGTTGTCCACACAGTTTTTGTATATTATGCTCAGGAGAGACACCCAAACACAGTGTTTACTGCATTGATTTGTTAGTCTTTTAAATGTGGGTGGAACAACAACATTGCACATAATAACCTAATTAATAGACACTGGTAAAAATATAATTTGTACAATACTTGATAAGTGGAATACTGAATGTATTAGTATTGCACATAATGTTATTTGTTAATTAGTTTTCAATATATTCCACTTATCAAATGTGGGCTTGACTGCCAGGCTTATCAGACTATCATCATGATAAACTGAAGATCTAACCCTGTCTTCTATCATTCCCTGCTGTTTTGTCAGAAGCCTGGTCTCAGATGTAATAATCTTTTCTAAAGGAACATCTGAAACTTATGTTGAAGATCATACATTTGTTTAATAACACTTTTAATGAGGGATTAGTTACATCAAGAGTTGTTGTTTTTTTCCTGCACATATCAAGTATTAATACACACAAAAACTGATTGTATGAGATAAAAAATGTTTACTTTTTTTTTTCTCTCATCTAATGTCCCACTAGATGTCTGATTCTGTGAGGTCAGCTGTAGAGATATTACGAGACAAAATTGACCACTTTGAACCAAGTCCTGTAGCAAGTCCAGACAAAATAGATTCACCGTTAATAAGTGTTCCTGCCCCAACTCCAGCGCCACATCGGTGATGAGTCAAACACAGTTGTATATATTGTCTATAGCAGCTACACATGATTTACTTACATGTGTTTAAATATGTGTGTTCTAGAAATAAAGAGACATTGAAAGTTGTTACAGTTATTGTCTCTTAACATATTTTATTATATTATCACTAGCTTATGAAATTCAGTGTAGTAGTAATCCAATCAATCACACAAATAGTTACATAATATGCAAGGAAAAGCTCAGTTCCATTACAAACAACCAAATCAGGATTTATCCTCTAGTGCTTAGAAATGTGTCTTGATGAATCAAGTTTAAATAAGGCTAGATTAGAGTACCCTCTTTTAAAAGCAACAAAAAATAAATAAAAATAGTAATACACATTTATAGAAAAGTAATTTTGCTTAGTTTTTTCTAAATAAATTACACTGAGAAATTAAAAGATACAGAAATATTTTGCATCCTTAGCTGGTCAAACTGTCTATCAAGATTGAATATCTATTTGATGTAACATGTCAGTAAATCACAAAATGTATGCATGGAACTACATTCCCAATATTAGTCTATTCCTTCATGCAAACAAAAAATGTATTCATGGAACTACATTGTCAACATCTCCTTTCAATAGAACTAAGTTTTGAAGACAAAATTATACTCACTTGTATCTTTTATGTATATAGATTGGGACTTAAAAGTGGATTACTTCAACCTGACTGCAAGAATTTAAATCCTATAAAAATATTTTTTTTAAATACTGGTAGCAGTTGTTTCTTGTAGCTTAGTTCAGACAGTAATAAAGTTCAATGTCATATAAATCTTGTAATAAGTTACAAGCTCTTTCAACATTTTGGTAAATTGTATCAGATATTTTACAAATTAAAAAAAATTAAATAACTAACTCTTTGTTTCCTTGCAATCGTCACATGGTAAGCTTATAGACCAAGATCCTTCTTAGTAATCATATAAACCTTGATCTCATATAATAACACAATAAAAAAATATAATACAGTTGTTAGTCCCCCTGGGTAACTTCTGTAGATGATCACTGGGATCTAATGGTAAATACACAATTTTAATTCAATAATTAATGAAGTAATCTTTCTCGAATTTTAATAAATGTGTTCAAGCTGCTTGAGTTGATGTGCACAATTTAAGCTTGATAACATTTAATTATCAAAATAAAAGATTCAAATTTCTGATTATGACAAAAGTGTGAGTTAGTAGTATGAATGGAAACAAAGATAAATGGCTATTTGTGATACACTAGTCTTGCTGAGGCAGAGAAAAATAGATACTAATGTATTTAAAAAAGGCTTTCATTGTTTCTATGAATTTCAGCTACTGACTGGTACAAAGTGGTCTCAAGCAGACAGAGACATGTATGTCTGCCTCTTCTTTTTCCTGGTACTGTTCTCTGAAGGAAGGTTTTAGCAAGCCTTGAGGAATTTGTGATATGGCCATAGAGATTTAGATTGCATTTTTCGACAGTAGCTGATCATTGAGTGGGTCCGGAAACTAACTGTATCTAAACTCTTCATTCATGATGCAGTCTTTGTATGTGGCATCTATGATTTTTGTGTAGCATCTCACTTCTATTGCTAGGATCCTCCTTTTAGTTCTGCAGTCAATGTCCAAGAGTCGCAAGCATATAAGAATGTGACCATAACCAGGGAGTGCATCAGTCTGATTTTAATGTTGAGGGCTGACCATCAAAACAATGATGCTTACAAAAAAAATAAAAAATATCAAAACCAGATTTCACAAAGCAGATTATTCAAGACAGTGACTCTTTAATTATCTTTTTTTTTTTAATTTGACATTTGAGATTTATATGTTGCTTTGATGAAAAAAAGTTGACTATATCTACTACATTTGTGTAACTAAACATTTGTGACAAACCTTATTTTTCTTAGGGATCTTATGTTACAGCTATGTACTTGTTTTCCTAAAATGGTATGTAGCTTTATATTTAATACTAGGAAGGTATGCATGTTTTTTTAGTATCAAAGTATGATCTGTGTCTGTGTGACATGTTTCATTGGCTTAGTACTAAAGTAGTTAGTTAATGGCTTTTAACTTGGGCAATTATGACATTTTAATAACTTTTTTTTTTCTGAATTAGTTATCTAATGGCATTTTAAAGTTCAAACATATATGTTTGTTTTTTCAATCGTAAAATACATTCTAACTTTTACTAAGGCTATTCTCCGTTTTTTCAATGTTAAGAATGTAAAGAATTTTTTTTTGTCATGAGAAATAGATTTAACATTTTTTTCAGAATAAATCAATTCACAGTATTTAAAAAAAAAAAGGTTGCATTTTTTTTATTAAACTCATAGTTCATTGAACACATAGCATCGTCTTATGGTGTTTGAGGTCTATACTCTTTAACTCATAGGTCATTGAACACATAGCATCGTCTTATGGTGTTTGAGGTCTATACTCTTTAACACAATTTCAACTTGATTCTCAAGTGATATTTCTTTAAGATTGAAGAAAACAAATTCTTCTGACATTTAAATATGTTGCAGTCTATCAAACTTAACATTGTGGCCTCGTAACAGCACATCAGCAGTCACATTATAATGACATAATCAATCATTTGGAAGCACAGGCCTCACGGATAAAGTTAACAATGTGTACAATGTGTCATTGGAGTCGGGGTGGTTGAGCGGTAAAGTGCTTGGCTTCCAAACTGGTGAAGACTGGGATTTTTAATTTCGGGATCTTTGGCCGCCTTTGAGTCCACCCAGCTCTAATGGGTACTTGACATTAGTTGGGGAAAAGTAAAGGCGGATTTGGATAGGAAAACGCTTAGTGATAGCCTAAAGTTTGAACCAGTGAACAGTGTATAGTTATTTCTATATGAAAGAGTCATAGGACATTTATCGTGTTGTAACATATACAACTTTTGAAAAATTGATTTTTTTAACGAAAATTATTTTTTTTTTAAATATAGTTATCTATATAATGGCCTCGACACTGACCCGTGACGCCGCAACGAGCTATTGGTCTACACCTGAGATGAACTCCTATTGAAAAAACAGAGCAGGAAGAACTAGTCCTATCGTTGTGCTCTGGCAAGAAAGTTAGCCGTTCGGCGTAGTGCCTCGTAGCTACCATACATGTCGAGTGACTGCACAGACAGGTCCCCCTTAGCTCGCGGAGCTGGGGACACTCGTACAAGATATGCGACACTGTTTCGACGCTCTCTCCACAGTGACTCCACCGGGAGTCAAAGTTCGTGCGGAACCGGGCAAAGTATGCCCCAATAGGACAGTGTTCCGTTCTGCACTGCGCAATAATTGTCTGCTCTGACCTCCTCAGTCGCCACCATGGATCGTCGCGATCTGGTTCTGTCCGGTCTGAGTAGACTATAAGGGCCCCATATCCTGATCTATTTATTTTGAAAACCCGTGGTATAGTCCTTCCGCGAAAGTCGGATCTGCGAAATCCAAGGGACAACTGTAGCTCCAATCGCACACCTTGTTCTTATAGAACATCAATTTGGCTTCGGCATTCTGACCGCGCATCAGGCGAGAAGATATATAATATTATTATTAGTTCAAAGCGACAAGCCAGGAAAGTTCCATGACTGAATCCGTCTGTGACGGTCTAAGCAACTATTTGGTTATTTGCAAGTGTTCTGGCTCAGCTGTTAGTAGTTATTTTCCAACTCCAGCGTGATTAGCAGAAATTATTATCTAGTTTATTGATTTTCATGCAAAATGTTTCTGAATCATTAGTCACGTTTATTAACCTTAAAAGGCGAAATCTTTCATGCAGAACAATTACATTACAGTATGTAATTATTTAATGGCCATTTGCACAGTACCTACGTAAGGTACACTGTCTAATAGCAAAAATAAGGCCTACAGCATTAGAGGCAGCGGACGAGCTCTTTGGTGTGATGTGGTACGGTATATATATATATAGTCTCAGGGCCCCGCATTTGACACTCGCCTAGGGCGTGACCTCCGTGACCCCTATGTCGAAGGTGCCGCCCAGGGCCCCGCGCTATCTTAGCGCTATATAAAAGCTATTTTAAAAAATGTTGATTGTTAGTGTCATTTATGAATGTGGAAATTTTAATTTAAAAAATTACTATGCAAGCAGTTTTTTCATAAAATGACACCATTTACACAACTATTTAATACTAATAGTAAAAACACGTACGGGAAACTATTTACCAAGGGAGGCAATTATTTTTCAGATAGCTAACACATTTGTAAAAACAGATTTAATTTTTTTTTCTTTCTTTTCTTTTTAAATTAAGTAGGCGTGTTTTCTTTAATACTAGCTACTTTTAATTTAAACAAAATGTTTGTTTTTGATTTAAAAGTGGAAGAATCTATTTAGTATGCATATTACACAATCAACCTTTTTGTTTTAAATTTTAAAACCTACAATTGAGACTGTATATAATTACCCAAAGATAATGCAGGCACATGAGCTACAACAGAATAGAATAATTAAGGAATACCTGTCCTTAAGCTAAATTTGTGGTACTGTTTAGCTGATTAAAAATTACTATCATTACGCATTATTTTCATTGTCCCGATGCTTGACATCTTTTCTAGCAAGCTTATTAATGTCAGGTTGAAGTTTGCCACTGACACTTTCATCACTGATGACAAATTTTGATCAGATTATCTCGAGCGGTGATGTGTTTTGAAACTTTCATTATAGAAAAGAACTGCTCACAAAGATAAGTGCTTGCAAACATAGCAAGTATTCTGGCTGCAAATTTCCGCAATTCAAAGTACCGTTTAGGTGAATAACTCTAAAATGTTAGCACAGCCACTTCTATATACTTCGCTTTCAACAAAGAATTTGACTGCAATTCTATCAGCTCTAGTTGCACACTATCAGCAGCAGTTTCCGGAGCAAATGAAAATGGAGATACAGTTGCACACTATCAGCAGCAGTTTCCGGAGCCAATGAACATGGAGATACAAGCAACACAAATTCTTGCTCCGATGAAACGAAGTCATGAAAATGGTCATCGAAAGCATCAAACAAGATTCCAGGTGTAGGAATTATTTACCAAATGTTGCAGCCATATTTGATCTTTTTTAGTTCCTGACATGTTGAGAAGTGAACAAGGTTTTCTCTTAATATTTGGTTTATCCACAGTCGTAACTTTGCTTGAAAGCACTTCACACTATCACGCAGTTGTGGCAATTTTGTCTTTACCTTGAAGTTTTAAACTCAAGTCTTGCCGGTGACCAGTGAGATCAACTGCAAACGCCAAGTCCTGAACCCATTCCTCAGTTTGGAAATGTTCAACTTTTCATGTTCAGAAACTATACAATTTCCTCACGCAATTCAAAAAATGGCTTCAATACTTTATGACAGGAGAGCCAGCGGACTTGTGTAGTAAGGAACACAATCAAATTTGTGACTTATTTATGATGTCATTCTAAACAATTAATAATAATGATAAAGTAAACAAATCAACACTAAACTTAAAAGATAACTTGAAAGACAATTTGAAGTTAATAAATAAACGAAATAACTAGCCTACACCTAATTCAATTTAAAATAAATTTTCGAAAAATGATGTTTTCAAAGATCTGATCCTTAAAGAATATTTCATAAGTTCAACGAAGTTGATTGTTACGTTTTATTTACGTCATATTTTATTTCTTTGTTTGCAGTAAATATTTTACCTGACAATTAGTTGGTAACTGCTAAATCATTCAACATTATTTTGATAATTCTTGAGGTGGCCAAGCAGGCCGCATGCAAAGTGTCGACGGGACGCATGCGGCTGGCGAACGTAATGTTTGACATGCCTGGTATACAGCAAAGACCTTTTCTTTTTTTAAACTAGATATATACAATAGATAATCCTTTAAAATTTTATTTATTTTTTCCGAAGACTTCGTGGCCATTGAAGTTTTGTAGAAGGACAATTCTCGTTTCTTCTTTCGACCGTATTAACCCGAGCGTCACGTTGAAGTAGTGAACCGTGTCCGGGCATCTTCTGGGCCAGTTTTTGGCAAGGGATTTTCTTTGGGTCTCAAATTTTATTTTATTCCAATTGGAGCTAATTGGCACTAGGTTTGTTCTTTATACCAATTACGAGGGTCACATCTGTTATGCAGTCCTCCTTTATGCTCACAAAAAAAATAATAAAAAAATATCGCATTTGGCATGCGGTCATTACTCATGTTGGATAGGTTTCCAGCCCAGCGAATCTTCTATTGGATATTTTCATCATAAGATAAACAATGTCAACGACTCTAAATTGAACCTGACTATTGCGAACTAAATTAAATAGAAGCGAGCAATAATTTTAACAATAACTAAATGCGTAGCAGTTGATCTTTGTTTCAAATCTTCTTTACTAACGCAAATTAGTTGCCCATTTGTTTTTAAATAAGTTTTGGGGTCAATAGCAGAAACCGTTTTAATACATAAGGTGAGTTCAAATGTTTCCTCCATTTGAAATGAATGTGAATGAGAGCTTAGTAAATGTGATTTTGCGGTGCTAACAAAAGTTTCATAGATCTTCAACCAAAAAAACAACAACAAAGTTATCAACACTTCCTTGATTTTGTACACCGGATACACCCAAAAGATTGCTATTTATTGTTTTTCCGCCATGTATGAAAATTCCCAAAAGAGCACCCAAAGTTTCAGAAGCAGACAAGGCGTGGTTAAGTACAGAAGCATGACAAGGCGTTTTGGCGTAGCTATGGTGGAAGGAGGACAATTTGAAGATCCCCCCTGGGCCCACACTTGAGGGGGCCCCCAGATGAGTGTCCGAAATTTGTTTCTAAATAAATTGAATATTACGTCACTGTCATGTAATCTTGCTTTTCACGTTGTCTTATAGCCTAAGTTAGTGACCCTGTTGCATGTATTCCACACAGATTATTAACTCTTTCCGTGCGGGGTTATTCTCAATTTCAAGGAGTAACTTCCATAGTGCTGAATAGTGCTGTGTTACTCTCAGAAAGTAACTTGGTACATAGGCTAGTTTATTTCATCATCCTTAACCAAGTGCAGAAGCAGACAAAGCGTGGTAAGTAACGCATAGGCAATAACCAACAGCAATGGTCATGAGGACATGGACATTCAAACATAGATCTAGTCAATTACAAAACAAACACATCTAATGTTGCAAATTCAGAATGACTCTTCCAATCATCTGATTAATTAATTTTATTGGATGAAAATAACTAATTAAAATAGTAGGAGGCGCCTAACCTTTTTGATGTTTGTACAGAACTTTTAATATTAAGATAAATATTAATAATATGAATAAGTCAATAAACATAAACCAGTACCGTCACAGAATACAGCAAAAAGTGGAACCATGACATATCTTAAATGTGTGTACAATATTATAACAAAAATATTTACATAGCATGTCATCAAAATGTAAACCACTCACTCAAAAGAGTAAAATTTATAGCACAATACGCAATGACATTTAATTGGCATAGATAGATGCCTTCCATTGGATATTTTCACTATAAGATAGTAAATTATATTATAGCACAATACATAATGACATTTAAAAAGTAATATAATTGCCTTCTATTGGATATTTTCACTATAAAATAGTAAATTATATAGCACAATACATAATGACATTTAAATGCCTTTTTTTTTGTCACAATAAATTATCTAATGAACTCTTTTCAAAAAGGAGACTACAATTTTATAAGGCTTTTAAACACAGTAAATTTATTTCCTACCATAGTAAATTAGTGTATTTCATATTATTATTATTTTTTTTTTAAATCTAACTTAAAAAAATGCTTTGCATAATGTATAAAGGTGAATTTTCTGTTATTTTTTTAAAGTATTTAAAGAGCTCTTTCTGATATGACATTCAAATATTATTTTTAAAAAAAAAGATTTTTAAACAACCACACCTAAATTTGCTATTTTGAGTTTAATATTTGAATGAATTTCATTTGTAACTATTGGATGAGGCATATTCTCCACATTTCATCATCTTATGCCATTTGAGGTCTTCAGAAGTTAAAAACATTTCTAATAAATAAAACTTGATTCACTGTGGTGTTATGGTTGTAGAGAAACTATAATCTTTCCAACATTTAAGCAGTTTTATTTCTTTTATTCCAAAAGGTATTCCAAAATGAGCTTTCATATACAGTATCTTAAACATTACAGATGTTCCTTTAAAAAGAAAGATAATTATGTCTTATGCATATTTCAATTACTAATCATGTTGTTGACACATAGTACACTTTTTTTTTCCTAGAATGAAAAATCAGTAATAGTTACATTCTTTTTGATAAATTTGATACTGGTATTAAAATGGCTCTATGTCAGAATGGCGTTCTAAGTTTTAATTTAAAAATAAAAGCATTTGAAGAAAAGGGCATTTTCCTGGCATGAATCACATCATGGGGTTTTAAGTTAAGCTTGAAGATACAATTACTGGTACTCTTTTAAGTAAATACAACCTTTTTTATTTTTTTATTTTCACAATGACTTCTTAGATAAATGTTCAAGATGTATAAAATAAGCATTTAGTGACAAAGTTCACACTTGCTCGCAGAATGCAATAAAATCATGGTATGAATTCTTTTTTTATATTTAAAGCATTTCTTTCCAGAATGAGACCCCTAATGGCATTTCAAGTTTGAAGATTGAACAAATTCTTTTTGGCAAATTTGACATTCCAATACTTTTTTTCCTCAAGACCCTGAATCATCATATGGCTTTAAAGTTGGCAGAAACAAAAAATCTTTTTTGACAAATTTAAAAGAAATGAATTCTCGCATGGGTTTTAAAGCTCAAGGAATGTTTGAATGCATTTAGACAAAAATTTATATGTTTTTTTTTTCCAGAAGGATATATCTCATGGGTTTTTAAAACCTGGAGGACGGTGTGAATCACTTTTAACACATTTTAAAAAATTTTAATGGCTTTTTCTATCATGAATAATTTCATGTCTTTTTAATTTAGAGGACTGGGTAAATTCTTTTTGACAAATGTTACATTTAAATGGCTTTATTCCAGAATGAGTTATCTTATGTCTTTTTAAGTTAGAAGACTGAGTAAATTCTTTTTGACAAATATTACATTTAAATGGCTTTTTTTCTGAATGAGTTATCTCATGTCTTTTTAATTTGGAGGAGGTTGCAAATTCTTTTTGACAAATGTTACATGATTTATATGATTTTATTCCAGAATGAATTTTTTCATGGCTTTTTAAAGATTTAGAGTGTGTAAATTCTTTTTGACAAATATTACATTTAAATGGCTTTTTTCCTGAATGAATTATTTCATGACTCTTCAAACTGTTGGAGTATGTAAATTCTTTTTGACAAATGTTACATTGAAATGGATTTTTTTCAGAATGAATTATCTCATGGAATTTTAAGCTACTGGATTTTTTAAATTCCTTTTTACAAATGTTACATCTAAATGGCTTTTTGTCAGAATGAATGATCTGATGTCTTTTTAAGTCAGAGGACTGGATAAATTCTTTTTGACAAAAGTTACATTTAAATGGCTTTATCCCAGTATGAATAATTTCATGTCGTTTCACAGTTTTCATATCAATGAACACTTTCTGACAAATGTGACATTCAAAGAGTTTTATTGCACAATGAATTGCTAGATGGTTTTTTAAACGTGATAAACTAAACATTTGTTTTTGACATATGTCACACTTTAATAATGGCCTTTTCCCAAAATGAATCAACTCATGGTGTTCTATCTCTGTTAAATTACAAAATTCTTTTTGGCAAAATTGACATCTAAAGGGTATTTCCACAGAACGAACGATCTCATGTTTTCTTAAGTTTGCAAAATAACTGAATTTTGTTTTACAAATGTTACATTTAAATAACTTTATTCCAATATGAACTGCAAGGTGAACTTTTAAGTATGACTTAGAAAACAATTGTTTTTGACACAAGTCACACTGAAAGTTTTGTTTACCTGAATGAATTGATTCTGTTCTTTTGCCGTTTGTAGATAGAGTCATTTCTTTTTGAAGCATTTCACATTTTATTGTTTTTCTAGAAGAATGAATAAATTCATGGCTGTTTAAAATTGATGAAGCAGAGAATGTGTCTGTATATATTTGAATTTGTTTGGATTGCCTCTCTGCATAAACCAGCTGATGAGTTATATGCTCATTAGAATGAATTTGTCCTTGAATTTTAAAATTCCCAGGGTACACATCATCTTTAGCAGACATCTTGATTTACAAATATTTCCTAATATGATTTTTCCTGAAATCAATAAAAAAAATATATATAGCTAACTAAATCAAAAACTTTGTAATTCAATTCGGGGGATGATGTAGGGTTTGCTTCAGCTGCAGATGCATGTTTTAATGTTGAAATAAATTCAGGAAATAGGCTATTACAAATTTTTATGTAATACACATGGATAAATTATTGTAATCAGTATATTCTGTAGTATGTGAATGTAGGTAGACTGAGTTTACCCCTCCCCCTCCCAGTTGTTTTTTTTTACATTAAAACCAAATAGAATCTCATATTTTATGAGTTTTGAGTTTAAGCTGTAAGTTAAAACACCCCCCAGAGGTTTTTTGAAGTAAAAAAACCCCACCTCTCCAGCGGGTTTTAAGGTAAAAAAAAACCTCTTCAATTTAAAACTAAAGCAAACTACAGTCACGAAATTATATTGAGCGTAGCCTTGGGGGGTATCATTTTAAACACCACTCCTGAGGGCTTTAAATTCAAACACTTCTCCAGAGGGTTATAAGCAAAAACTCCCCCTACAGAGAGTTTTGAGGTTAAAACCCCTATCTTCATTATTAAACTAAAGCAATTAATGCCCCCCCCCCCCCAAAAAAAATAATCCTGGCTACGCCCATGTAGTACCGGTATATAGATCTATGTTTATATAACCAAGGCAATAGTTGGTTATAAAATTGACATATAATATCATAATCATACCAAAGGACTTTGACTACTGATAGAATGGTTATCTTTGATTTAAGATTATAATAAAACAAAATGTACAGGAACTAAATCTAGGTCTAGATCTATATTATAGGCTATATATATTCTAAAAAAATATTAATACTAATGTGGCAGCAACAGACAGGGATGTAATTTAATACTTTTACAGATTCTGCCACTATCATTGAGGGCAAGTAAAAAAAAGTTCATATTGGAAAATTATTTTCGACCTGGTGACTTATCTTAAGTCAAGTTTTTTTTTTTTTTAATTGATGGTTTTGCCCCTGCCTTTGACAAAACTATTAGATCTAGAAGATCCATAACATACAATGCCTACATGCTCTAGACCTATATTAGGTCTTAGGTACTTTGATAAAAATTTCAAACTCCATATATTGTAATGAAACTAATATAGTTAGATAGAGCTCTTTAAACTGAGTTTTTGTATACCTAATTTATGTTTATAAGTTAATTAGAACATAAGTTATAGCAATTTTAGTGGCGAAAATTTTGCCTATATTTTTAAAAATATTTTGTTACCGAAAAGGGGAAATTTTGCAATAAAAATGCTGTAACTTATAAACTATTTGAGTTATTTGCATGAAAATTTTCACCAGAAATGCATGATTATGTCCTGATATTTATTTTACTTTCAAACAAGGGATAGACTTTGACGAAATTTTCTTATTAATTTTTAAAGTGATGTTACTTGTAAAAAAGAAATGATCGACGAAGAAGTACTTTTTCACATTTCAGAGACTGTAACTTTTGAACCGTAAGAGATAATTGAATACAATTTTAAACAGAGATGCTTGATTATCTGTTACTACTTATTTTACCTTTAAATTATACATAGAAGTCCAAGAAAATATTTTACACTTCATGATGAGGCAACACGTGTTAAAAAAAAGACAGAAAAAGTACTTGTTAAAGTCTTACCCCACACCACAGTGACCATAACGATACTAACCAGAGTGTCAGCAGAGTAATCATGCATAAGGAAATGACAGTATGATGCTCATAAACTCATACTGACCTGACTGGTATTACTAACTGAAACGCCGATCAATATGACCGTCATAGCTTAAATAATAATAAAGTAGGCTATTTATACTATTATTAAAGGTTATATAAATTTTTAAATAAAAAAAGTTAACCTGCATAGCATTAAATTCAATGAATGTAACACTACTAGTAAACTGTACCATCGAAAAAAAACAATAATTAGTTTAATTACTATTAAATAACTGATTCAGGCGATTCTTTTGACTTTGTGTCTTTGTAGTCCACGTTTTTTACATGACCCTATTATGGTTTATAGTATAGTCGATTACCTAATTAATATAATATATAAATATGTATAAACACTAAGAGATCAATAGATATAGAATCTATAATATACATCTTATTTTATTCTTATATTGTTGACATGGGGACGCTATAATTTCGAAACTTCCTGGGATAACTCTACCTACCTTTTGACCCCACTCCCCCATTGGCCCAGTTTATTGATTCCCATGTCTAATAAATAGGCTATAGGGCCTGTACGCTCTGTTCAATAATTTTTCATGGAAAGTTACTATTTACCCGAATTCATTTTGAAAACATTTTTTTAATGACGAAAACTAGCTTCCAATCCTAAAAATTGCTTACATGTTCTGTTAATTCTAAATGCCATTGTACAATGTAAGTGGAATAGCAAATTTCTTTTGCGCCCCTATAAGCCGTTGCTCACGTTGAGTCGGTTTCCATTGCAGCCTTATATATGGGCTTGGAAGAAGGACTCCTGTGTAACAGTAGTGCATACAATTAGGAGCATTTAAACAAAACTTTTACTATGCTCCATATTCAATTTGGCTTTTTTTGTGAAAGCTTCATTTTTGAGTTATTATTGAACATCAAATGTTGCTAAATCTTCAGGTTAAACCTAATAGTGAAAAGCATGGATTTTTGTAACAAACTAAAATGCCGCACTTTTTCCTGAAAGACTTGTGTTCAAAAGAAGGTTTCATCAAATCCATTTTTGGACTTGGAGCAGTAAAGTTTACGTATAAATGTAAAATTTAATTTAAGTTTGGATTTATAGCGTACTGTAATAAGTTAGCATCAAAACAAAGTATTTCACTACTAAATTTAGGAATACATCTGGACTAAAGCTATGTCAATTTTCTATTGAAGTTCAGTTAAATCATTCATTAGCAGGCTGTTTCACTGGAATATTTATTTTAAAAAAATAAGTTTTAAGAGAAACATAGGAATATCATTTAAAATATTTTTTTTTAGGAAAAAGGATGGGGGTAGGCCTTTAAGATCATTATGTAGCTAAAATCTCAAACATTGACCAAAAAAAAATTGTACTAATACACGCTCTTTGAGTAGCCCTAATTCAACTCTTGTACTAAAAGCTTCATCAGTAAATAATGAGTAAATAGAATATTAATGAGAAGTGCAGTATTTCACGTGGCTACACTGTTGAATTCAAGCTGCGACATACATTAGACTATTTTGCCTCATTCAGCACATATATAGCCTATTCCTAACCGTTGTGCGCTGCTGGTAGATTGAGATTATTTTTTTCACCGTCGAAGTCTGTCTTCGGCAGAGGATTTTATTTTGCTCTCAAAAGTGTCTCACGCGGACTTTGTATGTAATCTTCACCTGTCTCGTTCTGAAGCCGCCTGCAACCAGGGGCTCTCTTCTGTCAGGTAAAAGCAAGTTGGCTTCTAAGCTGGTCTCGAACGAGTTTCTTGGCACCTCTCTTACGCCGACCACCTTTAACTCACCAAAAAAAGACTGCCTTTGGCATACGTTAGTCTCCCATTCAGGATATGCGCCCTGAACAGCGAAACTGTTATTAAGTTAAACTATATACAGTCTCACTATATTGTCCATACCAGCATTCGCAAATATCTTTCCATTACAGACATACCACAAAACAACTATTAGCGGCTTTTCCTCCAACAAAATATTCACAATTAAAGTATTACAGCGCAATTCATAAATATTCGTCGCTTTCAATTAGTACTTAACAATGTCTTTAAAAAAAAACAACTAGCAGGCCATTCGTTTATCATTCTCTACCTTTATTTTATTTTCGCTCTTGCAAATAAATACGAGCATTGTAGTTTTGATTCTATCGAACGAGAAACACTATTACAGACACTTATGTAGATTTATTTATTATTGAAAAAGACAAAAATGAAATAAAATGTGTAGAGATCTGTTTAGTTACTGTTTATTATTTTATGCGTGCTTTTTTCCCCTTCTTTTTCTACAAATTGTTTATAGGTTAATTGCGCTGAGCCGTGTAGGAGACTTTCACTTGCGTTATAAAGGCCTGTACTACTGTAGAACTTATACATAATATCAGTGCGCAAATGTTTAATTAGTCCTATTGGTTCCTTAAAACCCTCTCACAGGGCCGGATTTAAGTGTGTGGAGGCCCCGAGGCAGGATTTTTCGAAATCTTTCATAGTACAATAGGTTTTTAGAATATTTACTAAGCTACAATTTGGTAACAATAGATTTGCGTAAGATGTTGTAATGTTAGTGTTGTAACCTTTTAATTCTATCTTCATTAATTGATTTTAATTATATCTCTTTTTTATGTTTTGATTAAAAACAATTTTGAAGACTTTTATAAATTTAAATGTAGGCTAACTTAGAACTATTGTTTTTTTTTTTTTTTCAAGGTCAATCTCGTTAGGCAGTTTTCTATATAAAAGACTGTATCGTTACTTGTTTTATGTTTTAAATATGCTTAATTAGGTATTGATATTAAAATAATTGCTATATCTTCGATTCCCAAGATTAAGTATGAATGCTGTGTTTTACATGACTTTGCAAACCCAGCTGCGACTTGCATATTTTTCCGCATCTCGTTGTCCGCCGTCGGTCTATAGGCCTATAAGTGGTTTTAGTTTACGTAATCCACATTCTATTATAGGCTAAAAATACTTGGCGCAGACTGGATGCTTACAGTGTTTCAAAAATCCAGGTACCGTAAATTATATTTAGCAACGATAATACTAATTTGCATTTTATTAAATAAAATATGTGAGATACAAGGCAAAAATGTTTCTACTTTAATTAGTAATTATGTTTAAGCGTGTACGCCATTCAAACAACTAAGTGATTTGGTATAAATCGGAAATTAATTTTCCATATTTAGAAGATTGGTAAATGTGCCTGTGAAAGCTGGAGAAGGCTGGCACATATATGGGGTGAAAATTAGATGAATCTAGATCAGTGTTTCCCAAACTTTTCCTTAACGGAACACAGTACATATTCTGAGTACTTAGCGGAACACCCCTTTTTTTTTTTAAAAAAAAGATTAATCCACGTGGTGGCCTACTAGTTAATTATTACAGTAGTTCGCGTAACACCTATTCAGGCCTCGAGGAACACAGTTTGGGAAACACTGCTTTAGATGTGTAGTTTTCAGCTTTTCATCTTCGAGGTCTTGTGTGGCATAAAAAATTCACCCTGTTACTTGTTGGGCATAATTAAAAAACCACTAGCTACAGAAACACCAAACAGCAAATCAACAGAAGTCACGGACCTGGGAGAGGATGGACCACCATCTGGAAAGTTTATGACGCATGTCGGTGAAAAGCCAGAGTCATCTGGAAGCCAACAGGCCGAAGACCATCATCTCTACCAGGACCACCACCACCATCGGTACCATGCATGAGACTGAGAAGACAGAGGAAGTGGCAGCTGAGATGAAAAGGTACAACCTTACCATCTTAGGAATCAGTGAGTCAAGATGGTCTGGTTCCGGGCAGAAAAGACTGACTTCGGTTGAGCTACTTTTATACTCAGAACATGAGCAAGAGGCCAAACACACTCAGGAAGTAGCCCTGATGCTGTCTAAGCAGGCCCAGAGAGCCCTTATTGGATGGGAAGTGCATAGACCACGGATAATAATAGCCTTATTCCAACAGTGTAGAAAAGGATTAACCAAGACATCGTCCAATGCTATGCCCCAACAAACGACAGTGAAGAAGAAAACAAGGACACTTTTTTACTACAGGCTGACTACTATCCTACATGAAAGACCCCAAAAAGCATCATCATCATAAGGGGTGACTTTAATGCTAAGGTTGGCAATGACAACAGAGGATATTGTTACGATTTTCTCAATCAGGCCTTCTGCAAACACTGCTAAACACAACAGCACATCTAACACAAGAGCTTCTATAAACAATTTTGTGGTTTAATGACAAATACATCAACAACAGCCAATAAACACAATTGGCTACTGTAACGATACGAAACTTGCATGCAAAAGTTCATTTTAGTTTTTCCCAGCAAACCTTAAAAAACTTAAATTTTTAACTCAATTATGTTATTGTCCATCCATAACTAATTTCATTTAGGATTGATCTCCCTTTCTCATGGGTCGTAGCGCGATTTAAAACATAAACTACCTTCACTAGGGCTAAGCTTTAATTATTTGCCCTGGACGGGTGACCAACAAGACAACAGACTCTGCACCCGCGCTACCCACAGCGACTTAATAACTTCACGCCTTCCCATCTATACATAAAGAGAGACCAAAGCATACAAAAAGTCAGGCCCACTATAATTCATTCAGTCTCCTCTGTTAGGGAGTTTATTTTTGTGAGGTTTCTTTAGGGATAAACGGGTGAGTGTAAATACCTTTTTCTATACTTATTTTATCTTATAGGAATGTGTGTGTACACAACCATGTTCCCCGTCATTGCGTCATGACTTTATTATGTATATTATTTTATATCGATGCTACGGCTTCATGTGGTATCATTAATGCTACTACGGGTGACTGTATTTGTAACCTCAGTTATCCGCCTCTTATTATATTTGAGTTATTCTATTTTTGTCCCTATCTGAATATTACTAATTATTGTGAGCGGTGGCCTTCATGAATCTAAGTACTGACTAAGAACTTAGATCACTTGCTCTAAACTTATAGAGCGCATGTGCAATTAATTATTTTACTTTCTTATTAAATCCCTCATAAACATTATTATGTCTCACGCCCTTGTGTACTTAATAGTTCCTTGGATGAATACGATATCGATTAATCATTTCAAACCCTTATTATTGTAGCTCTATCCCTAGTATTATATTTTCGTCTTATCCTTTAGGATATTAGGCACCTCCCACTTTGTATGGTAGCACATTTATTGTAGTTATCTTCCTTGTATTTTGTTTATCATTAGCTATGTGTACTTTAAGATTTCATGCTAATTGTTTTAAATGCCTTATTGGGATTGATACCAATGCCTACATCTGATTGATTGCAAGGCATATGGGAATCCCTGCTCAATATGTAATGTCTCCAACATGGTTGCTGTACCCGATTGCTGTACCCGATTGCTGTACCCAATTGCTATACCTAGTTGCTGTACCCGATTGCCATACCCGGTTGCTATACCTGGTTGCTGTACCTGACTACTGTATCTGAAACATATTGCTGTAACTGGTACCTACCTCTGTAAGATCTCCACTCAAAGCTGGAAACCACAGCTGAGAGGTCCACCCCACTACAACTTAGTCTGCAGCACCAACCCCTCTCTACTGCTAGAGCTCTACTCACCCTAGAGCCAGCTTGCCTACAGCATAGAGAACATCCCGAGCCGACGTCCTAAGACAGAGCCGGATGACTCATCCTTTTGAGTGCCAGTCCTACGACCGCCAGAAGACGACCCACGACCCACCCAACTAAGAATATAAGTAGTCAGACATAGGAACACTCTTCCATTCACGCCTAAAGTAGCAATCCATGATGAGCAATTATTTTAGATCTTAATACACTCATTTCACTTATCGATTATATTTTTTAAAATCATTTATCTATTGTAAACTTTAGACCATTAAATCATTTTATTTTATACATTTAATTCACTGGTCTGTGTTTACTTTTAGTTGCGGTGTGCTGTTCAAAATCTTGTATATGTGAGCGAGATAAATTAATAAAATTTACCCTAGACATAAATAAACAAGCCAAAAAAATAACTATTTAAACATCTCGTCACAGCTACACTAACTTCAAATGCTTTGCTAAACAACAGAACTGCCTAACTAATCACTACAAGTCTCTCTAGCTCGTACAGCTCCATTTTTCCCATTACCTCTTCATATTGTTATGACCCTAGTGGCGGACTGAAAGGGTTGATGTGTGTGTGACCTACTGACACACAAGACTTAGGCGAATCACACTTGTTGAACAAGCAAAGATGGCCCGTACTGTGGTCATGTCACGAGAGCCTTCACGGACCAGAGACACAGCCTGTTAGAAAGGACAGGAGAGCGTCAGAGAAGCCGAGCAGCTTTGCGGACTCGCATACGATTGCTAATTTTTTTTTGTTGGAACATAAAAATGTTTACTTAAAACAGTAGTTTGCATTGGACTATTCGGTGAGGTAGGCCTACACCTGAGTTTACTGTTATTGGTATTGATTTGGAGCCACTTATGTGTTCGCTACATATAAGGAAATCTCGAATCCATTGGTGTAATGGATCAATGAAATCCAAATAATGTCAATTTTGTTTTAGCAATCTATGGTGGTAAGCTTTGTCAAATGCCTTAGAAAGGTCTAAGAATAAGGCATAAAATTTGTTTTTTTTTCCTAGGCCCTTTGAATAGCTATCTATTCGGGATGAGACAGCTGGAGATCACTCACATAGGCAGCGGGATACACATTTGAGGAAAGAAGAAAAGTCTCTGCAGAGGACAGACATAGACGGCGAAACGAAAATCTAAATCGACCACCTGCAGAAAAAAAGTTATTTCTGTGCTGCATGTGGCAATTTATGTAGGCCGCAGCTGGGGCTGCATAGACAAAGGATGTACTACATTTGTCATGGATCTTTGGAATTGAAGACACGCCTTATTATTATTATTATTATTATAGTAGGTATACAATAAAGCAACACAGCATTAGTTTGCATTACTGAATGTTTAATGGTTTCAAATTCAACTCAAAAAATAATTCAAAGTAACTGTTACTTGGTCAATGGTTGTTTGAATAGAATAGTAGAGTTGAAATAAAACACAGTAAAGATACAGAGGATTAAAATTCCATCACAAAATAATAATAATGAACCAATGACCAACAACTAATAAATCAATAGCGAACAATGGCTTTCAACCACAATAGTTATAAGTTTGCTTCTAGAATATTACAGTACAAAGAATTTCTGGATCCTTTTTGTCTCTTATAATAAATTCTACAAGCTTCTACATTGACCATAATCTTGTTTAAGATTATGTAGAAGAGTTTGATTTCCCACGCACACTCAATGTGACCTAATAATAATGGCTATTGAAATACTACTGGTCAGCCGTTATGTATAAGGATGTGAAAAGACCAAATATTTATTTGGTGGCCTATGCCCCAGACGGGACCAAGGCAGAAATAAGAAGAGACAAGCATTCTATTTCTTCACTGAACTCTAGAGAGATGGAGGCTAAGAATGCTTGATATTCTGTAAGGTGTGAACTTGTAACAATAAGATATGTCAGAGCAGAGGCGTAGCTAGGGTGGGGGAGAATTTAAAAATCCCCCCAGGCCCCCACATGAACTGGCCGTGGGAGAATTTGAAAATCCACCCAGTCCCCCCCCCCCTAGAAGGAGGGGGCCCCCAAATGAGTGATTTTTACATTGAATATTACACGAAATGCAGAGGCGTCCAAAAAAGTCAAGTCGGGCCCCCAAATGATGAATTTCTAAATACGTCACTGTGTCAGAGTCATATTTTTAACATTAAACATCAGTAGCTTGAAAAGTAAGGAAATGTGGGTGTCCAAACCAGGAGTAGAAGTTAAACAGAATTATCAATTAATGTGAGCTGGCGCTCCTAGATCTAATTTTTGACCTAATTTTATCTAATTTGTAATTTATATAGGCCAGGGCTATGATGTTTATAATTTAGTGTCTTTTTAGTTTATATAGTTCAGTGCTGAGTATTTTGTAGTTTCCGCTATTTATAACTTTCTGCTAGTTTTAATCTTTTTCTATTATTTGTGTTTTACTCGTAGAGGAAAAGTAGTTTTTAAAATAGATTAACTAGCCTTAGAGCTGTGGATGTTATTTCCTATTTTTTGTCCCTGGTTAGTTCTGCTTATTTTTGTCTTTGGCATTAGCGTTGGATTGGTTGTTATTTTTTAATATCAGTTTATGTGCAGGTCTGTAAACGGTATAGAGCCCCCATATGAGTTTAGAATAGAAATAACTTTTTATCTTCCTTTTTGTATTTGTGTAGGATTTAAATTGTAAGATTCTCTTTTTAATGCTGTTTAATTTGGTATATAATGTTGTGTAGTCCGTGTCTTTAGTAATTTGCTAGATTTTATTGTTGTATACGGCTAGGTACAAATTAGGAAAATAGGTAGTCCAGTTTAGTTTTAGATAATTAGCGTGACGTCATGCTCTCTGATATGTTCGCGCTGACCAGTTATAGCTAGCTCCGGAACCACGTTAAGCCCTCTTTTGTCTTGACCAGTGGTCAGTGCTGACAGTGGTGCCTGTATAAAGCTAATTGTGTGTTGTAAAATTTCAGCTGGGACCGCCTGTAAGTTGGAAAATGTTTTTATTTTTACTTTCTTTAGTTCGTATTTGTATTAATTGTTTCTACATCTATTGCTATAGTCTAGATGCAGACTGATTAGTGTAGTGGCATCACTGGCTAGTTAATTAGCCATGATTACCTCTGATGGAACCGGAAGTTCCGTAGAGTTGGGTAGCGTCACCCCCTTTTAGCCTTCCTTAATGATCCCCTTATTGTTTTTCTAATGTTTTTCTATTTGTAAATATTTTATTATTTTATGTCTTCTAAAAGTATTTTTATTAATATTATAATATTGTTAGGATAACGGTTCTAACAAGTTGGCATGTTGCTGATTTTAATTTTTAATGTAGAAGATAGCTGCGCCCTACTCAACGCTACATGATGGCGGCTTTGTTAAGGCAAATCGAGATTTATGTTTATTATTGTCTGGCCCAACATGTGTTGTGGCGTAAGCTTTTAAGTAGGTATCATAATGATAATAATGTATGGCTTTTTATTAGCTAAATGAAGGTAATAGTATTTACCTCATGCATTTAGGTATGTGTATGTGCTAGACTAGGTCTAGTTCATTATTATTTTGTTATATTAACTTATATTATGAATAATTATGTTTTATGTATTTGTAATTGCGGGCTATAATTTCTGCCTGTCTGCCGCAGTTATTACTGTTGCCTTATAGCTGTTGCCCCAAAGCTGCCGTAGTAATTATTGCTGCTGCAAGTAGCTTACTGTTGTAGTTTTGCCAAATAGCTGCTTTATTTGTTAGGTTCAGTTAAGTAGGGTTGATCAATCGTTTAGTAGTGTGTATATTTAGTTTTATTACTGTTGCTTTGGTTTCATGTAAATAAAGTATATATAAGTTCCTTTTATAATTTCAGTTTGTTATTTTATTTTTAGTAAGCTAGTTTAGTTTAGTTTAGTTTGATTGTGCTGTCTGGTTGCTTAGGCGACTCCAGCCCTTTGGTCGCAGACCGAGGTGCACAGATTGGGCCCACCCAGTAGAGCTACCACCTGCCTACTGTTATAAATGAATAAATGTTGAGCAGCAGATAACAAAAAGGCCTCACTCAGTAGCGCCACCCTGACCTGCTCACATTAATAACAGATATTGTAGAATCAGATATTTTAAGACATTTTAAGCTTACAGTTTCACATGATTATTTTACAAAATTTTGACATTTTTAGGTTTTCCCCAGAATGAAATATCTCAAGACATATGAATGGATTCTTTTCCCACTTTTTACAATTTAATTGATGTTTTTAAGAATGATGCAATATAAAATGTCGTTTTAAGCTAGATGACTGTATGTATCCTTTGAAACAAATGTGACAGCTGAATGGCCTATGACCAGAATGAGTCATCTCATGGCGCTTTAAGTTTGTGAATTCAATGAATGCCTTTGGACAAGTCTGGCATTTAAATGGTTTTATGCCAGAATGTGTCATCTCATGGCGTTTAAATGTTGTCAAATGGATAAAATCTTTTTGACAAATGTGACATTTATATGATCTATAACCAGAATGAATCATCTCTTGGGATTTTAAGGACTGTTTTGATTCTATTCGACAAAAGTTACATATTAAAGTAATTTTATCAGAATGAATCATCTTTTTTAATTCAATCAGAGAAGAAACCATTGAGTACCATTTTAGGTTTGAGGAACTAAAAAATTTTTTTTCACAAATTTGACATTTAAGTTGCTTTTTACTACAATGAATCAACATATGGCAACTAGCATCTGAAAGATGATAAAAGCCTTTTAAACAGAATGGACATTTAAATGGTTTTTCCACACAATGTTTTTTTTCATGCTCTTTTAAGCTTTTTGGATAGCTAAATTTTTGCTGACAAATACGACATTTGAAAAGTTTTATTCCACAATGAACTGCAAGGTGATATCTTAAATTTGCTTTATCATAAATTTGTTTTTGACATATGTCACATTTTAATGCATGAACTCTTAAAGCTTTTTTTTCAGCTTTTATTTCATCTTCTTTTTTAAAATGAACCAATTCATGGATTCTTCTGCATGTAATACGGGTAAATTTTTTCTTGCAAAAGTTACATTTAAATATTTTATTCTCATAATGAGTTTTCTCATGGCGTTTCAAAGCTGTGGATGAATTGGATTTAGCCCCACAAATACTACATTTGAATAATATTATTCCAATATGAGTTGCAAGGTGACCTTTTAAGACCTCAGACACCATTTGTTTTTGACACAAGTCACACTTAAATCTTTTATTTCCTAAAATATGAGCTGCAAGATGTTTTTTTAGGGATGACTTTTTTGTTATTGGTTTTTGACACAAGTCACACTTGAATTTTTTTTTACCTGAATGAACTAATTTTTTTAATGATTTTATTCCAATATGAGCTGCAAGGTGAGATCTTAGGGATGCCTTAGACATCAAGTGTTTTTGACATAATTCACACTGAAATCTTTTTTTACCTGAATGAATAGATCCCTTTTTTTTAAGGCTTGTAGAATGAGTCATTTCTTTCTGAAGTATTTCATGTTTTAGTGTTCTTCTAGTAGAATAAATAAATTCATGACTCCTTAAGGTTGATGAAGTAGAGAATTTTTCTCTACATATTTCGAATTGGTTAGATTGTTTCTCTGCATCAACCAGTTGGTAGGTTTTATGTTCATAAGAGTGATAGAAGTTTCTGTAATTGCTTGGAGTGTTTCTATCACACATATCTTGGTTTGAAGACATTTCTTGAATCAGATTGACCTTTTTTCCTGCCAAATGAAAACAATTTGTAGTTAACTAAAACAAAAGGGTACAATAATAAGTCAGTCATATAGACTTGATCACTAAAATGTTAGTTCAGGGTGTTGTTTACTTTGAAGACATCCTAGAGTTCAGGAGGAATTAAAGCAAATTTTCCAGAATAGCTTCAAAAGGTCCGTAAGCTCCCCCCACCCCCATTTTGAGGACCTTTGAAGGCCATCAGAACTAGATGATTTGTATTGTGCATGTTTTCTTTATTAGAATTTTAAGTTTTGGAAAGCTCCACTTTTATAATTTTCTATAAAATATCTGTCAGGGATTCTACATTTACAGACCTTTGTCACTAAATATCAGGCTATAGTTCTCTGCCCAGGTATTTTGTATATCCACCTCAACGGTTATAAAATGGACTATTGTTGTGGCTGTGCCACGACTTCATTCAATTGTTGATACAGAAGATGTTTCATACTGTTTTGTAAGAAAGATATAAGAAAAGAATGCTATGTGAAAAAAAAAATGAATACTAAGAACAATCCATGTGACTATTATATAGTGTTACGTCGTGTTGAAGGGGGAGAACTAAAACGGAGGAATATAAACTAGATAGTATTTGGAGTGTTAACAAAGATTAAAGTATTTATAAACTATGATTGTGTCGTTTTGATGTTGGTGTATCGCTAAAGAGTCTCAGTACATGATAAGTCGTAACATATACATTCTGATCTCTATAACAAAAAAATTAAAAATTTTCTCCCAAGTAGTTCTGGAAAATATGCAGTGCATGTAATGTGATAGCTTTAATAAATACATAGTTTCTCATGGAGGAGTTTTGTGAGCTCCTATATCTTTGGTATCAAGCCGCAGATATTGAGCTGTAGTATCTTAATCTGGCTTAGTTTGTCGCCCCCTAAGGGATTTGGACTGGTTGCGACAAACCGTTGTAATGGTTGGTGATTTGGAGGGCCGATGGCCCTCGCTACGTTGGTTGTTATGATCGGTTGGGCCTGGTGCGGGACATGATCACCAGGTGGGTGTGGTTGGCTAGCCACACCTTGGCTACCGTTCTTCCGTGGGAAGAACAAATGCAGTGTAGCCTGGGACGAGGGCTTTGTCCTGGGGTGAAGAACATTTACTGATTTTTCGTGGTTCGACAGGTTCCTCCGGATCGGAACCACTGGGCGAGTAGTAGAGGATTTTGTGTAGTCGGGCCTGCCGCCTACTACCCGTGCAACGGAGCCTGATTGGGTCTGTTCGAACCCGCTTTTATTAATTTTTGTTGTACTGGTCATAAGGTAATGTATGGAAGGCGAAGACCGTTTTGTTGGCCTTAATTATTTTCATTTTGGCGGCAGTGTGTTACGGCCTGCAAGAGGGTCCGAAATTCTCGGGTGCAGGAAGTTCGCACCACTGGTCACCACCTCCGTATGGCAAGAGTTTGTAAGGATTGTTTGAATTCCCAGAATCGAAACTACTATTGGGTAGCGCGTTCCTCTACTACCTCACAGGGGACGGGCTAGTTAGAGCCTAGCTCGTGGGCGCCAACCAGTCCGCCCGACACAGCCCGCGAAGGCCGCGCCAGTCAGTCCAGTCTTTGCCCAAGGAGAGACTCGCGAATCAGCCAGGCTCCAGGAGAACCCGAGCAACCCTCGAGTTGATATCCAGCGCTATCCGCTTTTCGAAGATCCCGTTAGGTCTCTTACTCACCGTTGCCCCGGGGCCTTACAGGTGAGGAGGGGGCTGGACACAACCCCTTTGTTTGCACTTTTACACTTGCCGGCTGCTCATTCATCAGTGGCAAGCAACCGGTACCCTTGGTCACCCCTCTAAAGAGCGGGGTGTTCACTCGGCAACCACGATGAGGTGATATGGAACGCCGAGACTCTTGCTATCAGTCCGCTGTGCCATCAGTAGCCACTCTAATTTATTCCAAGGAAGAGCATGGTCCTCTAAGATGGCTGACACTTCTTTAGAAAGGTCTTCTCCAATTGTAGTCCTACGCATGCTCCTCATAGCTAACTCCTCCGTTATATTGAAATGGCTGTTTGTACCGCGAATAAATACCAAGAAATGCGCAGTATCCGCTATGTCAGTGGACTCGTCAGCAGCAATAGAAAACATTTCGATTTCTGCTGCTCTGTTTTTTAATTGTAAATGGAGATTTTCACCCATCTTCCACTCGCCTTGTAATTGTCATGCGAGAAAGGCTGACAGCTCTCTACTGCATTCTTCTTTTCAGGACACATTTCTTCCATCACTGCTAGCAAGCACTTTTTTTTTTACACATTTGCCATCGGAAAAAGGCTTATCGCTCTACTTAAGATGTGAGCAACTCTGTAGCTGGCCCTTATCGCAGACTCATTTTCTTGTCTCTTTTTGTTAAATATTCTTGTCAATCCCCTAATCTTTAGCCATAACTTGGTAATCTTGTCTTCGCGGCTAATACCAAGAATGCCACCATATGTGTTTATGTGTTTGTCTTCATAATGCCTTTTAATGTTATGTTCTTTAAAAACAGCCACACTTTCTTTACAAATCAAACATGTTGGCTTACTATCATATTTCCCAAAAAAAAATAAAAAATAAAGTTCTGTCCAACTTTTCCTGAAAGTTTCTTCATTCAGAGTCCACTTTTCGTTTCTCTCCCATTTCATTCAATCACAAACATTAAACACTGACGGTACAAATCGCTTTGATAGAAAAAGAACACGACCCAAAATGATGCATCCATGATGTTCTGTGTTGCACACACAAGGTGTCAAGGACACGGCTAGCTCAAGACAGTAGCGGAATTTTCCAAGAGTTAAAAATAGCTGAAAAGTTTTATCGTCATTGAAAAAAAAACAACTCTTGTATTCTTACAATTAAAAAAATTATTTACTATGAATATTACAATACCAAACAAAAAAAAAGTGGAATTCATCTAAGAATGAGTGAGAATCGTAACATAAAGAGAATATTTTTTCAACATTCTAATTTTTTTACTTTTTGTTTTTACATTTGTTCCAATGTTTTAGCGGGCCGTATAGAAGCACGTCGTGGGCCGAATCTGGCCCGCGGGCCGTAGTTTGGGCATCGCTGTGCTACACCATAGTAAAAATAAAGGATGTTTGGGCTATAAGGTCTTCTACAGCTAAAAATAGACACGCAAGGCAAATCGTAACACTAAATACTAAAAACAAACAAGAAATGAAAAACAGGATTACAGTTCTCTCTCCATTGTTGTTGTTGGCTATGGGGAAAGAAATGAGCAAAACTCTGCTACAAAAGGTGCAGGAAAACTGGAAGAGGCTAATATGTCATCTTGATTTTTGCAAACACAATTTTCTCATTTAGATTAAAAAAAAAACATTAATCAAAACTTTCAAAAATAATTTAATTTAGTCTGAATCAATGTATAAAAATGTATTACCTCTATTTCTTCTGCTAAAGTTGGTCCAATGCAGATGTTTTCTGGTGTTGTTGAATGAAGAGAACATCCTATTTTCTCAATTTCCATAAGCTTTTTTAGATCATTAGTAAAATCATGTTTCATGTCATCCTCCATGACTGATATTGAGTGAACTATTTCTTCAATGTCTATTTCAACACAATTTGAGTTCTATATATAATGTCATTCAACATAAATATTTAAATATTGAGGAACAACAATTTCAAGTGTCTAAATAATAAAAACCATAATCATTAATTTAGGTCATAGAGTAACCAGTTAGCTTCCTAGTGCAGTCTTGTTATGGCATCATTATCATTGTATGGCTATGCAACTAAAACTCCTGCAAACAAAAAAAAATAAAAGAAAATTACATGAAATAGTAAATGTCTAAAAAAAATATTTTTGAGACCAAATTTAAATGAACTATAGTTGAGTATAGATTTCCGATATTTTTCCTATTTTAAAGAAGGCTTCATTTAATTATTAAATTATTCTGTTTCACAGTTCAAGACCATGACAAGCCGAGTGTATTTGTCATACTTAACTACTTATAGAAGCTGGCCGACAATATGGGATTAAACCAAGGGAGTTTTTGTCATACGTAACTATCTATAGAAGCTAGCCAACAATATAGGATCCAACCAAGAGAGTTTTGATCAGGGCATCGTTTATGTTACGTCACATTTTATTCCTAGCCTCATCCGACTTAAACCTTAGTTGAACTGTGTGTCGGTGATCTAACAACGAAAGTGAACGATGACATCAGTAATGACCAAGGTAACTCACAATACCTTGCCCTTCCCCTTTACGAGCATACCCGTGATCCTATAAGTAAATGATGTAATAGGGCCATGGCACCAGTGAAGCTTCGAACAGGGAGAGGTGATTGCATCACACCTAGTTCTGATGACGACTACCATCGTGTCGGCGCATGTTGAAAGGTACGGAAGAAAAAAGGGAGAAAATAGCAACCAGTACGATACGGTAGGAGAGAAAAACTGCCTCGGGACTCCTTAACAGAATACAATTCTAGAGGATTTATGAAAAGGGAGGCGGTAGGTGGGAGCGCCACACAACCACACATTGTTAAAAAAATTTAGTGGAAAAGAGGAGCAGTTTTTTTTTTCTTGATCAAGTTACACCCTTCCCTCACAGAGAGGTGGGGCCAGAGGCAGTGGTACGATTTATAACCACGGACATTAGTCCTATGTGACCATAAAATGCTCGTCAAACAATCTTGCAGCTGAACCGTCCTTAGTCATAGGCAAACTAGGCAACCGCCTTGGCCTCTAATTGGTGGGGATCTCGCTAAGGACTCAATGAATAATTTTTTTCATTTCCAGAAAATTAGCAAAATATGAATTAAATCTGTGGCTCTATGTCTCTCACCTAGCTCTAATTTTAAGTCTCTACTATGATTCAAGGTTAATTCACAAATATTTAGATCTACTTGTTAGATTACATATGTTAGAAGACCAATGTTTCTTCCTTGTGTTGACATGTGGAAATGTTATTTTCTAGCCTGCTGATTATGAATTGTCCATGCAGCACATTAGTGCAATCGGCGCTATGTCAATTTAACTTGCTTGTTGATTTTTATATAGATACATGTGATACAGGACAGTTTAGAATTCATTGAATATTTTAGGTCTTGATGTTTTGTTTTTCTATTACATTTGAGGCCTCACTATTCACTTCGCATTGGGCCTCCCTATTTGTTTTACCTCCAATTACGTAAGGCAGGCCCTGCCTGTAGACAGTAGACTATACTGAGGACTGCCAGCTAGAGAGAAAGGGGATTATGTCATCACTAGATCTGTGTCAGCTTAATAAAAATCAATTTTTCTCTTTGTGATTTTATGAAAATGAAGTGCACTTGAAATTCATTAGAAATGTTTAGATCTAACTGTAGTCATAATCATCAACAGATCAAAATAAAAGTATTAAGATACTGTTACCCTTCTAAATTTTTATTTCCTAGAGTAAGTGGCATCACTAGGGGGGTGCGGTCTGCACCTGGTGACACCCGTTAGGGGGTGACACCCGAGTGGAATGAATGCACTTTTCAAAATAAATACCAACTTAAAAATGTGTCAGAAGCAAGATCCTAAAGCATAGGAATGGTTGAATAAACGTTTTCTTAATGGGTAAAACATCAATAGCAAGATTTTCTTGTTTGGTAAACAGTGGGCATGTCTACAAACAGAAACTCGCGAGAAGAGTGAAGAACATTTATCAGGTTTTCAAATTTAGAACAATTAGGCTACAAAAACAATTGACAGGGAAGTCATTGCTATGATTGACGTATAGATGAGAAAACAGAGGAACATCTTGCATATTTATAGATTGCTTACTATCGCATTGTTTCTACCAAAGTAAAAGTTGGTAGGCCAATATGGTGGCGAATTGAAGAAGACTTTAAATAAATAATGGATTTTTTTTTCTTGGGACTATGGAAATGTTATCCAAATATGACTCAGTGCTGAAAAAATAACTTATAAGATTGCAAGGGAGTGATGCAAAAAAAAAGTTACTTTCCAAGCTTGGAACAAAACTAGAGAGTTTATAAATGTTTTAGCACACCAATTAAAGGAAATACTTTTCTGAGACATAAATGTTGCAAGGCACTCTTGGATCTTGTATTACCACATACTCAACATAGATCTCTGAAGTTGTAAGCTATATTAACAGTAGCAATGGTCATGTTTAAATGATTGAAATATTGTAGGATATTCCTCTTTAAGTGGACCAAAAGTTGTTGATAGCAGTTCTGGTAATTTAGAACACCTGGAAATAGTGTTGACATGATGAGCTCAAGGACATGGTAATGCAGCTACAATGTCAAGAATTCACGAAGAAGTGCAGGCAGTATTAATGAAGAACAGAAAAGAAACTTGAATGAATGTGTACACCCTTTATTAAAGCTATTTGGTCAAAATTCTTAATCAGAAAATGTTTCTAACATACATTTTTCACGGTTTTCTAGAAAAAGTTTTCTTTCCTTGCCGCTTTTACCACTTTTACCATATGAGGGTATATTTTAATTAATGATAGAGTGTCATAGAAACAACTCTCTAGTGAGCTCATCGTGTTGCTGTTAGACCCATGAAACAACTCTCTAGTGAGCTCATCGTGTTGCTGTTAGACCCATGAAACAACTCTCTAGTGAGCTCATCGTGTTGCTGTTAGACCCATGAAACAACTCTCTAGTGAGCTCATCGTGTTGCTGTTAGACCCATGAAACAACTCTCTAGTGAGCTCATCGTGTTGCTGTTAGACCCATGAAACAACTCTCTATTGAGCTCATCGTGTTGCTGTTAGACCCATGAAACAGATTTTATGAAAATGTGACGGTGAAAATCTTTGCCATCGCTCTGAAAATACAAACCCTAGAGGCGCAGCGCAAAGACAGATGTCTGTCAATACATACATACTTTTCATTGCTTGACTTTCTTGTTGGCAGATGTACTGAGGAAAAAGTCAAGACAACACAAGAGTACCTTCAAATTATAAAGTGTTAATTATTGGTAAAGTGGTGGCTAAGCTAGAGCACTATATTTACTCTACGAAATGTTTGACAAGTTAGCTCAAAATGTTATTGCAATAACTTTTGTCAAATCAAACTAGCATGTTATTGCAACAGAAAAATAAGTTTTAACAATATGAAAATATCAGGAAAGTAATCTTAAGATTCCGGATTCACTAATCAAATAGAGAACAAGAGGTTAATGCTGAGTGCATCAATCTCTTTTATACTGAGTCAGACGACAAGATAATGTAGTCGTCCTCGTGAAACTTGTCATAGTGGGATTTCACCTCGAGTTCCCAGGTTCCACACTTCGACAGTTTAAACCCAAGCAAGACTGGCTAACACTGAATACAGGTTTTCAGTTGAACATTTAGTGACTACAACAATTGTTCAACGATAACGATCAGTTCACTTGAATTAGTTCACAACAAAATCGTAAGTTTATAAATTTAATAAGCAAATGAAATGTTATGATATAATGATGAACAAATAATAAGATCTAGTAGCATTTACAAGGCAAATATAATTTAAACATATTACTCAAATAACATAGCACACTTTAATTCTCAATGCCGCCATTGATCAGGGCCCGGAGAAGCCCACAACCTAAGGCTAAACCAGACCATACAATCACAATCAGGCTTGGCTCCAACAGAGTCCCAAGCCGGCGTCCCTAAATAATAAAAAATAAACATTCCCAAGATCATAGGACCAACGAATTTCGAGCTACGACATTCAGAAAGCAGTAAAATAAACTAACTTACCCAATACTAGGGAAGAAAACACCTAAGAACGCAACTCAGCAAAGTCAGCACAACCCCAACAAAGGCAAAGACGTAATGACAACAAGGCGCACCCTTAGGAACAGAAACTCACGAAACCTTATGGTGCTCAAAAGAAAATACCAAACAAGACGCGCACGACAAAACTAACACTATAATGTTCAAAAGTATATGTTAGGAGCTATTTAAAGTTTACTAAGGAAAGCATGTTCAGCTGATGTTATTATTATTATTATTAAATTTGTTTCTAATTTAAAAATCTTAGATGTTAATCTATGTAATAATTAACGATAAAATGTCAGCGACAAAAACAAACAGAATCAACATTCATTTTAACGCTGTGTAACAGCAATAAACGAACAGTATTATTGCGAAAAAACAAGAAAAAACAGACGATAGTTTTTATTGGGAAGAAAAAGTGGAACGCTGGGGGGGGGGGTAACACCCTGATCTTACTGCACCGGGTGACACCCACCCTAGTGACACCACTGATATGAGTCCTGTACTATGCTGCTGCTCTATATTCTATATAGATCTCTAACTCTTTGTCATAAAGCATAATTTTGTTCAAAAGAAAAATAATTAAACATGTAGATTATGAATGCATATTTTTTTTTTATTTTATCAATATTTCGCTTTGATTGGCAACATAATAGATCATTATAAATCCACTCCTAAGTCCTACCTTGAATTCATCCTTTGACTGTTTGAGACCGGTAGAAGACAGACAGGTAGAAGACAGATAGGTAGAAGACAGACAGACAGACATGTAGAAGACAGACATGTAGAAGACAGACATGTAGGTAGAAGACAGACAGACAGGTAGAAGACACAGACAGACAGACAGGTAGAAGACAGACAGACAGACAGGTAAAAGACAGACAGACAGGCAGAAGACAGCTGAAGACACAGACAGACAGATAGGTAGAAGACAGACATGTAGGTAGAAGACAGACAGTAGAAGACACAGACAGACAGGTAGAAGACAGACAGGTAGAAGACAGACAGAAAAACAGATAGAAGACAGACAGACAGATAGAAGACAGACAGACAGGTAAAAGAAAGACGGACAGATAGAAGACATAAAGACCTAACATTAGGCTCACAATCACTAGGTCCCCACTACTGAACAATTCTAGCACGCACTCCAGGACACGAGAATACGGACGTAAGTAACTTCTCTTTTGAAGGACGTCTGTGATTAATAAGATTTAGAAGACAGAAGACAAATTATTTAATTAAAAAAAGACAAATCTTGATCTAAATCATTTTTTTTACTATTATAATTAATGGCAAACTTATGCTTAGTATGAAGTCATTAATGATGGAAATTCTGATAATAATTATAATAATGTATAGGCTTATAGCGCTGTCACATCCAATATTTAATGAAAAGAGATTTATATTTTCAATAATGGGTCATGATATATTCATATACAATTCGCGTTTTTGAGAATGTACTTGCAAGTGTCTCTCTAACCGTTCTGCATTCTCTTCTTTTAATGTAATGGGTTGCCTGAGTCAGCCAGGAAAACTAATGACTTAGCATATTTTAAGTCACAATCAACATGCATGACTAGATTGACACATGAAATGCGTAGGTCGTAACTATCTTATTTTTTTTCCAACTCATTAAGGCTGCTATTGTATTGTTTATAGTTTTCAGACTACATACATATAAAATACATTATTTAATCCTACGTTGCGTTATCAAACTGTATATATTTTGAAGAGAATTAGGCTTACACCTATAATATGACACATGGGCGTAGCCGGGAGGAGGGGGGGGGGGATTCAAATCATCACTTGCCTCAGACCTCATAGTCTGAAAAGGAAACTTTACTTAATGCCCCAGTGCAGCCAACTTAAGTAAACTAGTCACCGAATTTCCTACGCGTAGCCAAAAGGGGTTTTGTGGTTATCCCTCCCCCCCCCCCTCAAATACAAAAACTAAAGCAAAACTATAGTTACCATTTTCTACCAGTCGCTGGACTCCATTAATTAAGTGTAGTTAATAGCAGATTTGGTTTATGAATTTTTTGCGGAAGAGTTAATTGCAATGTAGATAGGCTACCTCAGAACATGCATTTTTTTTAAAGCTTAAAATAACGGAAATAATGCTTGGATCTGGGGCGAAGCCTCGGACCCAGCTGGGGGAGCTCACAGCGCTCACCCAGACTCCCTAGCTGTTCTTGGTGGTGTGTACTGTCTTTCCACTAATTAAAAGAAGAACCTATTCTAAGCTAAACAAAAACGCCCGAAAGAATGAAAAGTCAGAATGTAATGAAGATTAATTACATACATATACATTGCAGAGGCGGGTAGAAAAAAATCCCCCACACACCGAAAAATGATATGACGCAATTCATTTGTGGGCCGGTTTATATGGTAATGCCGGGGCCGATTTTGATACCCAGTCCGCCCCTGTCTCCCATACAGGATACTACTCTGTCCAGCGTAACTGTTAGACTTAAAGAATTCCCTCTATGCAAAGGCCGCGGATACATATTTGAGACCAAAAGAAAATTTGCTTTCAAGGACAGACGCATTAATCGACCACCGGCGGACAATAGTTATGTTTGTCCTGGATGTGGCAAAATATGTAGGTCACAGCTGGGGCTGCGTATCCACGGGAAATACTGCAATCCTTATAAATCTTCGGATTTGAAGACAAGCCTTATTATTATTATTATTTTGCTGGTGAATTATTACTATGTGTTCATGCTTCGGTGTCCACTGTACCGTACCAAAAACAAAGGAAATGGTCATAACACAGCTTCTCTACGCCTTACTTGCTCACACTGAACATGATATCTAGCTAGCGGTCAATGAGATTGCCTACACCGCAGCCTCTTTTGATTTGACTATAAACCTCGGTAAAAAGCTTGTGGTTAGGGCGTAGTGATGAAAGGCCCAGGAGAGTTCTGAATGGAGGGATGTGTAAAAGCAGGCCATATCCCTCCACGGGCTGTAGCACCACTGAGATGGATGGATGGCAAAAGCCGGTATAAACTTCTTATAGTCCGACAGTCAGACTGGGCAGGGCACGTATCCCGTAAGGGGGACGAACATATTGTTCGGCGTAACAGAGGTGCCCCACGGAAACGTTTGTTTAGAAAACTAATGCAATGATTTAAGTCTATTAAGAAAATAGGCGCCATTTTACTTTGTCACAAAGTGCCTGTTTTACCATATAACGTAGAGATTGGCGTCACTTGATGTTTCGTACTAAAGCCATAATAAATATACTAATTCCATAATTAAATGTCTGAACGTAACCATCTGAGAAGTTACACTGCAAAGACTTTCTTGACTATAAGACGGACGTCTGCTGTGGTTTGTTTAGACTTAGGTGGACTTAAGAGACTTTATATTTAATCGCCATGTACAATTACATTTAGAACTAACAGAACACTAAAGCAAGTCTTCAGATTAGTAGTCTTTATCAGATCGTTCATTTTCATAATTACAAAATATTCCCAAAATTACTTCGGGCATATAACCTTTCTTAGGAAATTATTTAAGCGAGCGAGGCTCGGCCACCTGAAATTAACCATTAACAGCCTAATATCCAACCACTGGAAATTGTTGACAATTATTGTTATGTGAACTCCATCATATCCAACGATGTTCTGCTGAAAAAAGACACCAATAACAGAATAGACAAGGCAATGGACACCATGTCAGGGCTTCAGAAAAGAGTGTGTGGAAATGCCTTGCTGACTAACAATACCAAAGCCTTAGTCTACTGGACCTGGACAATACGGTAGTGAAACATGGTCAACCTTCTTATGACAGAAATAAAAAGCTTAACATCTTCCACCTTCGATGCCTAATGCGGAGCTTTGGAATAGGGCGGAAAGATAAAATAACCGACGAGGAAGTGCTGTGAAGAGCAGGGTGCCAGGACATACGCGCTGTTTTCAGCAGCAGACGCCTTGACTGGCTTGGTCACGGTCATAAAATGCCATAAGGTCTTCCACAAGACATTCTGTATGGTAATCTAACAGAAGGCAGGAGAGCCGCTGGTCGTCCACTTTTAAGGTATATTATGTATGCAAATGCGACAAGAAGCTCTTCAAAATTGACATTAACAGTTGGGGAAAGTGGAAGTGGATAGACCCAGATGGAGAGCGAGCATAAAGGAAGGGTCTCGGATCGCAGATGCCTTACACAGCAGCAGTAGAAAGAAGGATGACAGTGCGACAGCCCCTGGTGATTACACATGCCCAGCCTGTGACCGCAGCTGTGTATCAATGATTTGCCTCTTTAGTCACTCAAGAAGTTGCAAAGGAAAAGTATGATCTCCCGAAACGTTAAAAATGCCACAGTTCTAGACAGCCAGCTATTTTCTAGTTTTTTGTGCGTGTATGTTTTTTTAAAACACATTTTTTAATCTTCATTGGGTAGCAACGTGATTGGTACGCCTACAACGCTTTTCAGCATATGCCTGTTTTAGTCGATAACATGATGCGAGCCGAGATAACGAAATGTTTGCTCGGATTGTAGAAATTTACATGAAAAGTGGACAAATATATACTTTCTGCAGCATGTCAATCAAGTCACTATGTTTGATTCACTAAAAAGTATGGCTGTTATTAAGGTTTTAAAAATAACAAGTCGACAAGCGGCTTAGCATACGCCGCTATTTCGAAGGGCCGACCATAGGCCACTGCAACCTCTGCGACCGCAATGGGCCCCGCTATAGTTATCCAAAGTTTACAGCCACCTTGCGAAGTTTGAGAGCAACAGTTTCGTCGATGACATTTTTCCAGAAATATGCGACTGATAAAAATAAACAGTTACCTGATGCAGGAATTTCGACTACATTGAAAGACCTGTCGACTCCACGAAATAAATGTACAGCAGTTGCCATGGTTAGGAAGTAAAAGGCAATACGACGGAGCGAAATAGAAACAAAGCATCAGAAAAAAAAATTAACTATTTTAGTGACACCAGATATTGACGTGTGTAAAAAAAAATACAACAGATATTATCATTATTGAAAATCCGAAATCGTCATATTTTAGATTTTTGAAAGTTCTGTTAAATCGGTTATTTTTTTGTTTGTTTGTTTTCTGAAAGCGAACCGTTATATTTTTAAAATTAATCACCCAAGCATTTTTTTTAACACTATTTTTACAACTATTCATTATTGATATTTAAAAATAATAATTAATAATAAAAAATGCAATGCTATAAACATTACCAAGAGGCGTCTCTTGACCCTTCGTTAGGTTTATTTATTTAAATTAAGGTTGGCTAGAA
Source organism: Biomphalaria sudanica (assembly GCA_036873155.1). Lineage (NCBI taxonomy): Eukaryota > Metazoa > Mollusca > Gastropoda > Planorbidae > Biomphalaria > Biomphalaria sudanica. The sequence continues at coordinate 896,453 of JAZGLO010006723.1, read as the reverse complement.
GGGTATTTTCTCACGCACACTTAATATTAAGGACAGTTAATTTCCTATTGATCTGCCATGTGTGTGATTTCAAGCGTGACATTACATACAAACATGTGACAAATATAAACTAATCTTTATTTCTGAAGGAAAGAAGGAATGTGTGAATGAAGCAAGATAAGCGGCACTGTTGTGAGCTGTCTCGGGAGGCTATGTGAATGATGCAAGATAAGCGGCACTGTTGTAAGCTGTCTCGGGAGGCTATGTGAATGATGCAAGATAAGCGGCACTGTTGTAAGCTGTCTCGGGAGGCTATGCCAGACGAGTCCAGGATGCCAAAGTGTAAAGATGATTTTTTGTAGTGAGTTAGGTGAGTTATAGTTAGACTATAACACTATGTCAGTCCCTCACTACTTTAGGCGTCTGACGCCTAAAGGATATGGAAAGGACCTTTAGATTTAGCTCAAGTGTTAGTAATGAATACCAGATAGATGAGGTGAAGTATTTCAGTGGTTAGGATATTCAATGAATATATAATCAACGGAAACGATTGTGAAAAAGCGACTATAGGACACTTTCATTCTGAACAATGGCAGATGAAGCTCAATAGCTAGGGGTGGTAGCCTAATTCATCTAGGAGAGACTATTCCGAAACTAAAGAACAGCTGCCTTGCAGATGATCCTGGATGATCAACGGCTATTGAAGTACACCCAGGTAGAATAGCAGCATGTAGTCGGGGTCATTAGGCCTCCTGGTAAACAACCTCTTCTATGTCGGAGTTCAATAAAGATTTAACAAATGTGGTGTCCTGCCTGTGGAATCCCGACGCGCACTTAAGGAAGTTGATTTGCAACCCAAATGAGCCCACACAAACGAGCTGGTGGTTCTATCTCCTGTGGCGTCAGGAGCAGATACCAGAAAGTACAAACTTCTGACCAACACTCAAAATTAAAGGCATACAATTCTCTTATTGGAATTTAAGAGAAAAATAGATGTAGTTTGGGTCCATCTCTGAGATACTAACCTGAATAGTAGGCTAACCTACGTTTTACCATCAAAAGCTGCCATGCGCGACTGCAAAATTTAGCACCGCCTATTGCTTTCGCAATGATTTTTATGCTATTCAATCTTCCGCCTTGTAGTTGAAAGCAGTTCGTTAATTCGTTGTGAGCCTTTTTGGGGCGGTACCGCATCTTGTTACCGTTCTAGTGTAAGTTATATATCTGCATTGAGGCTCGAGAAAAACTGGTCGCCCCCACCTCCGTTACGTGGATGTAATAAAACGGGACCTAAAAACAGTGAACATTGATACCGATCATTGGAAAGACATAGCCTTAGAACGCACTAGTTGGAGAGAGATGGTGAAAAAAAAACATGTTACTAAGCTCTGGAAGAAAAGCGTGCCAAACGAAAAATGGCCGGATCCTCTACCACCAAATTAAAAGCCATATATATATATGGACGGTAGTATCTCACCAAATTAAGGTCACATGAAAAAGTGTTCGAGATGAACCACAGTCGTTCTACTGAAGGAGGTCAACTAATACTAACTAATATCTGCATATCTCTGTTCAGTAGGGTGAACACAAGGTGATTTGTCTTTTTAAAAAAAAAAAAAACCAGCCTGTGGCCGACTTTTTGGTGTCAGCTGGGAGCCTGTTGGGCCGTGATAATATCGACCAGTAGGCCCTACTATCCAAGGGATGATGTGCTTAGTGGTTAAAGAGTATGTTTAAGAGATCAATAGCCTCCCGTAATGCTTTAGCCGTCTTGTAGCAGTACCCGCGTTTCCTCATCGCGGCGCACTCCTGGGCCTTAAAGAGATCATTGGTAACCAACTCGTCAAGGTCCATCTCTCAAAACCTTGGCGTCATATTTGTCTCAAGCTTATCATAAGGATTGTACAAAGGCAAAGACAAAAATCATAGCTATCACATGAATTGCATGTCCACTCTTGGCCATCCTGAATATGACTCTGCCATGATGTGTATTGTGGTCCCATATAATAAGGTAATGTGTTAAGAGCCCCTTTTGCAATTGTCATGGTCGATGACTTAGAGGTAAAAAAAAATAATATTTTTTCGTCAGATGGAGAGGGGGGAGAGTTGTTAGGATACATAGTGGCCTCATTCGAGCATCTGGAGAACAAGACGCGGGACATACGACATATTTAGAGATGCTTGAAGAAGAGACACACACAAACACAAAAAAACGCTTTACTATGACTCCATAACAATTTCTCGGTCTAAGTCAGCGTCCATTGTTTGTTTAGAAATAACATTAGTATGAAAGAAATGTTGCACACAGTTGATTACAGCGTTATTAACGTCATTTGGAGAGAGATGCCGAGCAGCTTTGCGGACTCGCATATGATTTCTATTTTTTTTTTGTTGGAGCATAAAATTGTATACTTAAAACAACTAGTTTGCAGCAGACCAGGGGTGGGCAACCTTTTTCTTTCGATGGCCGCATTAAAAACTTTTGAGAATTTGGGGCCGCTTGTACTTACAAATTAGAAAAAAATCACTAACTGTGTATGATTTCTTTTAATTACCATTTATACTGTATTATGCATATTCATATTTTTTTCATATTTTTTTACAGTGCCAATAGAGGTATTGCAACAAGAGTTAGCGATATTTGAAACTCATTTTGCGAATATTTTTATCTTATTTTTCATTTTTTTTACATCAAACCATTCACCACAAATCTCCAGTTGGTTGTTGTCAAGAACTTAATATCAGCTCTTGATAGTTATACGTCTAGGATAATTCTTACTGAAGTAATTTAACTAATAAAGCAAACATCAAAGATGACGATGAATTAAAACCCACAATATTCAATAATGATATAAATAATAATCTCTGGACACAAATTTGCATTCGAAAAATAAATATTTAATTAACAGCTAGAGTTACATATAATAAGACAGTATAATACGTAAAAAAAAGTTATTATTAAAATACTATTATAAAGTTTAACTCATGTGATTCTAGAATTAAAATTTAATAATCACATAGACATAGTTACTTGGCTGTAGGTCACGATGAACTATCTCTCTCTCTTTTTTCTGTCTCTCTCTGTAGTCTCTGCACGAATCCTGGAGCCCAACGTCACAGTGCGCTCAATACTAGAGTGATATTTACTTGCGTAGCAGGCAAGGTCATGCCAAATATAGATCTACCTTCTCTGACCGTCACCTAAATTATAATTAAACATAACACTAATAGTCAAGTATTTAAGCTTCATTAAAACAAATAGATGAATAATAAATCGTTTCGTCTTACCCCGTGCTCTAAAAGAATGAGCACCTATAATGTTGTCTCTAATCAGTCACACAACAACTGGCACTTGACTTCTTCTAGCATCGCTTTGGTCCAACACCAAGCCGTGGTTATGTCGTCTGCCCTTTTGTCACTCTGTTACTGTCTTTATAGACCCTAAAATTATGACTTATTAATTATCTAATGATCATGTTATCACCCAGACTACTATCACAAAATTTTTCCCTAGATCAACGTAAGGCTCTGCTACATGTCCCACCGGTATCCCTGTCCTCAATTGTCTGCTAAATGACAGCTTGATCCTTTAGAGACCGTTGTATAAAGCGTACATAAATAAAGTAACTATTCTGCCACACACCTGTGTCAGTTGTACTGAATGTAAAGTACCGGGTATTTCACTGTTTCTACTCTGCATGTTTCGGAACTGTGGAATTATCTTACTAGTTGTTATCTTTGTGGCTGCTGTCAAATTACAGTCAGTCAGCATCGACCTGTTCTTACACGTATTCATTTTTAAACAAACAAAAAAATGCTGATTCAGATGTATGTGCAACCTAATAATGTGAAAGCTTAGCAGCAAAATTTCTGGCACCCATAAGGCCCCTTAGGAAGAACTGACTGACCCGAACTTCTCTTACAGGTCATAACTTGCTTTGAGGTATGTCTTCTGGAGCTGAATCAACTTCTGCATTCAATGGTGAGCTGATGGTATTGAACAACTGGTCCCTTGCTTTTGACGCCTTCAATTGTGCTTTCACATTCCAAACTCAAGAAACCCAAATTTGTCTTGTACATTTAACCCAATAAATGACATGTCAGTTAGACTTCGTTCCGTACGAGCAAGAATTTTCGTTGTTTGTATCTCCATTCTCATTTGATACTGAAATTGCTGCTGGAAATGTGCAACTAGAGCTGATAGAATAGCACTCAGATTCTTGGTTGAAATCGAAGTAGATATAGAATTGGCTGCGCCAAAATTTTACAGTTATTTACCCTGAACTTTACATTGAATTGCGGAAATTTGCAGCCAAAATTCTTGCTGCTTGCAAGCACTTATCTCTGTGAGCAGTTCTTTTCCATAATGAAAGCAACAAAAGCACCTCACCGTTCGAGATTATCTCATCAATATTTGTCATCAGTGATGAAAGTGTCAGTGGAAAACAAACTTCAACATGACATTAATAAGCTTGTATCCAATAAAAGATGTCAAGCATCAGAACAAAGAAAATAATGCGTAATCATATTAATTTTTTATTACCAAATAGTACTACTAATTTAGCTAAGGGACATGTATGCCATTAATTATTGTATTCTATTGTATTGTTTCTAATTTACATCAAACTAGTAGGCTGTTTTGCAACTGATTTTTGGCTGCTGCCCCTCAGGTCATAGTAAGTTTTTATGCGGCCCATACACCTCAATGAGTTTGACATGTACTGCATTTCTCATTGATCTTCGGAATTGAAGACATGCCTTATTATTATTAATATTATTATTATAGTAGGTATACAAGAAAGCAACACAGCACTGATTATAATTGTCAGAAGTTTAATGTTTTCAAATTCAACTCAATAAATAATTAAAAGTAAATGTTACTTGGGTAATGATTGTTAAACTAGAATATTTGATTTGAAATAAAAATAATTGAAGATACAGATGATTAAAATTCAATCACAATATATATATATATATAGACAAAGGATGACTTTAATATATAGATCTATACATTTCAAGTAGATCTACATCTTTATTCTTTTCTTATTTAAACGAATAGAAGCGCCATTTCCTCCTTGCCAACGTTTTATAAAGTTAAAGTAAAAAAAAAAGAAGAATTGAATAATTACTAATTGTCGATGTTTTATACCTAGATTATTTGGATCAAAATCTATTAAATACCGTATAAATAACTTTTTTTCGAAAGAAATAAAAAAAAGTCCAAATATTATACATTGTAAACACAATAGCACAAAATATGTACATATATTTAGGAAATTAGCAATGATTATGAACTTGATTATGAAATTAGAAACTTTTGCTAAACATCGTCTCCACGTGACAACTAATATCCACATTTTCTCACTGGGATAGTGAAAATCAATTATCATAAGCGATTGATCCACAAAAGGCACGGGCCACCATATGAATGTATCAGCTAATGTGTTATGCTATTATTGCTAAATTGTGTACATTTCTGTCTGAAAAATTGGTCTTATCATTGTTTTCTTGTTATTTGAAACGTATGTAATTTTTACGACTGTTGTGCCTTGAGAAAACTGTTTGTGTTAACAAGCTTTGCAATAAAACTTCACTTATTTAACTTTTTTTTTTTGGTTTAATTTGTTTAGGTTCATTGTGCCACCAAAAAAAAAAAAAAGATGTATTGGGAAAACTACATCTGTGTGGCAAAAAAAAAAAAAAGGCTCTACAACGTAGCACTGAAAATGAAAATAGAAGAGAGCAAAGACTTTGACATGACAGGGAGAGAAATTTCGCTTCAAGACTACAAGAATCAGAAGAATAAAGGTCATCTAGGCTTGAGTTAAGGCACTTTAACAAGCTAGCTGAAACGCCTGAACATCAGCAAATCAGGCTTTCTGGAATTAGAAAATGCTACAAGTGTGTCATGGGCACGTGAACAACTGAGCGATTGAAAAGGGCTTGCCTTTAATTACAACCCCCTATACGATTACTCCAAGCATCCCAAAGTAGAGTTAGGGAAAATGAATATTCAATGTAGACATTGTCATGCATTAAAATGGAAGGAAGAAACCCCCGGCATGTGCTGTTCCAATGGCAAAGTTAAACTGTCATCTATCCAGCCACCAAAAGTGCCTTTCAAATCTCTAATGTCTGAAAAAACACCCAAAGCAAGGTACTTTCGTCAACAGATAACAAAATACAATTCATGTTTTCAAATGACATCATTTGGCGCTAAAAAAAATTCAAGAACCTGGGTTTATGCCAACTTTTAAGGTGCAAGGTCAAGTGTATCACTATTGGATCATTGTTGCCATTGCCCAATGAGCGAGCCCAATTCCTACAAATATATTTTATGGGAAACAGCAACGAAGAAGCTTCGCATAGAAACACCCTGATACCTAACACGCAACTAGACATAATAGTTTACCTGCAGCAGCTTCTACACCAACATAACCCACATGTTCAATTCTTTAAAACAAGTTTAGACAAAATGCCAACTGATGACTATAAGGTAATTATTAGAGCTGATAGAATACCCAGTACAGAACATCCTAGACGCTTTAATGCTCCGATTACTGATGAGGTGGCCATTGTGATGGTAGGAAATGAATTTGAAAAACGAGATATATTACTTGAGAGGAGGAACAACACCTTGCAAAGAGTTGCAGAGACTCACAGGTCGTACGATGCTTTGCAGTACCCAATCATCTTTTGGCAAGGCGAAGATGGATACCACTTTGGAATTCCGCAGGTTGATCCATTAACCGGAGTCCCTGTTCCAAAAAAGAAAGTGCCCGCAATGGATTACTATGCATTTAGGATAATGCAGCGGGAAGGTGAAGTCAGTCACATCTTAATGTGACAACATCTTTTCCATCAATACATCGTAGATATGTATGCTAAGATTGAAAGCGAGAGGTTATTGTTCATTCGATTAAACCAAAAGAAATTTCGAACAGACGAATATATTCACTTGAAAGATGACATTGAAATTAATGCCGATCCAAATGAATTAGGTAAAATGGTACTTCTACCTTCTTCTGTTACTGGTAGTCCCCGACACATGCATGAATACACCCTGGATGCAATGACATTTGTGCGTAACTATGGTCGACCTGATTTGTTCATTACATTTATGTGCAATCCGGCTTGGTCAGAAATAAAGGAGACACTATTAAATGAACAGAAATCAACTGACCGTCATGACACACTGGCACGTATTTTTAAGAGAAAACTGGCAAAAACGATGGACATAATCGCAAATCTTTGGTGAAACTAGATGCTGGATGTACAACATTGAATGGCAAAAGCGGGGCCTTCCACACTCCCACATTCTCATTTTGCTCAAAAATTAAACAAAACCCACTGACGTCGATAGCATCATCAGTGCTGAGATTCCGAATCCTCAAGAAGATCACTCTATTTTTTTTTTATATCGTAACAAAGAATATGATCCATGGTTCCTGTGGAGGTTTTTAACAGTATCTCACCCTGCATATAGAAGGAAAATGTTCCAAAAATGTCCAAGAAGCTTAATTCAAGAAACACAAGTCAAGAGAAGATGGATATCCATTGTACAGGAGAAGGAAGCCAAGAGATGGAGGATACACCGCGAAAATCAAGAAACTAAATGGAAATATTTGGCAGGAAATAACAATTGACAACAGATGGGTTGTTCCTTATAATCCTCTGCTACTTAAAAAATGTTTTGTGCTCACATTAATGTAGAATTTTGTCACTCAGTGAAATCTATCAAATATATTTTTAAGTACGTCAACAAAGGTAGTGACCAAGCAATGTTTGGATTCAACAAAAGTGGACCAAATTTGGATGAAATTGAATCGTTTCAATCTGGGAGATACATCAGCTCCAATGAAGCTGTTTGGTGGATATTGGGATTCTCAATACACGAACGTCACCTAACTGTGGTGCATCTCAGTGTGCACTTAGAAAATGGTCAAAGAATGTATTTTGATGCAGAAAGCTTAAAAGAAAAATTACAGTCGCCACCAAAATCTACCCTTCTTGCATTTTTTGAGCTGTCTTAATAGTGATCCTTTGGCGCAAACATTGCTTTACTGTGACGTACCAAAATAGTACACATGGAATACATCCCAATGAAAACTGGCGGGCCTGGTGAACTAAAAGGGCGAATCTTAAAAGAATGTGCTAAACAACTAGCTGAACCTTTCCAAGATTTTGTGATTCTGCATCACACAAAAGATACAAGACACCGATAACAAAGACAAACAAACACAAACACTTGTGTTCCCCTGGCAATCAAATCATTAAATAGAAACAATCTGATATAAATATTGTCACATGTAAATTATGAGTGAGTCTGGTGAGAATGTAAATTTTGGTTTCTTATAGTTATGTTTTTTGTTTGGTGTAATGCACAAACTGTAAGACAAATTTCCATAGGGACAATAAAGATTATTATAATTAATGAGGAACGTTTTGCCTGTTCCCCCTGGTGCCTCCAGAAAAACTATTCCACCTTTTTGATCATTAATTAAATTTAGGATATACATTTATTTGGTGGCCTATGCCCCAGACGGGACCAAGGCAGAATGAGATGAGACAAGCATTCTATTTCTTCACTGAACTCTAGAGAGATGGAGGCTAAGAATGCTTGATATTCTGTAAGGTGTGAACCTGGAACAATTAGATATGTCAGAGCAGGAGCGTACCCATGGTAGGGAGAGGGAGGGGGAGAATATGAAAATTTTCCCTGGCCCCCACATGACAGAGCCCCCAAATGAAAGTTAAATATTAAATATAATGCAAAATGCAGAGGCCTCCAAAGAGATCAAGACCCCGGGCACCCAAATGGTGGCAAATTTCTAGCTTCGCCCAGTGTAAGAGTCATATTTGTAACATTAAACATCAGTAACTTGACAAGTAAGGTAGATCTTTATGGAAATGTGGATGTCCGAAACAGGAGTAGAAGTTAAATGGAGTCTTAAGTATGAATATGCTCAGTTCTTTCAATAAACACATTTGGAAAAAAAGCAAGGCTACAAAGACAGTTTGTGTGGAAACACAAACTCAAAATCGGCCCCCGAAGTGGTCCACCCAGGCAGGCTTCAATATTTTCAGAAAGAACACCCGAATGAAATTATATCAAAGACAAATGAGAGATAAGAATGGAGAAAGAAGGTTAACAGATCTTGTGTAGTGCCCCAACAGTCCAGCAGATCAAAGGATAGGTGAAAGTGAATGTAAAGTTAGATGTGAACCTGGCCTAACTAGTTCCCCTTTCAGACCTTGTGGTCTATAGAGCAGATGATGTAAAGTTCATCTGTTTTTGTGGCCTACGGTTAACGAGGGTGTCATGTAGCCAGCACAACAACCAACCGCCTTTACTTTTCCCCAACTAATGTCAGGTACCTATTAGAGCTGAGTGGACTCAGAAGCGCCCAAAGTTAAAAATCCCAGTCTTCACCAGGATTCAAACCAGGGACCCCCGGTTCGGAAGCCAAGCGCTTTATCGCTCAGCCACCGCGCTACCCTGACCTAACTGATGTCTTATAATTGATCTAATTTTTTGAATAGGCTCAATCTCTTAGTCCAAACCTCAAAAAAAAAAAAATAATAATAATGATGGTCAATTACCAACAATTAAAGTTTAGGAAAATGAAGTTTATAAGATTAACTATTCGTTTTAAATTAGGTCTAACTTATATTGCATACTAATTAGCTTTTTCTCTTTAAAAAAATACTTGCATAACTGATTTTAAAAATTAGATTTTTTGCTTTCAGAAAAAAAAAGTAGCCATTGCATCAGAACTTTGAATGGTCTAAAATATTGTTATGTCCGATTTTCAATATCTTTTCTAGTTTACGAGATCTAAACAGGAAGGACGAACAGACAGATGGACAGACAGACAGACATTTCACACAAAACTAATAGCGTCTTTTGCCCTTTCGGGAGCCGCTAAAAATCAGAATTATCACATTGTAGAGTCAGATATTTTATGACATTTTAAGCTTACAGTTTTACATAATTATTTTACATCAATTTGACATTTATAAGTTTTTCCTCTGCATAGAGTATCACAAGACATATGAGGTAGTACAATGGAATGGATTCTTTTCATAATCTTTACAATTCAATTGACGTTTTTAAGAATGATGCAAAATAAAATGTCGTTTTAAGCTTGATGACTGTATGTATCCTTTGTAACAAATGTGACAACTAAATGGCCTATGGCCAGAATGAGTCATCTCATGGCGCTTTAAGTTTGTGGATTGAATGAATGCCTTTGGACAAGTCTGGCATTTAAATGGTTTTTTGCCAGAATGTGTCATCTCATGGCGTTTAAATGTTGTCAAATGGATGAATTCTTTTTGACAAATGTGACATTTATATGATCTATAACCAGAATGAATCATCTCTTGGGATTTTAAGGACTGTTTTGATTCTTTTTGACAAAATTTACATATTAAAGTAATTTTATCAGACTGAATCATCTTTTTTAATTCAATCAGAGAAGGAACCCTTGAATACAATTTTAAGTTTGAGGAACTGACAAATTTTTTTCCACAAATTTGACATTTAAGTTGCTTTTTATTACAATGAATCAATATATGGCGATTAACGTCTGAAAGATGACAAAAGCCTTTTAGACAGAATGGACATTTAAATGGTTTTTCCACAAAATGAATTGATTCATGCCGTCTTAAGCTTTTTGGATAGCTAAATTTTTGATGACAAATGCGACATTTGAAAATTTTTATTCCACAATGAACTGCAAGGTGATATCTTAAATTTGCTTTATCATAAAATTGTTTTTGACACATGTCACATTTTAATGCAAGAATACTTAAAGCTTTTTTTTCAGCTTCTTTTTTAAAATGAATTAATTCATGCATTCTTCTGTGTGCACTATGGCTAAATGTTTTCTGGCAAATATTACAAGTAAATATTTTATTTATTTTATACCCAGAATGAGCATTCTCATGGCGTTTCAAAGCTGTGGGTGAATTGGATTCAGCCCCACAAAAACTACATTTGAATAATGTTATTCCAATGTGAGTTGCGAGGTGACCTCTTAAGACCTCAGAGGCCATTTGTTTTTGACACAAGTCACACTTAAATCTTTTATTTCCAGTACTTGAAATATGAACTGCAAGATGTTTTTTTAGGAATGACATATTTGTTATTGATTTTTGACACAAGTCACACTTGAATTTTTTTTTACCTGAATGAACTAATTTATTGAATTTTATTCCAATATGAGCTGCAAGGTGAGATCTTAGGGATGCCTTAGACATCAAGTGTTTTTGACATAATTCACACTGAAATCTTTTTTTACCTGAATGAATAGATCCCTTTTTTTTAAGGCTTGTAGAATGAGTCATTTCTTTCTGAAGTATTTCATGTTTTAGTGTTCTTCTAGTAGAATAAATAAATTCATGACTCCTTAAGGTTGATGAAGTAGAGAATTTTTCTCTACATATTTCGAATTGGTTAGATTGTTTCTCTGCATCAACCAGTTGGTAGGTTTTATGTTCATAAGAGTGATAGAAGTTTCTGTAATTGCTTGGAGTGTTTCTATCACACATATCTTGATTTGAAGACATTTCTTGAATCAGATTGACCTTTTTTTCCTGCTAAATTAAAACAATTTATAGTTAACTAAAATAAAATGGTACAATAATAAATCAGTCATATAGACTTCATTACTAAAATGTTAGTTCAGTGTGTTGTTTACTCTGAAGACATCCTAGAGTTCAGGAGGAATGAAAGAAAATTTTTCAGAATAGCTTCAAAAGGTCTGTAAGCTGCCCCCCCCTCCCCATATTGAGAACTTTTGAAGACCATAAGAGCCAGATGCTTTGTATTGTGCACGTTTTCTTTATTGGAATTTGAACTTTAGGTTTTGAAAAGCTCCACTTTTACAATTTTCTATAAAATATCTGTCAGGGATTCTTTGTCACTAAATATCAGGCTATAGTTCTCTGCCCAGGTATTTTGTATATCCACCTCAATGGTTATAAAATGAACTATTGTTGTGGCTGTGCCATGACTTCATTAAATTTTTGATACATAATGTTTCATACTGTTTTGTAAGAAAGACAAAAGAAAAGAATGCTATGGGAAAAAAAATCAATACGGTACATACTAAGAACAATCCATGTGAATATTATATAGATTCTGATTTCTATTAAAAAAAAGTTTCTTTATGATGAAGGCATGTGAAAAGTTGCTTCTCCCGAGTAGTTCTGGAAAATATGCATTGCATATAATGTGATAGCTTTAATAAATACATTGCAAGTTTTGAAAAGTTTAATTTGACTTTTTTTTTTCTTCCTCCTTTGTAAGGATTCATTCTCTACCCACAAGATATTTTATGTGACTGTTTCGCACTTTGCAGATAACATATATATAAATATATATTTATATATACAGAATAACCTGTTTGACCAAATTAAAAATAAACAAGCAAAGCAAACCGTAACACAAAATACTAAAACAAAAACAAGAAATCCAAACACAAAACAGGCTTACAGTTCTCTCTCCAATGTTGTTGTTGGCTATTGAGAAAGAAATGAGCAAAACTCTGGTGCAAAAATTGCAGGAAAACTGGAAAAGGCTAATTTTCTCATTTAGATTTTTAAAAAAACAACATTAATTAAAACTTTCAAAATAATTTAATTTAGTCTGAATCAATGTATAAAAATGTATTACCTCTATTTCTTCTGCTAAAGTTGGTCCAATGCAGATGTTTTCTGGTGTTGTTGAATGAAGAGAACATCCTATTTTCTCAATTTCCATAAGCTTTTTTAGATCATTAGTAAAATCATGTTTCATGTCATCCTCCATGACTGATATTGAGTGAACTATTTCTTCAATGTCTATTTCAACACAATTTGAGCTCTATATTGTGGAACAATAATTTCAAGTGTCTAAATAATAAAAACCATAATCATTAATTCAGGTCATATAATTAGTTATAACTAGTTAGCTTCCAAGTGCAGTCTTGTTATATGGCATCATTACTATTGCAAAAAAAGAAAAATTACATGAAATAGTAAATGTCTAAAAAAAATAGTTTTAGACCAAATTTAAATGAACTATAGTTGAATATAGACTTTAGATATTTTTCTTATTTTAAAGAAGGCTTCATTTAATTATTAAATTATTCTGTTTCACAGTTCAAGACCATGACAAGCCGAGTGTATTTGTCATACATAACTACTTATAGAAGCTGACTGACAATATAGGATCCAACCTTAGGGAGTTTTTGTCATATGTAACTATCTATAGAAGCTAACTAACAATATATGATATAACCAAGAGAGTTTTGATAAGGGCATTGTTTATGTTACGTCACATTTTAGTCCTTTTCTCATCCGACTTAAACCTTAGTTGAACTGTATGTCGGTAATCTAAAAAAGAAAGTGAGCGATGAGATCAATATTGACCAAGGTAATTCACCATACCTTGCACTTCCCCTTTACGAGCATAGCTGTGATCCTATAAGTAAATGATGTAATAGGGCCATGGCGCCGATGAAGCTTCAAACAGGGAGAGGTGATTGCATCACACCTAGTTCTGCTGTGAAGACTACCATTGTGTGTGTTGGAACATGTTGAAAGGTACGGAAGAAAAAACAGAGAAAATAGCAACTGGTATTATACGGTAGGAGAGAAAAACTGGCTCGGGACTCCTTAACAGAATATAATACTAGAGGATTTATGAAAAGAGAGGGGGAGGCAGTAGGTGAAATCACTACCCAACCAAACATTGTTAAACAAATTTAGTGTAAAAGAGGAGCAGTTTTTTTTTTCTTGATCAAGTTACACTCGACCTATACCCATCCCTCCAGAGAGGCGGGGCCAGAGGCAGTGGTACGTTTTATAACCACAGACATTAGTCCTATGTGACCATAAAATACTTGTCAAACAATCTTGTAGCTGAACCGTCCTTAGTCATAGTCATAGGCAACTTAGGCAGCCACCTTGGCCTCTGATTGGTGGGGGTCTCGAAATGGACTCAAAGAATTACTTTTTGTTACCAGAAAAAATTGCGAAATATGAATTAAATCTCAAGCAGAACTCTGTGGCTCTATGTCTGTCACCTAGCTGAATTGTTAAGTCTCTACTATGATTCAAGGTTTGTTCACAGATATTTAGATCTCTTGTTAGATTACATATGTTAGAAGACCATTGTTTCTTCTTTGTGTTGACATGTGGAAATGTTATTTCTAGCCTGGTGATCATGAAACGTCCATGAAGCACATTAGTGCAATCGGCGCTATGTAAATTTAACTTGCTTGTTGATTTTTATATAGATACATGTGATAGAGGACAGTTTAGAATTCATTGCATACTTTAGGTCTTAATTTTTTGCTTTTCTATTACATTTGAGGCCTCACTATTCACTTCGCATTGGGCCTCCCTATTTGTTTTACCTCCAATTACGTAAGGCAGGCCCTGCCTGTAGACAGTAGACTATACTGAGGACAGCCAGCTAGAGAGAAAGGGGATTATGTCATCACTAGATCTGTGTCAGCTTAATAAAATCAATTTTTCTCTTTGTGATTTTATGAAAATGAAGGGCACTTAAAATTCATTACAAATATATAGATCTAACTGTAGTCGTAATCATTAACAGATAAAATTATAATCATGAACAGATAAAAATAAAAGTATTAAGATACTGTTACCCTTCTAAAATATTTTTTAAAATTTCCTATAGTAATACAAGTCCTGTACTATGCTGTTGCTCTATAATACTCTATATAGAGATCTCTAACTCTTAGTCATAAAGCATAATTTTGTTCAAAAGAAAAATAATTAAACGTGTAGATATATATGCATAAATATTTTATTTTACTTTATCAATATTTCACTTTGCTTGGTGACATAATAGATCATTATAGATCTAATTGTAAACCAGATATTTTTTGTAAATTAATAATTTAAATAATTTGATAAGAAGAAAAAAAAAAAAGAAGAAATAAGTTCAAATTATTACAACATTTTATGGCATGGAATCTAAACTATTACCCAAATTATAGTTTGGCTTTAATGAATTTATATAAATTAAAATCACTAAATATTGATTTAAAAGTCTTCAGATTCCAACAATAAAATAACTGAGATGTACTAATTGTAAACACTAGGCCGTCTTGGCAAGCACAAGGCACCATGTATCTCAAAAGAAATTTAAATTATGATTGATTATCGGAACATCATGATCTAGAATAATCTAGATTATAGATGTACTAAATATACTAATTCTTGAAGTTGATAGATTCTAGATCATAGATCTAGTATCATAGAGGTCTACTATCTTATCTAAGTAGACTACACAGTGACACACACTTACACTAAAACAGGAGTACGTCACGAGGTAACCACTAACCAGTGGCAGTACTGTTATACAGTTATAATATATATGGTAGATTCTTATAACTGAACACCGACTTTCGGGAACTAGGTAAATTATTTTTTTTTTGGTGAAGGTTTAACTTACAAAAAAAACTGAAAGCAGATTCTTATTTGAAACTAAAGGACTATAAAAATAGATGTGTTCCTTTGTATTACCACCCATAGTCAAGATTTTTAAAAAATAAATAAATTGGGTCACTTCATGCTCCTATTTTGAACGCAGTTTTTGGGCTTTCTCCTTTAGTTGAACAGTGAGCACCGGTGTTAAACACCAGTATGTAATTGCTAATAAATTATATCTGTGTTACTTAATAATTATTTAGATTGTAGTAAAAGAAGTAGATTCACTTTTGCAATATGTATTTATAGTCTATTCCCTCATATACTATCTCTCTCTCTCTCTTTATATATATATATATATATATATATATATATATATATATATATATATATATATATATATATATATATATATATGTATATCGTATATAGTTTATTTATTTAAATACCTATATAATCTATGTGTAGAAACAGACAGAAATAAATTTATATAGATTATAGAGCTATAAATTAATTATTTTAATTTAATAAACATGATATTTTCTACTAGGCTACTTGTATTTTCTCTCTGTCTTTCTGTTGGATAGTTTGTGACACTACACGCTGAGTGTATACCTCTCCTCACCGCCAGCTTATCTTGCGTGATCACATGCAGTGGGCATGGTCTCTGGCTTCAAATTAGCAGCCCACGCTTTTTCTTTCATTCATAAGTTATAGATTCTAGATATCTCGATCTAGGTCATGTTTATTCATTGAAAAAATCATAGATTTTTTAATCCCAATAATATTTCTTAATATGATTTTGCTGTGTTCAAAAAGGAGAATGAGCTGAATTCATTATTATTTGTTTGGACACCCCCTTTTTAAATTTTATTTAACAGCTAACAGTATAAATGTGATTGGAATGTCTTTCTAAAGATGTTTGGAAGCTTATTTTGATATGCCCATCAGCCTACGATCAAACAGGCTCATAATATAGCCTTCATCCCTTATATGGGTATGAATTGCCGGGGAAGGTTAAAACAACAGCTTTACAATTACATACATGGTTACCGAGAATCTAAATAACTGGGTAGAGCTCAGTGAGAGTATTCAGCTCGCAGCCCAAGTAGGCAACATAAGAGGGATGTACGAAGGAATCAACAAGGCTCTCGGACCCTCCCAAAACAAGACAGCACCTCTGAAATCAACCACTGGGGAAATTATCACAGACAAGTGCCAACAAATGCACAGATGGGTGGAACATTACTCTGAGCTCTATGCCACAACAAGCTCAGTCTCTGACTCAGCCCTTAAAGCCATCATACAATTACCCACAATGAACGAGCTAGATGAAACACCCACCCTTTCAGAGCTCAACAAAGCCATAGACAACATTGCTGCCCGCAAAGCACCCGGATGCGATGGTATCCCCCCAGATCTTTTAAAACAATGCAAAACTACTCTAATCCAACCTCTACACGAACTGCTTTGTAAATGTTGGCAAGAAGGTGCTGTGCCACAAGACCTGAGGGATGCTAAAATCATTACACTGTATAAGAACAAAGGTGACAGAAGTGACTGCAACAATTACAGGGGAATCTCCCTCTTAAGTATTGTAGGCAAAGTCTTTGCTCGAGTGATACTTCCCAGGCTACAAAAACTCGCTGATCGGGTCTATCCAGAATCACAGTGCGGCGTCCGCCCAGGGAGATCCACGATTGACATGATTTTCTCCATCCACCAACTCCAGGAAAAGTGCAGAGAACAAAGGATGCCTTTGTACATTGCCTTTATTGACCTGACAAAGGCCTTTGATCTAGTTAGCAGAGATGGCCTCTTTAAAATTTTACAGTTAATAGGCTGTCCACCCAAGCTACTAAATGTAATCATATCTTTCCACCAAAATATGATGGGCACATTTTCAGTATAAACAGCGGAGTTAAACAAGGATGTGTCCTGGCCCCAACCCTCTTTGGAATACTATTATCACTGCTAATCCACAACGCGTTTGACAAATCCACTGAAGGCATCTATCTCCATTCCAGATTTGATGGCAAACTCCTAAATATTGCCAGACTGAGGGCCAAAACTAAAATCAGAGCCACCCTCGTAAGAGATATGCTATTCGCCGATGACGCAGCGGTAGTGGCACACACACAAGAGGAACTTCAGTCACTAATGTCCCGCTTCTCTCAGGCCTGTAAAGAATATGGCTTGACTATTAGCACGAAGAAAACAAATGTTATGGGACCACCTACTACAGCACCACCCTCCATCCTCATTGACGATAACAAGCTGGACGCCGTAAACGAATTCTGCTATCTGGGATCCACAATTACAGATGACCTGTCCCTAGAAGAGGAGATGAAAAAACGCATAGGGAAGGCTGCCTAGACATTCGCTAGACTCAGACCAAGAGTTTGGGAAAACCATAAGCTAACTACGGTGACCAAAATGGAAGTCTACAAGGCATGCGTTATGAGTACACTGCTGTATGGCAGTTAATCATGGACCACCTACGCCAAGCAAGAGAGAAAACTAAACTCATTCCATTTGAGATGTCTCCATAGGATCTTGAATGTCACATGGAAAGAAAAAGTGTGCAATATTGAGATCCTTGCACGATCAGGTATTCCCAGCATCTTTACAGCCCTCAGACAACGCCGTTTGCGCTGGCTTGGACATGTTCGCCTGATGGAGGACAAGCGCATCCCAAAAGTCATCCTCTATGGGTCAACTCGCGACTGGCACAAGAAAAACTGGTCGCCCCCATCTCCGTTACATAGATGTAATAAAACGTGACCTCAAATCAGTGAACATCAATACTGACAATTGGGAAGACATAGCTCTAGACCGCAACAGGTGGAGAGAGACAGTGACAAAGAAAGCTATGGACAGTGAAAGTACATGGGTCTCAGCCCAGGAAGAAAAACGCACAAACCGAAAAACGGCCAGCTCCTCTACCACCGAAGCAAAAGCCAAGGGGACCCTAACCTGTGCTATCTGTGGACGGGAGTGTCTCTCCAAAATAGGGCTTCACAGCCACATGAGGAAGTATGCTCTGAGATGAACCATAGTCGTCCTACGACTGAAGGAGGTCAATGAATGAAATAACTGCCTTCTGCTTTGGAAAAACGGAACAAAATTACCGGAACTTATCTAAAATTGGACATGCGCAGTCCCGAAATGTTTTTAGCTACAAACATAAAAACAAATGAATTACAAAAAAAAAAAGGGGCCCGTTCAGAAAGGAGAATTCGATGCCGTGTTCAAAATATAAGAACCTCTAACTCTAGGTCTAGATCTAAATAATCTAATTCTAATCTATTTTATTATTTAGAATTAGATCTATATTACACTTCAGTGCTCATAGATTCCAGATCTAAATCTATATCTTCTTCTTATCTTATATAATACAGACGTTACTTCAAAAAAGAAGATGATTACGTCCTACGCGTCATGCATTTAGTCATGCATATTAACCAATGACTTAAATTCTGCCAAGTCACTGGTTTTTCTGGCTAGCTCAGGCAACCCATTCCATGCTCTAATAGCACTAGGGAAGAAGGAGTATTTGTACAAATTTGTCCTAGCATATGGGACGAGGAATGTGCCTTTATTTTTGTGTCTTTCACGGTATTTTATTAAATTTTGTTTTTGTATTTGAAGATTATGGTTCAGTGTTTTATGTATAATTGCTACTTTACTTTTGAGTCTTCTGTCCTGAAGGCTTTCTAAATTTAGTGATTTTACTAATGGTGTTACCCTAGTCAAATGTGAATATTCGTTTGTTATGAATCTCACTGCTCTATTTTGTGTTTGTTCCAGTTTCTTAATGTTTTCTTGAGTTGAGGGGTCCCACACGGTGGATGCATATTCTATTATTGGCCTAACCAAGGTTAAATAACATTTTAGTTTTATGTTCTTATTTGATTTATAGAAATTTCTTTTAATAAACCCTAATGCTTTGTTGGATTTTTTTATAGTTTCATCAATATGTGGATTCCATGACAGTTTTTCATTTATTATAACACCTAAGTATTTTGAGTTTTTAGTCTGTGTTACTGGTTTGCCATGAATAAAATAAGTGGAATTAATTTGTTTTAGTTTTTTTGTTACTCTTAACAACTGACATTTTTCTGGGTGGAAAGACATGCTCCAATTTGATTCCCATTTCTGTAATTCATCTAATTCTCTTTGTAAAATATCTGTGTCTTGTTTTTATTGTTCTATATATTATGCAATCGTCTGCAAATAATCTGACTTTTGTTCAACACTTGACTCATTTTTTTAAAAATACATTTATATATAACACCTAACTCATGACACGGATAATCCGATGGATTATTCTAGATCTAGATCTATACCTATAAGTTTAAGACTTAAGATAAGTTTTTTCTTTCTAGCCGATCTTCTTTAGCTATGACCTCACTATGTTGACGACAATAATGTTAAAATAAATCAGAGTGGTCTCCCTTTCTTTTAGTCGCATTTTACAGACCTATATATTGTTGGCAAAGGATCTCTAATCTATGACCCGTTGATCCGTGTCCTCCGAAGGCGTCGGTTGCGATCCTTTTGACCACAGTAGGCTTACAGTAAATCTGTATCGTTTACAGCTGTAGATCTAAAGTTTTATTCTTTGATTTTCTAATAGTCCTATTCATCCAATAGTTTTTAAAGTTTTCTATTTTCTAGATAACGGTATAAGAAGAAAGGAGATCGGAGTGACTGCAGGGATTGCTCTCTCCTCAGCACTGTTGGCAAAATATTTGCTAGAGTGGCACTATCTAGGCTGACCCATTTACATCGATTTTGTTTTTCTTGATCTGACTATAGTCTTTGACATGTTCAGCAGATGTGGCCTTTTCAAACTCTTCAGGAAAATAGGATGCCCTCACAAACCGGGGTGTAGCTAGGGATTTGGGGGCCCGGGGGGATTGACCTCTTCGGGGGCCCCTTGCATTTTGACATTGAACATATGTCATGAGATAATATACGCAAAAATATATAAGCCCAAAATCAAATTGGTTCAGTAGGCCTATATCAGAAAACTTAACAAAAAATAATCATTAAGACTCCTTTAATGAATAATACCGTTGTTTATTAGCTAAATAATGCACAAGTGACAAATCTCAATTCATATCGCTTCACGTCGTGCATTCTGTGCAGCAAAGACATCAATAACATCATCTACATCGATACTTTCTAGTATTTGTGACTTCACTGACATTAAAGCCATGATAAGCCTTTCTTGCGTCATTGTGCTCCTGAGATGTTTATTTGCAAGATAAGGAGGGACCTAGTGTTTATGGGCTTAGTCCCTGGGGTGGGTTGGGTCCCACTAGTGTCAGTTTGGGTTGTTTGGGTGCCGGAGGCTCCCGTCACTATTTCGCTTCCAGTCATATTTGCCTGCCGTGTATCTGAGTCGGCAGGAGGTTGTGGCAGACTTCCATCAACCTTGTTCGAATCGGACCTCCGAAGGAGGTACGAATGCAGTGTTCGTTGAGAAGAGGACTTTGGTGGAGGAATTTTAGCTAATTTTTCACGACCTGACAAATTCCTCCTCATCGAGGTCGCGGGGCGACTAATAGTGGACTTTTCGTGCCCAGGCCTGTCGCCCACTACCCGGCGCACGGAGCCTGTTCGGGTCTACTAGTGCCCGCTTTTTTCCGTGTCTGTGTCTATCATTGTTGTATGGTTAAGGCCGTTGGCGGCCTTAGTTACAGCTCTAATGCAGCAGCGTGCATGGCCTATATTTGTGTCGCCACTAAGGGCAAGGCAGAAACCTGCCCAAGCATTCACCACCACAGTTTGGCATATAAGTTTCCTGCAAGGCAGGAGTGGGGCGGCGCGCGTTTCTCGAGATTCCCAGTATCGGAATTACCATTTGTGGCGGCGAATTCCTCCACTAGCGCTCCAGGGAACGGGCTAGTTAGAGCCTAGCTCGTGGACGCCGACCAGTCCGCCCGACGCAGCCCGCTAAGGCCGCGCCAGTCAGTCCAGTCTTTGCCCAAAGAGAGACCCGCGAATCAGCCGAGTTCCAGGAGAACCCGACCAACCCTCGAGTTGGTGTCCAGCGCTATCCGCTTTTCGAAGATCCTGTTAGGTCTCTTACTCACCGTTGCCCCGGGGCCCCACAGGGGGGGGCGGGGCTGGACATAACCCCTTTGATTGCCTTTTACACTTGCCGGCTGCTCCTTCATCAGCAGCAAGCAACCAATACCCTTGGCCACCCCAAGAGAGCGGAGTGTTCACCCGGCGACCACGATGAGGTGGTACTGGAACGCCGAATTGTTAAAGTTCCTAGTAGATATAAGTCTTAAGAGCTTTAAAAGGAAGGATGTGATAATATGATATGATATTACGTCATTGTTTGCTGTTTATGTTTTGTGCAAAAGCAAAAGGATTTGACCGAAATAAAAAGAGAGTCTTCTATGTCTACTTTGATAATCACAGTCTCCGTTATTATTATCATTATTATTCATTAATGTCTACAGTATGTAAATGTTAATATCTATCTGTGACAACAGAACAGATTCTGTGCACTGCTTCTAGTGTCCATTCTTTCAGTTGTTGATTTAAAAAGGTTCTCCAACAGTTTGATGATTTTGTCGAGATGCAAGGAAACTGCCGACGTAGCTTCCTCTCTTGTATTACTCTTTTTTTTTAAACTCCCGGCTTCATCTTCTTTCAGTTTGGCCCATCTCTGGGGTTAATTTGGAAAAAAAAAGGTGAACAATTCATGTACAGTTCCAAAAAAGGTGACAATTGTTAGATCTATCTTAACAGAATGAAAAGCTGCCAGGTTGAGAGAATGATTATCACAGTTCAGAAATGTTGCTTTTGGATTTATGCCTAACAGACGTATCCGCAGGCCAGACAGACAGCCACTCATTGTGGCTGTGTTATCATAGGTTTCATCTTTGCGTCACGCTGTTTTGTAGCCCCCCACTCGGCATGGGGGAAGTTTCCATAGAAAGAATAACATTTTTTTTTATTTCACAAATAAAAGTATGCCATGATTGTGAAAATACGAAAAGACATACATTTAGGTTTTTTGATTCATTCTTCCACCTTTGCTATTCACTCTTTTATCAATATATAAGAGCGGTTTGTTTGTTTGTTTTTTAATTTAGAAAAGCATGTTTCCATTGGATTGAGGAAAGATGAATAGAGGGGTAATAACTCGAGTGTGAAGTTTAATTCTGAAATTATAGAAGCCAAACCCGAATAATGGACAATTCTAGCATTATTAAGAATAACTATTGGATCTGTTATACCCAATTCTGTAAATTTTGCTTCAAGGTTAATTAGAATAGCCGTAAAATACTCGCCATTTAAATCTATTATTAGCAAAGGTAACAAGATACCTGGAATTCGCTGTATATCATACAGTTCGTGGCAACAAAGAGAGGAATATTCTTAGTTTTTGCTGCAAGCACATGTTTGATCTCTTTTGAAAGGAAAATAAATCGGTAACAAATCTATTAAAGATTTGCATTTTAAAATGTAGAACTAACTTTAAAAAAACCTTTGATCTCTGTGGGAAAAAATATTTTTAAAATGTCAACAAAATCAACGTACTGATAGACCTAGATCTAGGTTTAGTCTTTGTTATAAATTTAATCCAGAAATGTTGAAAAAAAGACACCCTTTGATACTAATTGTCAATTAAATATATTAGTTTATGTATTTGCAAACAAATTTCGGACACCCATTTGGGGACCCCCCTCAAGTGGGGGCCCGGGGGGGGATCTTCAAATTCTCCCCCCATTCCCCCTTAGCTATGCCACTGCTCCCAAATTACTGAAATTCATTGAGTGCTTGCATGAGGAAACAAAATGTAGGCCTACAATGCAATTCAATGAAGCCCAATCAGCACCTTTTGAGGTCAGTAGTGGAGTCAAGAAGGGATATGTGCTCATACCTAATCTGTTTGACATATTCTTCTCCTGCCTAGTGCATTTTATGTTTACAGCGACATCAACGAAAGTGTATTTCTCTAATACAAGATCCTCTGGAAAACTCTTAAGGTTGAGGGCAAAAAAAAAACAATTAAGTTAGGAAGATACTTATCAGGAAGTTCCACTACGCTGATGAACCAGCTAATGTATCTGACTCTATTACTCAGCTTCAAACCCTATTTGATTAACTATCTGCTGCTTGCCAGAAGTTTGGCTTTAATATTAGTCAAAGCAAGACTAAAATATTAGTTCAGAACATAAATATTGCACCTCACATAACCATTAAGAGCCTAATGTCCAATGTATGGAAATTATTGACAATTATTGTTATGTTAGCTCCATCATATCCAACGAATTTCGGCTGGATAAAGACATCTACAACAGGATAGACAATGCAATGAGCAACATGTTACGGCTTCAGAAAGAGTGTGGGGAAATGTCTTGCTGACTAACAATACCAAAAGCCTTGGTCTACCGGATCTGTACAATACGGAAGTGAAACATGGTCAATATCTTCCACCTTCGATGCCTAATGCGGATCTTTGGAATAGGGCGGAAAGATAAAATAACCGACGAGGAAGTGCTGCGAAGAGCAGGGTGCCAGGACATACGCGCTGTTTTCAGCAGCAGACGCCTTGGTCACGGTCATAAAATGACATAAGGTCTTCCACAAGACATTCTGTATGGTAATCTAACAGAAGGCAGGAGTGCCGCTGGTCGTCCACTTTTAAGGTATATTATGTATGCAAACGCGACATCAAGCTCTTTAAAATTGGCATTAACAAGTTGGGAAAAAGTGGCACTGGATAGACCCAGATAGAGAGCGAGCATAATGGAAGGGTCCCGGATTGCAGATGCCTTACACAACAGCAGTAAAAAGAAGGATGACAGTGCAACAGCCCCTGGTGATTACACATGCCCAGCCTGTGACCGCAGCTGTGTATCAATGATTTGCCTCTTAAGTCACTCAAGAAATTGCAAAAGGAAATATGTTGTCTCTCGAGACGTGAAAATGCCACAGTTCGGGTTAGGACAGCCAGCTATTTTATAGGGTTTTTTTTTGTGTGCGTTTTTTAAAAAATACATTTTCTAGTCTTCATTGGGTAATACCATGATTGGTACGCCTATAACGCTTTTCAGCATAGGCCTGTTATAGTCTTTGACATGGTGAAAGTGGAGATAACGAAATGTTTGCTCGGATTGTAGAAACTTCCATGAAAGTGGACAAATATATACTTTCTGCAGCATTAAAAATCAAGTCACTATGTTTGATACACTAAGAAATTATGGCTGTTATTAAGGAAAAATACCATTAAATGAGTGTTATTGGCGGACGTTGACTTGTAGCACCAAAACCTATGTTAGACAACTAAACCACCGTTGTAGGTATAATATAGCTTGTAAAACTTGAAAAATTCGTCTATGCATTTTATTCATTCTTTACTACGTACAGAATTACTTTACGAGCCTTGCGTGTAGCAAAGTCAAACAGTATATCATAATAATTCTGTTTCCTAAATAGATCACACACATTGCAAGAATTACCAAATGTTCAATCTATCCTTCAGAATTTTTGACCTCAAGTAATTCTTCATTAGTTTGAGACGCGAGAAGCTTCTTTCACCAGATTACAAAATTATGGCTGATGCATAATGCGCGCGTAAGATTGACGTTTTCCATATTGAATGACACCCCAAAATGACAATTTTTGTGAATATATTTCGTATATTTTAAGGACTTTTTTTTGTATATTTTTCGATTTCGGGAGATTTCCAGGAGCTCCTGGTAAATCGACAGTAAGGTGCGGGAAATCTGTTTTAAGTTATAAAATGGTTTAATTTAATAATTTATACACCTTGAATTAACGCGAGTCCTATGAAAGTGCGGGGCCCACTGCGCTAGCATAGGTTGCAGTGGCCTAAGGCGGCCATGCCAAATAGCGGCGTCTGCTACCGCTAGTTACTTATAATTTCTCATCACATTCACATGTTTGACTAAAGCATTAGATGTCAGCCTTGAGAGTCTTTGGCACATCCAGTCTTTGTTAGCTGACCTGATCAATGTATTACAATGGCAAGTTAATGTAAAGGTGAATACTCTTCAAAATGAATCATCTCATACCATTTTAGGCTTCGAGGACTCGAATATATTTTTTAAAAAAAATTGACACTTAAATTGCATTTTATAATAAAGAATCAATCATTTTTAATGGTTCTTTCATTTATGAACTGATAGAAATCTTCAGACAGTTTGAGCTTTTACATGGTTTTTTTTCCTAAAAAAATTCATTCATTATTTAATGTAATTTTAAGGAACATAGAAATTGAATTTGACAAATTTTTTCATCAAAAAGGTTTTTTTTTAAATGGCATTTTAAGTAAAAGTTTTTTTAAAATTTTTTTTTTTTTTAAATGTGACATTTATTAAAGACTTTTTCCCCCCAGAATGAACTATTTCTTTATACCAGTACAGGTATTCTTTTAAAAAACTTGACATTAAAATAGTTATTCACCAGAATGAGTTAACATGATACCGGTATTTAAATTTTTAGGACTGGGTGTTGTCTTTTTGACAACCGTTACTTTGTAATTTCCTATAATCTGAATGAATCAGCATATGTCGTTTTAAATGTGAGGACTGATTAAATTGTTTTGGACACATGAGACATTTATATGGCTTTTCACCAGAATGGATCAACTCATGACGTTTGTAAGTAGTGGCATAACTAAATCCTTTGTGACAAATGTTACATTGAAATAATTTAGTACCAGAATGAGTATTTTGATGGTATTTCAAATTTGACGCATGTGTAAACTCTTTTTGACAGACATTACATTTAAATTGTTTGATAGCAGAATGAAGCATCTTATGCTTCCGAAAGCTTGACGCACAAGAGAGTTCTTTCTGACAAATGTGACATTTAAATGGCTTTTTTCCAGTATGAATTATGTTATGGTCTTTTAAACTTCTGGCATGACTAAATTCTTTCTGACAAATGTGACACAGGAACAGTTTTATTCCGCAATGATTGGCTAGGTGAACTTTTAGGCACCATTTATTAACAAAATGTTTTTGACATAAATCACATTTCATTTTTCCCTGATCTCTATGAATATTCAAAACGGTTGTGAAGACTGCAGACTGCAAAAATGTTGTAGGATATATGTGACATTTCAATGTCTTTTTAGTAGAATGAATGACCTCATGGGGACCTGAGTGTATGATCTCTTTCTGACAATCTTCACATTTAAAATTACTTTTATTTGTATGAATCATCTCATGGTGTTTCAAGCTTGTGATAGTACTGAATCCTTTCTGACAATGTTGACAATGAAATGGTTTGAAACCAGAATGAATCATCTCATGGCATTTTAAGCTATTGGAATGCCCAAATTCTTTCCGACAAATGTGACATTTGAATTGTTTTATTCCACAATGATTCAACAGATGAATTTGTAAGCTCCATTTAATCAAAAATTGTTTTTGACACAAGTCACATTTAAATATTTTTGAATTTTGTTTTCTTGCAAATTCATCAAAATGAATCATCTCGTGGCATTTTAAGTTTGAGGATTGACTGAATACTTTATCACAAATTTTACATTGATATGGCTTTTTACCAGAATGAATCATCTCATGGCGTTTCAAATGTGATTGCTGACTGAAGAATTTATTGCAAATTTCACATTTATGTGGCTTAACACCAGAATGAGTCATCTTATGGCGTTTCAAAAGTGAGGACTCATTGAATATTTTATCACAAATTTCACATTGATAGGGCTTATCAGAATGAATCATCTGATGTATTTTCAGTTTTGATGATGATATGAATTCCTTCTGGCAGATGTGACATTTAAATAGTTTTATTCCACAGTGACTTGACAGGTGATCTTTTAAGTATGTGATATTAAACATTTGTTTTTGACACAAGTCACACTTCAATTTTTTTCTACCTGAATGTTTTTTCAATTGTGTAGATTGATACAATTCTTTCAGAGGCATTTCACATTTGATTGTTCTAGTAGAATGAATCAATTCATTGGAATGAATCAATTCATGGCTTTTCAAGATGGATGAAGTAGAGAATGTTTCTCCACATATTTGAAATTGTTTTTCTGCATAAACCCTCTGATGGTTTCTATGTTCATTGGAATGATCTTTCTCTTGATCTATAAAGCCTCCACCATTTACATCTTTGTTTTGAGTGTTTCTGTCACATCTATCTTGGTTTAAAGTCATTTCTTCATTCTGACTCCCCATTTTTTCCTGCAAAATGAAACAAATATTTCTGTTGAGTTTTACTAGCCTATCAGATAAAACAAAATACTAATAAAATAACACTAACACTTTTGCCTGGAATAACAAGTATTCTTTATCTAAATCAGAGTTTCCTAAACATTTTTTTTACCCATGGATCTATTTTTAAAGTCAAAACATTTTGTTTAAGAAGTTTTTATTGAAATTATAACTTTTGTTTAAAATAAAAAACAAAAAAACATTTATGAATGTACTGAGATTTTATGAGTGTTCGGCTCAAAGTTTGTCAGTAGTAACCTCCAACCCAAGAAGTTTCCTATTTAGCAGCACTTAAAAGAGAAAAGCTGCTATTCATTTAGAGTGGTCTGTGTGTCATATTTATACGGCAAAAACTTGAAAAAAATATTGAATATCTAAAATAATGTAATTTTAGATCCTCCAAAATTCTGGTGCAATGGCTACTTTTTTGTTTTCTGAAAGCAAACCCCTTAATTTTTTTAATTAAATATGCAAGACTTCCGAGGAGGTAATTCTTTACAATAGGCTTCTTATCAAAGGGGCTAGAGTTGGAATCCCTAGTTGAGCAGAATTTTTTTTTCTTTTATAAAGGAAGCACAAAAACCTCACTCACTCCCCCTCATTAGTTCACAAGAAAAAAAAAGAGATTGGACCAATGCACAATTTGAAAGTTGCACTATACAAAAGCAATTAAAAAAATATCTCCATACACACAAAATGTATGAAAGCAGTGCACTAAATGAATTTTACAAGACTAGATCTAGTAGAAGTGAAGAAGAGTTCCAAATTTATTACACAAGGGTTTGTGTAGTGTTAGTCCCCAAATAGTCTCAATCTTTATTTTTGTGTGTGTTTATTAAGATGAAAAGCCACTATTAGTTTTTTTTCATCTATCTGTCATGTTTATATAGAAAAAGCTAGAAAAGCTATTGAAAAATTGATTTCTCCTTTTGTGCAAAAGTTATCAATAATAGGTTGTTAGTAAAAACAAATCTAAATAAATGATTCTTTGTACTTTTATTACCTACTTTAGATAATCAAAACAAGTTAATGGTGGGGCCGCCTTTGAGTTTGCATGATAACACAAACTTTCTTTGTAATCTTGTTTTTTTTTTTCATTTTGTGATGAGTTTCATAACAGCACTGAATCCATGTTCTATCAAATAGGAAGATGGAAAAACAGTCAAAACTTCTGTACAGTAATCCATAATAAGATAAGAGATGAGATAAGTTTTATTGGTCCAATTAAATGGAAATTCAGTTTGACTTCAATAGACAATCTCAGCGTAACTACTGTACAATAACAATATAGATGCAAATACGAACAACATTCACACAAGAAACACATACACTTTATGAATTAGACTTCTATATACTTCTCGATGATGATAAATGAACTTGTAACACTCTGACCGAAAGTGGGATGAAGAGTTTTAAAATCTTTCAGTTTTAGTCCTAATGGAAAGAGACGACCTCTTTGTTCAGGTCTGATGTAACAGTGGTTTAATGGGTGCATGTTATCTTTAAGAATCGTGAGTGTTTTGGAAAGGCATCTTTCATGAAAAAACTCTTCAAGAGATAGTAGCTGTGTTTGAGTGGTATAACCAGAATTTGTGGTACCCTTGTTCATGCATGTTTTAAGTCCCTCATTTGTGGTTATTTCAAGAATCTGCTCCAGAATTAGTATCTATTCATCCATGTTTAGGATCTAAGTTTGACCTTACGCAAAAGGGTTCAAGTGCTGGGCATTGCTTAAGAATCACAATAAGAAAAACCAAAGAGTGTGATGTTTTATACTGAAAACAGGTATGTAGTAAAAATACAATTGTTCTCAGTGTTATTAAGTGTGTCTGTGTGTGTTTCTATGGTGATGGTAATTAGTTGAAAGCTATGCAGTTGTCAGTGCACTAGTGATAGGCTTGGTTGTCATTGTATTAATAATATGCTTGGTTGCCAGTGTACTAGTGATAGGCTTGGTTGTCAGTGTACCAATGATAAGTTTGGTTGTCAGTGTACTAGTGATAGACTTGGCTGTCAGTGTACTAGTGATAGGCTTAGTTGTCAGTGTACTAATAATAGGCTTGCTTGTCAGTGTACTACTAATACACTTAGTTGTCAGTGTACTAGTGGTAGGCTTAGTTGTCAGTGTACTAATAATAGAATTGGTTGTCAGTGTACTAGTGATAGGCTTGGTTGTCAGTGTACTAATAATAGACTTGGTTGACAGTGTACTAATGATAGACTTGGTTGTCAGTGTACTAGTGATAGGCTTGGTTGTCAGTGTACTATTAATAGACTTGGTTGTCAGTGTACTAATGATAGACTTGGTTGTCAGTGTACTAATGATAGACTTGGTTGTCAGTATATTAGATCAATATGATATAAGGAATAATAGTTGTACTTTTTAATTAGATTGACTTTATTAAAAACTACTATTGACATTTTGTTTAGCAATCAAAAAGCACCTTACCACCCCAAAAAGAACAATATTTAATGTTTGTCAATGTTAGCAAAGTAGAGGGAATAATGGCTTCAGCAACAATGGGTCTGGAGTTTGAATCTTCAGGAAGACAGGGATTTTGAATTTTGAGATTTTTAGGCTGCCCATCTCTAATGGTTACCTGACATTAGTTGGGGAAAGTAAAGGTGGTTGGTTGTTGTACTGGCCACAGGACACCCTCATCAACTGTCAGCCATGGAAACAGATGACTATAGATCACAAGGTCTGAACTTTACTTTAAAGTTAGAAAAGTACATCAAAGAAAAATGTCCTTAAAATAGAATGCACATATTTATAAACAAAAGATTAATGCTTGTACTAAAATGGTAACAAGATCTTTGTATCAAACTGGTGAGGAAATTATTACATATAGTACAACTTCATTCATCAACATGTGGGCTATCCAAAAATTGGCAATTACAATAATAATAATTATCATAATTAAGGTACATGATTTATAAAAAAAAAAAATAATAATTCAATATAAATAAATATTACCAATTATAAAACCCTTTATGACATGGTAAATTGTTCTAGATCTGATTCTTCTAATCATCAAAAGAAGTCTCAAAATGTAACATTATATTAGCTAGTTATTATGTTCAAGCTTTCAAGTAAAAAATATTATGTTTAGATGTAGCCTGTATTTTCTGAGATAGTTTATATTAAAATGAAAAAAAAAAAGTCTATTCCAATAAATGTAATTTTCTTAGCACTTTAGTCACAAATGACAATCCCAACTAGAAAAGAAACAGTTCTGAACACAATTATGCTCAATTTCATAAAAACATAAAGTTTTGTTCTCTCTCTTATTGGATACAAGTTTTTGGTTCAGTTCATTCATTTTCAAAGTGTAAACATGGAAAACATGCTTTTTAATAAGTTGATTCTCACGCATTACAATGATAACCCTTTTTATTACCTATTAAAATTACATCATCAAGAAGCTTACTAATACATGATGATATTACTGGTATCAAAACATCATGAAGACACTTACTAATATGAGATGATAATACCGGTATCAAAACATCATAAAGAAGCTTACTAATATAAGATGATAATACTGGTACCAAAACATCATGAAAAAGCTTACCAATACATGATGATATTTCCACAAGCTGAATCTCATCGCATTTTAAACTTGAGGAGAGAATTGTTTCCGACACATTCAAAAGTTTTTGTTTTAATTTGTAGGTCAGAGATAAGTCTGCATATCTACATGAATTAATACTCTTTTCCTTAATCTTGAAGAATGAATCAGTTGGTGACATTCAAATTTAAGCACCTTGTATGTTCTTTTTGACAAATGTAAAATTTCCATAGCTTTTTTTTTTTTTTTTCTTTGGAATATTTTCATGGTGTTTAAATATAAAAACAAGAAAAACAACAAAAAAAAACAAACTTTTGTTAAAAACAGAGCTTATATTAAGTGTAATTGTATTAGTAAGTTTGGATTAGTCATGTAATTAAGTACATACATCTAGACTATCTGTATGATTAGAAATATTTTTACCTATTGTTTTTGTTTAGTGCAATTACATGCTTTTAGCTTTCTCAAAGCGCTATCAACTTATCACTTGTCTGAACTAATTGATAAGGGGATGGGGGAAGAAATACGAGGTATCTGTATAAATGTTACAATGATCACTTTTTTAATACACTAAAAAAAAAGTTGTATGATTTATTTCAAACTTAGGGCTAAAGCCTCCTCAAGGGAACTAATTCAACTTAAACCACCACATCTGTCAAGTATTATTTCTTTCCCTTGTTCAAGACCAAACAAAGTCAATATAAGTTAATTAACAAATTAATTAATGTTTTAAATTGATTCTTGTTTTGTCAGGGAAAAAATTTATTTTGCAAAATTTCAACCTGATCCGAGATTGGGTGTGGGAGAAATAACATGACCAAACATTTGACCAGACAGACAGAGTGAGTTGATATAAGTTTTGCAAAAAGAGCAAATTCTTTTAGACAAATGTTACTTTTAATCAGAAAGAGTTATCTTTTGACTTTACAAACTGACTTCTTTTTATTAAGTACAATTAATAAGCTTTGTAAAACACATATATTAAGTAAGAAGACCATGCAGATTCTTCAAGACCAATTTCAGGTTTAAATAGCTTTTCCACGAATGACTTTTTCAAAAATGAGGAATTCATTAAATCTCTCTGAAAATTGCAAATTAAATTTTTTTTTAAAATTTTATGCTGATGTAAATTTTTGAATTCTTTCTAATGAATTTCACATTAAAAGGGTTTATTATCAGAATGAATCATTTCATGGCGTTTTAAGAGTGAAGATCGTCTGAATTCTTTTAGGCAAATGCTACATTTATATTCTTTTATCCCAGAATGAATCATCTCATGGCGTTTTAAGTTTGAAGAACGATTAAATTCTTTTAGGCAAATATTACATTTAAAAGGCTTTTCACCAGAATGAATATTTATTTTATGTTCTTTTAAGTATTTAAACTGTTTGAATTCTTTCTGACAAATGTCACAGTTTAATGTTTCTTTAACAGAATGAAGATTTAATTTATGGTGTTCTAGGCCTGCAGGCTGTTTGAATTCCTTCTGACAAATTTCACATTTAAATGGCTTACTATCAGAATGAATCATCTCATGGTATTTTAAGGTTGAAGTGCGTTTGAATTCTTTTAGGCAAGTGTTACATTTAAATGGCTTTTGACCAGAATGAGTTATTTCATGACTTTTCAAGCATCTGGACTCTTTAAACTGTTTTTGACAAATCCTACATTGAAATGGCATTACTTCAGAATGAATCATCATATGGCGTTTTAATAATGAGGAATTGATGAATTCTTTTCTACAAACTTCACATTTGAATGGCTTTTTAGCAGAATGAATCATCATTTTATGGTTCTTTAAACTTGAAGAATAATAGTATTCTTTGTGACAAACGCGACATTTCAATAATTTTATTCCACAATGAAAGGCTAGGTGAGTAATTAAGTTTCCTTTACTCGCAATTTTTTTTTGACACAAGTCACACTTGAGTATTGTTAATTTTTTCCTTTTAGAACGCATACATTTGTGGCTCTTAAAGTTTGATAAAGTAGAGAATGATTCTGTACATATTTGAAATTGGTTGGATAGATTCTCTGCATAAACCGTCTGATGTTCATTGAAATTTTGTCCTTGAAAGTTTCCAGCATATACCTCTTTGTTAGGTGTGATTCTAGTATACACATCTTGGCTGAAAGTAATTTCTTGATTCAATATTTTTTTCTGTAAGAAGAATAAATATCATTCTAAAACTAGTTTTATAAATAATTTGATACTTAACATAGTAAATTTGATATGAAAAGTTGAATTGTGCAAGTCTACAATTGCACTATTAACATTGTTACTTAAACAATTGGACACAACAATGGAGACAGATGTCAATAAATGTATCTGAGCTGATCATTATTACTACAAAAAATCTGGAATGAAAATAAAAAATTAAATGTGGAAGGCTACATGTGTTTCCAGTTCAAGAGCTCTCAAATTAGCTTAGGAATGTCTAGATTTATTTGACAAAAAAAAGGTGTGTATGAATTTACATTTATTCACATTTGATTAGAGTAATACCTTTAGTAAAATCATTAAATTTAATGCATGACAAGCATATCAACATTGACCTAGGTCAATAATAGTAATTCTTTTTATAATTAATGTAAATGATTTATAGCAAAAATTTCAACTGTTTAAAATTAGTAAAGTTAAGTAAAGTTCCTCTTTCAGACTTTGCAATCTATAGGGCAGATGATGTTAAGGTCATCTGTTTCTGTGGCCAACGGTTAACGAGGGTGCCATGTGGCCAGCACAATGACTAACCACCTTTACTTTCCCCAATTTAAGTCAGGTACTCAGTTGGGTCGACTTAAAAATCCCACTTTTCACAGAGATTTGAACCCAGAACCCCAGGTTCAGAAGTTTAGCATATAACCACTCTGCCACTGTGTCTCCAGTTTAAAACTACCTAATTTAATAATAGTAAAATCCTATTCAACATTTAAAATTGTTCCACATCTTGTTGTCATGAAATTCAGTTTAACATGTAACATATTAACTATATAGAAAATACGAAAAACATGCATATATGTAACCCTGCCGGACCAAGTAAAACAAAGGACGTTTGGGCCACGAGGCCTTCATCAGCTACAAAACAAACAAAAAATAAAAAACAATTAACACAAAATAGTCTTAAGTTAACTTATCTGTCCGATGTTGTTCTCTATCGAGGCAGAAAAGAAATGAGCTGCGCTGGTGTAAAAGCGCAGGAAAACGGAAGGGGGCGGAGATGTCAGGCAAAGATGAATGGGAAAAGGGGGTACCGTAGTGTTAGTGCCCATCGCTTATTAAATAAAAGTGTGCATGTTGTTGATCCCGTTAGGTTGGAGGGTGCCTGACATGTAAATAAGTTTGTTTTCGATCTGCAGACGGGTGTTTTTGTCGTTGCATTGTTGTATGGCAGTGACGAGGAGGTCAGTGGTACCCCTATGATGTGTGTTATTGAAATGGATAGAGACGGGCTTAGTAGCAAAGTTACGAATGTCTCTAAGGTGTTCTTGGAGTCCTGTTTTTAAGGTCCTGCCTGTGTTTCCAATATAAACCATCTGACACCTTGAGCATATTATAGCATATATGACTCCTCTACTATTACAGTTAAATTTGCCACTTATCTTGATGGTCATTTTAGGACAGGTGATGGTGGGGGTGGCGAGTGTGTGTTTGCAGGTCTGACAATTACGTCGCTTACATGGCCAAGTGCCAGGTTCACTTGAAATGTTGTGGAGTTTAGTGTGTACTAATATGTCTTGTAGGTTTTTGGTCTCGCCTGAATACTACGAGAGGTGGGGATGAAAAGACGTCGCGAGTATGTTCATCGGCTAGGAAAATGTTCAGGTTTTTGAGAAAGATGTTTTTTGCTTTCACATTGTGAGGGTGATAGGTTAATATCAATTTGGGCCTCCCATCATTGCTAGATATCGTTTTTTTCTTGAAAGCTTGTTCTCTTTTAAGATTCTCCACTCGCGATAAGGCTTTGTCTAAAATAGCTTGAGGGTAGCCACGACGCAAGAAAAACTCATTTCAGTTGCTTTTTCAGTGAAGTCATTGTCATCTTGGCAAAGGCGGCGGATACGTAGAAGTTGGGAGTAGGGGATAGAACATATTAACTAGTTGAACAGTGATAGCTTCATATATTTGAACTAGTTGAATAGTGTTAGCTTCAAACAATAGCCTATACAATTTCAGAAATTACAAAAAAACAATGTCTATGTCAGTAAATTAAATTTCACTTAATTGATAAATTACAATCCTAACTAGAATTGAAACAGTTCTTTAAGAAATTATGCACATAAAGAAATTACATTGAAAGTTTTGTCATTTCTTTTTAGTTCCAAGTTTTTAGTTCACTTTTCAAAGTATAAAAATCTAAAACAAAAAGTAAATTATTACACAGTACTAATGTCCTGCTTTTTTTTTAAACCTGAAACATCATGGAATATCATGTTATATTAAGATTATGGAATACAAACTTCTGTATGTATTTTAAATTAGATAAGATTCTTATGTAACTGTAGCTGTATACCTCTAAAGTTACTAGCATACTTAAGTGTAAAATGTCATTACATGCTAAGAATCATTATTTATGTGGCATCTTTCAGTCATTTAAGTATTACCCTAAGTGTGTACAGTAGCATAATTCCTTGCCACTGTTGCAGTAGGTAAGGTCACCTTTCTTGGGAACCCAGCTTCCACTTTGCAGAGACTTGTTCCTGTTCCCCAGTCTTGCAAAGTAGCAGATTAGCATTTAAGCAGATGCCTCTGCCAGTACTCCATCTGGGCCTGCCACCTTAAAACCTCAATGCACTTTAGACACCCTTGATAATTTCCACTGCTGAAATTATGTCTGGAATAAATTTTGGAGGTTGTTGGTTTAAAATTTCCTGAAAATATGGAAGTTTTCTTTCTCTCTGTCCAACATCACACTGGTGATGACCTTTCTTTGTCTTACACTGGCTTGTTAGTGTTGGTTTTTCTTCGTCCCTACATTGGCTTTCATTTCATGGAAGACTGTTTGTCCCCTCTTGTATTCCTCTTACTGACTTGTTAGCTAACCACTACTAGCAAATGGGGTGGAATGGGTAATATATGAAACATCTTAAATAAAACCAGGTTTGCCTGTACCACTATTCAACACATCTCATGCTCCAAAGCAGTGTGTTTACAGTATAAGATCTAGATCTTAAATGCAATTGTTAAGTTGGTCATTCTATAGGGTTCCAAGACATGGAGAAATACACAAATAAATATGAAAAAAACTTAACAGACTTTCTACAACAGTAGCCTGTGCTGAATAATGGGAACTAGGTGACCAAAAAGACATCAAATGTGAACTTGTGGAAAAAAACAAAGCAGAACACCATAGCCCAAGGCATTAAATAGCAAAAAATGGAGCTGGATAGAATACATCTTGTGGGAAGCGTGGTCGAGAAGCTAAGTGCACTTGAACTTGGCTACCTAGAAGGGGGCTCGAGGTTCGACACCCGACTCGGACAGAGTTGGGTTTACTGAGCGCCTAAAGGCAGCACGGAAAACCAACTCCTAGATACCCCCTCCCCCCCACAAATGAGATTGGACCAAAGCGCTCTGAGCATGCTATAAGCATGAAAGTAGCGCTATATAAAAGCTATAATAATAAAAAAAAAAACTGAAATTGTTGCAAAGTAAACACCTGTCTAGAATCTGCAGGGAAAAAGGAAAAGGTCAGGCCCCAAAAAACATGGTAGAGGTAATCCATCAGCAAAGGAGAGGATACTGGAATGGCTAGGTAGCAGATGAAGAAAGCTGCTAAGAGTTGAGCTTGGTAAAGACGTGTGGTTGCAGCTGGTTGTATACAGGATTAAGTAAGTATTATAAACAAATTGCCTTACCTGTGTCTCTAATGCCAAAAATAATTTTGAACTTTGACCAACAGAGCTGTTTTCAGGTGTCTCTGACTGTATAGGCCAGTCCATCTTCTCAATTTTTAAGTTATTTTTTAGATCACTCATTAAGTCTTGTTTCATGCCATCCATCACTGAGATTGACTGGTCGTGTTCTTCAGGTGTCTTTGTAAATAAAATTTTGAGATCTACATTAAAATCTCAAATGTAATTAAACATAGATTTTAATGGACTGAATCTTTAGCTGTCTGACTTTTTAAAACTGGCTCCTTAATCTTAATTTTTATCAGCCATGAATATGAAAAAATATTGTTTTCGCTAGTCTGCTAGTTTGCCACGTTTAGATCTCAAAATACATTATTAAAATGTGATTTAACCATATTTGAAGCATTCTAAATTACTTGATTTTGTAAAAGTGAACCTTTTATTTTTTTAAATTATTTATGTAATAGTAATCATAAAGTTGTAATGGAAAAGAAGGGAAATATCATTTTTGAAATAACATTTATATATAGATAACTCAAAGGTCCCTTTAGTTCTTTGAAATGTCCAGAATCTAATCTATTTAATAAGTTCTAAGAAAATGCATATGTTTACTACCATTACAAATAATAATAATATATATATAATATATATTAATTTAACAATTCAAATCAACAAGACATGGTTATCTAGTAAATCTAAAAACACTACTAAATACTCTTCATCAGCCACAAGTTCTCAAGTTTTTACCTTAAGATAACCAAACATAACACATTTTTTTTCTATCTAGACAATTATTGTTAAATTGAAGAATCTAATGAAAGCTTGAAATAACAATTTAGTATTAGCCATTAATAAAAAATGGCCTCACCTGTGTCCCTTCTGCCTTACATAATTCAGAACTTTGACTAACCGAACTCTCTTCTGATGGCTCTGAATGTATAGACATTTCCATCTCAATTTTTATATTTTTAAGATCATTATTAAAGTCTTGTTTGATGTCGTCCATCATGGATGTTGAGTGAATATGTCTTCAAATATCTTAGTCAATAAAACTTGAGTACTATATTTGGTTCTTAAATGTCTTTTACTATGATTTTGAGGGACACTTTTATGCTATCATGATAAAAAGTATATTCTACTTAATATCTTCCATAAATCCAATTGAGGACATTTTTGTTTCCAGGAGACAAAATGGCTTTTATTACTAGTACTTCTGTGCTGTTTAATAATTGAATCATATTGGCCAGCTCAATAAAGAAGTCTTGATAATCATTATAATTTATGGCCTTGCAATCAAAATAATTGCTCCTGTAAAAAAAAAATGAAAATAGTAAATACCTTTATAAAATGTTAAGAAAAAAGATTTATACAGACATTTCACCTTACACATACACAGAGGTTTTTAGGTTATATACATATATTAAACATAAATGAATAACAGCACCAGGGACCAAGTTTTTAAGAGAGAAAGTAGTGAATTAAAATGCTACGAAAATAAGGGCATGCGCCGACCGAGGCTCGAACCTGTGACTCCGGATTCGACACCACCGCCTAGCGATAACGCACCAAGCGAAACTAACCTCTAGACCATCGGAATGTCCAAAAAAACATTCTTCTGATCCAGAGTCATTTCGCCCGTATGCAAATTACCACCCCAGTGGTCAAAGGTCACAAGGTAGCATTTTAATTCACTACTTTCTCTCTTAAAAACTTGGTCCCTGGTGCTGTTATTCATTTATGTTTAATATATGTATGTATCATTTGTTTCAGCACCTAGCTTCAACTCTATGTTTACATTTACAGAGGTTTTTAGGTTGTATCATACTCTGGAGAAGCAGTGCATTTCTTGTTTGTGTGAGATTTATGAAATGTGTGTTCATCCTTATCTGATCTTTAATATTACAGATGTTACTTCAAAAAAGAAGATAATTACATGCTATGTATTTCATGTTTCAATCTATTTATAAGCATGCTAATCAATGACTTAGACTTGTCGTTGGTTTTCCTGTCTGATTAAGGCAACCCATTTTCTAATGGCACTAGGGAAGATGGAGCACGAATGTGTTCTATCTTACGGAATAAGAAATATGCCTTTATCTTTGTGTCTTTTTGAGTAATTCATTAGGTTTTGTTTTTCTATTTGTAAATTACAGTTTAGTGTTTTATTTATTATAACTAATTACTTTTTATTCTTTTGTCCTGAAGTGCTCTATGTTTAGTGGTTTTACTAATGGTGTTACTGTAATCAAATTTGAATATTCTTTTCTTATAAATCTCACTGCTCTATTTAGTATTTGTTCCCATTTCTAGATGTTTTCTTGAGTTGAGGGATCCCAAACAGAGGATGCATATTCTAATATTGGCCTAACTAAGTTAAATAACATTAAATTTTATGTTCTAATTTGATATGTGCACATTTCTTTTAATAAACCCTAATGTTTAGTTTGATTTTTTTCATTTATTATTACAACTCCTATAAATCTGAGTTTTTAGTGTGTATGACTGTTTTACCATGAATAAAGTAAGTATATTTTAGTTGTTTAAATAGTTTTTTGTTACTCTCAATAACTGTCATTTTTCATTTGTGTTGTTTTTATTGTTCTTAATATTATTTATGCAGTCTTCTGAATATAATCTGACTTAAGTTCCTGAACTAATGCAATTTGGTAGATCATTTATTATGTAAATTAAAAACAGTAGGGAGTAGGATAATACTAATTATACTATAATTTATATTATTATAAGTATAGCTTTAAGGATTCCCTGAGTTTTAGAAATGTTTTGTATTTATTTAAAAGTATTTCTGTTTGTTCATAAATACTAAACTCTTATAGATCTACTACTGATTTAGATATAGACGTTATTTAAAAAAGAAGGTAATTACGTCCTACACATTTCATCTAGATTTGTGGTTCTCAACCTTTTATGCTCGGCGACACCTTTTTACAATCCCCCACTCAGCAGCGACCCCCACACATACAGTTACAGCAAAAGAAGAATAGACTAATAATAATAATAATAACAATCCATATTTTCGATGGTCTTAATACTCTTAGTTATGACTTAGTCTTAGACGACTTAGACTGACTTAGTCTTAGGTGACCCTGGGGCCGCCTGGGCCCTAGCAAATCGTCAATCGACACCCCCAAAGGCGCAAAGGAGGTAGAGATCCACAGGTTGAGAACCCCTGATCTAGATAGTAGATGGTATATGTATACCGGAATCTAGTGACTAGATCTAATCTAGACTCTAGATCTTGATTAATCTAGAAATCTTAACCATCACTTGATGAGTAGACTAGATATCTAGATCTATTACTTGACTATAAAATAAGGGAAGAGACTCTCAAGGGATATCACTAAGCCACAGACCTATATAAATTTAAGCTCGGACAGAAAACAAGACAATTTCACTGAACCATATAATCGCTGAGCCTAATTCTTCGGTTTAAAGGGGTGGTTTAATTTCTATGCAGAAATTATAGTTCGTGAACAAGATTAATCAAATATTTATAAGTCTATTTGTTGACATTTAACTCATTTGCATATTGTGTCGCACTCACTTAAATTCAATCATTTCAAAAATATAAAATGAAAGGTTTGTCAGAACCTGGCTGGCTCATGGAAACGGCTCAGACATTTTCTTTTAGTAGGGAAACTACATTGACTCTAATTTGTATTAACAAAAAAAAATGTCACTAACCTAGGCAATATATTACCTTCTTATTGTCATGCGCATCTTCTTTTGGTGTTTTCCTTTGTGAACCATAAGAGATTGTGAGTTTTGGTTTCTAGGAACGCGCTTTTGTTGATGTCATTTTGCTTACTTGTGTTTGCTTCTGTTGTGTGATGAGGCTAGATCTCCTGTGAGTTTCTCTTATGGGTTTTCTTCCCCAGTATTGGGTAAGTTATTTATGTACTGTATTAGTCTTCGTGGTGTAGCTCGAAATTCGTTGTTCCTACGATCGTGTCGACGGCGATCTCAAGGAATATGTATTTTCTGTAATAGGGACGCATGCTTGGGACTCTGTTGGAGTCAAGCGTGATTCACAGTGTTGTTTGATATGGCCGGGTATCTAAGGCCTTG
The DNA here is from genome assembly GCA_036873155.1 of Biomphalaria sudanica. Classification (NCBI taxonomy): domain Eukaryota; kingdom Metazoa; phylum Mollusca; class Gastropoda; family Planorbidae; genus Biomphalaria; species Biomphalaria sudanica. Next base: position 855,268 of record JAZGLO010006723.1, on the reverse strand, counting down.
AGTGTAGGATGCGTCGTGAGTGAAGTATGGCCTCGAGTGAAGGTGTGATATATTTCGTTGCCTAATATGTATACTTTGTGTTTCCCTTGAACATACTATTGACTTTAATTTATCACTCATGTCATCATATTTCATACATTCATTAAATTGTTAAACTTACAACCTTGTTGTTAATTAATGGCCAATAACTTACGTTGGCATTAATATCATTCACGTTGAACAATTGTTGTATTGACTAAAGGTTCAGTTGAATAATTTTTACTCAATGTGGGTATTTTACATGCTGTTACCTTTATGTTCTTGCGTTACGCTGTTCAGGTTAGGGTACGGGACCCCAATATCATACCCTGGCTAATCTGAAATCCCACCCTGACACTTATATCAAGCCCCTTCCATCGTTATTGTCAAATACATCGTTAATACTAAACTTAAACTGGAGAGAGGATCCATAGCAGATTAATCGTTTATTCTACCGCCACTCCACAAAAAAAAGGACATTTAAAACAGGATATTCAAATATAATGACTGTTTTCCCACAGGTTCTAAAATTTTAATTCTCTGGCATGAATTTGTTACATTTAAAGGAAGAAGGAATTTGTTTTTTGAAAATTTAGAATTCATAAAAAAAAGTGGAAGTAGAAGTGGAAGTGAATTTTGTATCCCAAATTTTGTTCGCACTGGTCACCTTGAATCCACCCATCTCTGTCAGACAAATAAAAACGAATTTCTATAATAACAAACTGACGCATATGGATGTTTCTATGTAGGTACATAACATAATTTGTTTATTTACTTGAAATAACATATTACAATTATTACTACTATTACAAAACTATATAGTCTGATTCAATTAAACAGAATCTTCAAATAATGCCATCAAACAAAAAGTACACACATGACAATTTCCCCACTACCAGTGAACAGTTACCCAACTGACTTAGAATAGCAACCTCGCCAGGTCCCGCGCCTTAGAGGAGCCCCACGGTAAAGAATAATATTTCGTCCTTTTGTCAACCTCAGCACATCGTGCACTTTTTCTTGACCCTGATTTGACACTTACCCACTGGTAAAGCCGGCCTCTAATACATGGACCACGTAAGAAGCAACTGTTACATGTAAAAGAAAAATAATTAAAAACTAAACCTTTCTGTTTTCAAAGTATGGTTCATTTCAAATTTTGTTTGTGAATGCCTTGAACAAATTGATTACATATAACCTACCAGCTTTCAGAAATAACGTTACATAAACCAAATCACACATATGCCTTGAACAAATTGATGACATATAACCTACCAGCTTTCAGAAATAACGTTACGTAAACCAAATCACACATATGCTCAGCTTTCGATGCATTATCTCACTTTACTCTTATAACGGTGTAAATAGCGTACCATATGACGCGCTAATATTGGGCCAGCTCGTATGGTAATGTAGAGGCCAATTTTATCCCCAGGCCTCCCCAGCTTCTAGTAATAATGAAACATTGCATGAAGTAAATTTAACATCAGCTTCATAAAGGAGAATTGCTTTTAAAAAATAACTTTTGTATGTTACTTGTTATGTTAATAAAAAAGGATATCTACGGTGTTGAAAGAGTGTAATAATTCGTATAAATATACCGGTATCAAATATCTCCATTTTGTCAATATGTTTGTATCAGGAGATAAATCACAAGACACCGCCGGTCCCACTGCAATTTAATCCAGAGCTTAAACTTCCATGGTGGACAAGTTCAAACCACATCCACCTACTGTACCCAACACAGTGGACACTGGCTCCACTGCTTCCTGGGCACGTAGAGGTTGTGTAGCTAAACTTGATGTCGCCATCTTCTCCCAAGACTATTTTGTCTTTCCAATGACCAACACTGACCTTTTTGGAACGCCCATGAGGATGTGATACTATAATGGTTAACTTATGCATATCTCTAAGTACACTGTATTTGCCCAAGACTTGCTTCCACGAATCTAAATAAGTTTCCCTCATTCCTATTAGTTTATCTCCTACATTGATATCACATGTCACACACTTCAACATACACTTGTCATGCTTAATATTGACATAAACAACACTGATCTTATCAACAATGACCACAGGACTATCATCTCTGTCATAAAACAATCTTAAAGACGTGTGGCTTGCCTCATATTCATCAAAAACCACATGTGTGGCCGTGTACACATTAAACTCCCACCACACATTGCTAGGTGAGTCTGAAGGTTGACATTTTGTACACCAACACTTGGTGGAGTGGCTAGCTCCTAGATATCCATCTTGTATAAGTCCATCTTTATACTTGTTTACAGATCTCACTATTCCACTTCCTGTTCTAAGGTTTGTGGTGCTGCTATTGTAAAATGGATATGGTTGAGTGGTTTCTGGCCAAAATTTTGGTCTGGATGAACTGGTCATTTTGGTGGTCACTCTAACTGTCAGGTCGGCGATACAGTTGATGTAATCGTATAAAATATTGTCATGATATCCTTCAGGTAAATGATTAACCGTGAATGTATCGAGAGTTATAAATTTTGCATGCCCTGGATTCTTCGTACAGTCAGTATATTTTGAATGTAGGCCAGCTTCTCCATATTCTGACACCTCTGTTTCATGATCAACTGTAGATTAATTTTTTTAAAATATATAAATAAAATACAAACAAACAAGTAATACACAAAGATTATATTGAGTTATGGGAGAGTAGGCCTACTACAAACCGTTGTTAACAATTTTTTCACTGTAGAATTTTTAAGGAATTCTGGCAAAAGATGTGTGTAGGCCTAAGTCAATGTATTTTTGTGTGGAAAGGAAATCAATTCTGAAAATAAAATAATAATTAAGACCATAATAATCAACTTTCAACAATTCTTTGCAATATCTTCCTTGAAAGGATAATGAAAGATGCTCTCGAGGGTTATGAAGGTTCTGTAAGCATTGGAGGAAGAACAACTACTAACTTGCGCTTTGCGGATGACATAGATGGTCTGGCAGGAACAGAAGAGTTAGTTGTCTTGGTGATGCGCATCTATAAGAAGACTTCTGCAGCATGTGGTAGGCTTATGCTAATCTATGCCGAAAAAGCAGATATTATGACCAATTGCCAACAGGGCTTTAAATGGGACATCAGTAATGCAGGCAAAAAATCGTCTCATATGAGGGAACCAAACATTAACTACTAACCAGAATTGCACAGTCCACATCAGCACTAGCCAAACTGAAAACAATATGGAAAGACAAAGGCACAGATCTCTGCACTAAAATCAGACTGATGCGCTCCTTCGTCACGGCCAAATTCTTATACGCTTGCGAATCTTGAACGTTTACTGCAGATCTAGAGCAATTATTGTGTTTATCAGACGAAGGGACTTCTTTGAACTGTTAACATTCGCACAAAACAACAAAAAAAAGTTGGCAACTCCTTGTCCAACATTTTTTTTCCAATAGTTTTTAGTGGGGAAACAAAACTTTTCATTGGGTAGGCCTAATGTTATTCTATATTCTTTTTTTTTTAATCTGGACAGGACGTAAAGTTAATTTTTAAAAAAACTGATTGTAAGAATTTAAATGAGAAAATATCTTATCATAATTAATGTAAACGGAAAGCGCGGTGGCTGAGTGGGAAAGCACTTGGCTTCCGAACCAAGGGGCTAGGGCTCGATCCCTGGTGAAGACTGCGAAGTTCGGAATTTTTTTCGCCACCCGAGACCACACAACTCTAATGGGTACCTGACATTAATTGTGGAAATGTAGATGGCAGTTGGGCGTTGTGCTGGCCACATGGCAATAGAATGCCGAGTTTCGCACCTAGCCGGTATATAGTGGCTTTATATGTGGAGTTCTTCCCCTTAGATAAGCTTTTTAAAATTTTTCTTGTTTTCATTTTCGAAAAGGAACGGCCTGCATTGAACGTCCCTCTTCCAACTCCGGCAGTATTTGAAGTTGTTCTTCAAAATAATACACGAATGAAGTTTGTACTAGGCATAGAACTGAGTACAACAACTGCGAAAAAAAAAAATGATTGTGGGAAAATTGTCCCTTAATACTTAACATATATATTATATATCATTCCTTTGAATTGGGCAAGAAAACATATTTTAGGGAGCGAGAGTAGAGATTTTATAACTACACCGATAGTATATAAGATCTCGTAGATCTAGTAGTTAACACAGTTTTGTTAGCCTAAGTGATAAAATAAATTTAAAAAAAATAAGCTCTTCTATTAGTTTTGTTAAAGAACAAGATTTAGTCCAAATATGAGATGAAAAAAAAAAAAAAAAAGGTTTACCAAGCATCGGATCTTCATTCATGAGTTTTTGCTCACAACCATCTGTCTGATAAGAATAGAGAATTGAATTGAACATTACTTAGCAGTAGACGCATCTTTATATATTTTATTAAATGATATTAATAGCTATAATAAGAATACCAAAACAATAGACATTATACAAAAAAAAATTAGTTTCACAACACCTGGTGCGGTCATCTGAGGGCATAACCCCCCCCCCCCCAATCAATTTCTTCAAATATGTTTCAATAAACAACATTGTTAGTTAGTTCTTGTTGTTAAACCAATACAGTGAGCTGATTACCTACTTTTATTGATTGTTACTAAAATGTAAAATGATTGTCAATTCTATAATAAAATTCCACTAACTAAGACATCTTTTTTCTAATTATATTGCAAATTTTACAATGAAATTTAATTAAAATTAGAAACAGACTTCACATCACCTGAACAGGTTTCCTTTGTTATACTTTAAGACAGAAGTGGTTTAACGTTAGGCTGTGTCGTTTACACTTAAATTACCATCTAGACGTCTCAGGGCATATTTGGGCTTATATTTAGAGATTGTATGTCTGCTTTAGCCAATATATAATTTTTTTCAGACTTGGGTGTCACCCCCAAAAGGGTGTCAATCGGTGCGGACCGCACCCCTCGTGACGCCACTGCTTTGTATAACATCTAATTAGGCTAAACATGTATACGGGCCTACATAACCTACGAAATTAATTTATGGTATACACACTTATACAGTTGGGTGTATTTATGATTTACAGGAGAACGAATTTTATTTTAAGCACCTTATGTTTTTTAGTAGGCCTATTTAGTCGAAAATTTTTATTCCTCGATTCAAAATTACAGGCCTAATTAACAGCTTGACCTTGTTTTAATGCGCTGTGGTAATGACAATCCCAAGCATATTCGCAGTTATATTCCTTTGCTATCTTGATGGACCTATAAGCTTAGGGCTTACATAAATATAATCAGAGTCAATAGCAAATAGACCATGTTTAACTGCCGTATATCAGTGTTCACGGTGCGATAGACTAAGGCGTAAATATTAATAGTCAGCCCAACACTCTTATCGGCGGTAGAACTTCTTATCAAAGGCCCAAAGTTTTTCAGGGCAATTATTTGGCATGCCTTAGCTATTCTGTTTTGATTAAGTCTAAACTTTTTATTTAGCTTTAATATATTTAGCATTTTATATAATAAATAATTTTCTATCACTATTTTCTGCTGTTTGAAACTACTAAGAATATTCGCATCAAAACATTATTAAAACTCACATTTTTTTGCTAATTATATTTGTAGGCCTAATATATTTGCGTTCTCTATCCTACCTCTGTATGATCTATCTTTGGTCTATCTAGCATTGAAATTATTAAGCCCATGGTGACAGCTGGACTGCAATGCAAATTTATTTTGTTAACAAATTGACAACACGCTATATTTACATTTTTAAAAAGTGCTATTCTGAAGAAAAAATAATTGTCATTTAATAAACTTTTTAAAGACGCCATAATCTGGCATGTTGGGCCGTAGGCATGGGGCGTGTCTCCAATGTCATCATATTTTGTATCTTTTATGAAAGTTTCAGTCACCATAGACAATAGTCTGGCTAAGGCCAAAAGTGGATTATGTCTTTTTGAAGCAGTGGTTCTAACCTCACTTTGTATTAGCTCAGAGACCTGAATGTTCTATATGATCTGTTATGCTGAAGGCCGGCGTAGAGTTGTTCTGAGACCTGAATGTTCTATATGATGCCTCTAAGCTTCCTCAAACGCTTCCATCAAAGGTAACCTTTACTCCGAAATGGGCGTACGCTGACAATACTGCCATACAAAGTACCATGTTATGCTGAAGGCCGGCGTAGAGTTGCTCTGAGTCCAAAAGCATTTTTTTTTAGAGAAAAGCAGTTAGCAGCAAATGGATCTGAAAAGAGACATCTGAAAAACTCACAGAAAGGTCGAGAGACACGCATTTGAGACCAAAAGAAAAACTCTTGCAGATGACAAGTGCAGACGACAAAAATAAAACTTTATACTCCTGGGAAACAACAAATAGAACAGTCGAATAATTTTGAATCATAGACTACATTGGTATAGCTACCTGGTCGTGTCGCATGTGATGCGTACTAGTTGTCTCTATGGTTCCGTGTTCAGGCTATCCTCTGCCGTCCTGCGGGAAGTGTGGGCTAGGAAGTATTAATGGCTATCATTTTTATAGACATGCCCAAAACTCATAAACAAAACAAAACAAAATATATTCAAATTAAAAACTAAAAATGTAGAACTATATTCATACTATAGACATGCATCATACACTCATATTGAAACGGACGAAGACAAATAAAAATTAATTGTCAACAGGTGAAATGATTGAACTAAACATGCCACAAAATTTACTGTGGCGTTTTACGTCTCGATAGACGATTGTTTCCCTAAGCGGCTTCTTTTGTGACAAAAGATGCACATCCAAGGTCAGAAGTTAGGTAATAATCCTGTACTCTTCCTTTAAACCGTCGGCCATAGAAACAGATGGCCTATTCATCCTCTGCCCTATAAATGGCAAGGTCTGAAAGGGCACTTTACTTTCATACCCCTACAAATAGCAAGGTCTGAAAGGGCACTTTACTTTCATACCCCTACAAATCGCAAGGTCTGAAAGGGCACTTTACTTTCATACCCCTACTCTACTGTATGCTTACTCTCCATGTGGACCTTCCTTGTGCTTCCCTACCCCAAAAGCTGGTGACGATCTTTAAGAGCTTCATGCCGCGCTTACTAACACGTCATTTTATCTTAGAAGTGGATGACCTGGAGCTCTCCTGCCCTAAATTAGATCACCATAAATATATCTTGTGGAAGTCCATCTTGTAGCAGTCCACCTTGTGTCTTTCAGTGTACATCTGCAAGCCAGTCGAGTCGTATATTGCGGACTTTCTCGTTGGGGATTTTACCTTGTCCCTTTATTTCAAGAATCTTAAGCAAATGAGATGGATGATATTGAGATTCTTTTCACTGCCATGTAGCAGAGTGCTCAGCACGTAGGCCTGTTAGACTAAGGCTTTAGTGTTAATAGCAAAGTATTGAACCACACTCTTTTCTGCAGCACTGACATGGTGACCATTAAACTAGTGATCTTGTTATCGGTGTAGGCTACTTTTGTATTAGCACATCGTTGAGTTTATGGAGCCAAGATAACAGAAATTAGCATTTAATCATGTGCAAGAAATCAAGCATCAGACTTTTTAATTTCATACTGAGTCCAACATTAATAAAAGTGTCCCGTCTTAGCCTTCAATCAAATACAAGACAGAAAATAACTTAACTAATAATATTTAAAAAAAGATGTGTAAGTAAAACTTCAGGCTGAGAACCACTGAATTCACATAAGGATCCTTACATTTACAGTATAACGGGCCTGGTCATTTCGTAGCCACCAACAAACCATCCAGAGCAGTGAATAAATATTTCTCGACTACAGGATATGTAAAAAATCAACAAGAGAACAATGTTACTAAAAAAATTATTAGCTTAAAAAAAAACAAGGGACTTAATCATACCATTCAATAAAACGTCTTCTACCTCTCTTGATCAAGAAACAAAAAGGACCAAGATGGTTGTGTGTAGTCGCTGAATGAACTCTTTATACTGTGTCTGTTTTATTTATGTGAATGTTTCTGTTGTGTTGTTTTAATGTGAGAAAAGAGTCCTTGTAATCACAACAAATTTCCATAAGGATCAATAAAGCAGTCTTAAGTGATATAGTGACATCATTAAATGTTCTCTTATATTTTCCGTACCGAACAATTTTATAGATGAATTGTGAGGATTGATTTGATACAGATAGTTAAAAATACGGTGGATATCAAACCGTGAGGTGAGATTTAAAACAAATTAAACTAAATGACTAGTAGAACTTATTCTTCAGTGATAAAATATAATCCTATAACAATGTTGACTCCTATAGATCGTTCCAACCAAAGCTAATGCCAAGGTTTTCATCGCATTTCTATGAGATGAACCAAATTATCTTTGCGACTGAAGGCCCTAGATAAAACATTATCTAAAGATATTGGAATAAATAAGAAAATTAGCTTACTTTCTAATTAGGACACGTTTTCATAGACATAGGCTAGAAAAATGAACAGTTATTGAAACTTGATTAAAACTTGCCTGACCAGTAGAAGTAAGCTCCTTGCTTGTTATCTTGTATTTTAAAAATAGTAACAGCTGTTTATTGAACAAGAATCCTTTGAATTAATTGTGCGTCTAACCTTAAGTATGGATCGTTTTCTAAGACCTGAAAGATTGGTGGTGGATCCAAATGGTCCGGACGCTCAAAGGATCTGGAAGCACTGGCTTCACACATTTGAAAAATTCGCATTAAAATTAGCTGTATCAGAAGGTGAGAAGTTCGATCTACTATGTAACTTTATCTCACATGCTGTGTACGAATTGATATCTGACTGTACTGACTTCAAAACAGCTGTAAACACATTAAACGGACTCTATGTCAAACAAACCAATGAGGTTTATGCTCGCTATCTCCTATCCAATTTTAAACAGGAAACAGGACAGAGTGTTGACAGGTATATTCAAAGATTGAGATTGCTGGCTAAAGACTGCCATTTCAGAGCAGTCACTGCCCTCGAAAACCAGAACGAGGCCATCAGAGACGCATTCATTAGTGGCATGTCATCACCAGAGATAAGGCAGAGACTTTTAGAGTACTCATCTCTGGACCTCGCAAAGTCATTGGAGGTAGCTAGATCTCTTGAGATGGCACAGAAACATTCTGTGACATATAACTCCCAACACGCCACTACTTTTCAAACACCACAAGCACAACAATCCACTGGTAGATGAAGTGGAGCTTATTTGCTTTGCCTTGCATGCCTTCTTATCAGGACAGGCCCTGGAACAGATAGCCAGGTCGTCAGAGAGACACCACAGGCAGACCTTCTTTTATAAGAAAATAGTCTTTCGTGAGGCGTCATGTTTGTAGCAGTGCATAGTAGAGATCTAATAGAATGGAGAGCGTCATTTAGGGCTAGAAACTGTCTCACTACACCATTTGGCTCCGAGAGGCGACTCATCTTCAGAGGCCGTAGTACATGATTTCGCTCCAAGAGACTTTGAGACATCTTCTGAGGTCTTTCAACATCAACTGGCTCCTGGTAACACTGAGACTTCTCCGGGTGTCTCCCAACACTCAGTGGCTTCTAGGGGTGACACAGAGACATCTGTAGAGAACATGGTTCCACCTGCTTTAAGAGCAGAAGAAAACATTATTGAAAATGGACAAAATTCACCTGCCAGAGATACGCCCTTACAGCACTCGTATAATCTCAGCAGTAGAGCGAAAAGAAACTAAACGGGGGGTGAATGTTGTGCATATATGTTTCCTGTTGTGTGTTGTGAACTGATCTGTTCTAGTGTGTCAAAATGTCATGGTGTCCAGGTCAGCTTGTGTGTACTGTGTTATTGTGAACTGTTTTGTCATTCTTGTTCAATAAAGCCTAGCTTCAAGACATGTCTTCCTGTAGTGTTTTATTAGGCCACAGACATGTCATTATTGAGAGGTTGTTCATTGTTCATTACCTTTTTTTTCATTTGATAACAAAACATTTGTATGTGTATAGAGTTTGTACTATCAATAAAAACTTAATGATTACTCCCAAAATAGATTAAATCATAGAAATTCATCTGGTTAAGTAGCATACAAATGAAATGCTATTTCAACTTAGTCTAGTTTAATCATTTGTATTACTAAAGGTGTCAAATTATAAGATGTTTATCTACAATACAGACTACATTATAGATTTCACCAGGAATCATTGTCTTCAAACCTAAAGATGAAATCTTCTGGACAACTCAATGGTGTATCCAAAAGCATTGGAACTAGATCTTCTGAACAAGTAAAACAAAAACCGGCTCAGTGTTCCATATAACTCTAAATGATATTTGTATAGTTTGCATTTTATTTCTCATAAAACCTAGGAAGTGAGATTTTAACTGATAACAACTTATGAGATTCTCAACTTAAAAAATAACTTTGTTATATTATCTTATTAAAATTGATTTTAAAATGTGTTTTAAAAAAATCAAAACAATTAAGAAAATTCAAGTCTTTATTCTCTTTTCATGCTATCAAAATTTACTGATGGAAAATCAGAATATAGTTTTTTACAAAAGTATTGCTTCATTTAGTTAAAATCTTTTATTTTTTTAAAATGACATTTCAAAACTTAAAGTCTTCATAAAAATGACTAATGATTTATAGGAGCTATCTGAAACATGATGACTTTTGAACTATAGAAATAATACACTAAGCATGATAAATATTGGCAACAAATTGTATGAGTCACTTTGTGACAGTAAATTAAAGTTAACAAAAACATTAACTCAAAATCTCGAATACAACAAAACAAAGTAATAAAGTGTCTAGCAAGAAATAAAAAAGTTTTGACAGAAAATAAAAGGCACAGAACAAAATGATCATATGATGAACTGATTTCTTTTACGAATGTGTCTTTCTATTAAAACATAATTATTAATTAGATTATTATTTGATTTTATATATAGCTAGAAGGTTTAAAACAAAATTGTGCTCAAACTAGACTTCATAATTTCAAGAAGAGACAACACATGTTCTAGAAGCTAAAAATAGGAACTAGTGAGATCTCATCTATTGAAATATCAGCAGAGAATGCCAAGCATGTCCTTCAAAGCTGCATGCTCTATCAAGAGGATGAAAAAATCACTGGCCCCAAATCCCCCTATAAAACAAAAATTATAAGGAGAGCTCCCAGATCTAGAAACCCTGTGTAGTTCATCACAGATATAGGACTGCTTGTCTGAACCCTCTGACATATACATGAGAATGAAAAAGAAGTAGATAACTTCAAGAAAAATACTGACTCAAACAACTTAATGTGAAATGAAAAATTTCTTTTTCTAGATTTATTTTCCACTTTTCTTGAGTTTTAATCTTGGTATTAGCTTATTATTATTTTAAACTTGTGCATTAAGTTCTGTTTTATTTGTTAAGCTTTTAAAAATGCCTTGAGGTTATAAAAGATTTAGCATGTTTTTTTTTTTATATGTTCTTTTAAGACTCTACATTTTTAAATTTACAATTTATTTGCTCTAAAAGTAAAACTTTCTAGCCAGATTTTATATTGCACTGATCTCATTCTTAATTTTATCCAACAAGGCAAGTTTCCATAATCTCATATAACCCTTCCTCTCTTACAGTCCTAGCTCTAGCTAATACCCAGGACATTATCTTCAATTATGTAAAGGCATTTTAATTTTTAAAAAATATATGAAAATATCTTAATTATAAATATACTCTATAACAAAGGGAGCCTAACTGATTTATACAAAATGTCATTAATAATTATTTGAAATTTTTTTTAGATCATTCTATTTGTTGTCCAAATCTGTAACAAGGAAGATGAATAAACTATAAAAAAAATCAAATCCAATTTAATTATAATATGTATCTAGATCTATATAGAACACATTTGTTTTTACAATTCACAAGTACTAAGGCTAATTCATCATCATATGTTGCTGTTTTATTTTTGCATTTAAGCTTCAGTATTAGCTGTTATTGTAAAACACTAATAAAACATAATGCATCAACATTTGGTTTGAACTGATCTGAAAGAAGGCTCAATGACTATTCATTAAATATGAAAATTAGTATTGAAATCAAATGATCTGAAAAATATTGCTAGCCAATATGATAGTATACACAAAAAGAAGTTTGTTCAAGTTTGTTCAATTCATTTTAAAAAAATGGAACAAAAATTACAAATATTGCTAAATCTGTATTATTATGAAAAAATTTTGTATCCAAAAAAAAAAAGGTATTAAAAATATGAGTTTTTTTTTTCTTTATACAAATGATAGTTAATAATGCCAAATATGATGATTTCCGGTGTTTTTTGTTAAAGACTAAAAACTGGTTTCTTTTTACTTTTCATTTACGAAAGTAAAAATATGTTTTTACAAAAAGCAGTAAATGTGTTGTTTAGATTTTTTGTGAATGGAACTGAAACAAAAAAGAAATAAACTGAGAAACTGATCTTTAGATTTCAATAAATGTATAACCTCTGAATATAATTTTTATAAATATTATAGTCATGCCAAATTTTTCAATATTACTTATCGATTCTGAAAAATGTAAAAAAGGTAAACAATTAATTATAAAGATATTAACCAAAATGATCACAACAAAAATATCACATGACTATTTGTCCTCACACATACACCCAATAGTGCCTCCCGGTACAAATATAAATTCACAAAAATGTTAGTTCTTACAAAAAAAAAAAGTAATATTCTTTTTACATAAAAAGTACACATTTACAAGTCACAATCTAAAAACTGCCATTCATTATGTACTCACACAAATATAAATAAAATATTCAATGTCTGTACATTCACTAGTTCCATATTCTTAAATATCACTTTTTATTTAGTGGTATTATACTACTATGTAAAGAAATAATTTTTTCAATTGATAAAGTTGAATTGTAGATTGGTATCTAGCAACTCATTACTATTATTTTTTTAATACTTAATTGTCCCTAAAATATGATAGTAAGATATTATCAGCAGAGATTCAGCTGTAAATGTGATCATAGCAAAGTTTAGAACAGTAGGATCTATAGACACAATACTGCAAGAATTTCAATAGCGTATTAATTTTATGAAAAAAAAAATCTAGTTTCACTATTTTTGTAATTTGAAATTATGGAAGCAATGCCATAGTGTTTAAACTGTTCTGTGTCTTATCTTGTCTTATATAATACAGATGTTACTTCAAAAAAGAAGATGATTACGTCCTACGCGTCATGCATTTAGTCATGCATATTAACCAATGACTTAAATTCTGCCAAGTCACTGGTTTTCCTGGCTAGCTCAGGCAACCCATTCCATGCTCTAATAGCACTAGGAAAGAAGGAGTATTTGTACAAATTTGTCCTAGCATATGGGATGAGGAATGTGCCTTTATCTTTGTGTCTTTCAGAGTATTTTATTAAATTTTGTTTTTGTATTTGAAGATTATGGTTCAGTGTTTTATGTATAATTGCTACTTTACTTTTGAGTCTTCTGTCCTGAAGGCTTTCTAAATTTAGTGATTTTACTATAGGTGTTACTCTAGTCAAATATGAATATTCATTTGTTATGAATCTCACTGCTCTATTTTGTGTCTGTTCCAGTTTCTTAATGTTTTCTTGAGTTGAGGGGTCCCATATAGAAGATGCATATTCTATTATTGGCCTAACAAAGGTTAAATAACATTTTAGTTTTATGTTCTTATTTGATTTATAGAAATTTCTTTTAATAAATCCTAATGCTTTGTTTGATTTTTTTATAGTTTCATCAATATGTGGATTCCATGACAGTTTTTCATTTATTATAACACCTAGGTATTTTGCGTTTTTAGTCTCTGTTACTGGTTTGCTATGAATAAGATAAGTGGAATTAATTTGTTATAGTTTTTTTTGTTACTCTTAACAACTGACATTTTTCTGGGTGGAAAGACATGCTCCAATTTGATTCCCATTTCTGTAATTCATCTAATTCTCTTTGTAAAATATCTGTGTCTTGTGTTGTTTTTATTGTTCTGTATATTATGCAATTGTATGCAAATAATCTGACTTTTGGATTATGGGTGATTTCAACCTACCTGATATAAATTGGAAAACACTAAACATAGATAAACACCAAAACCTGGTGAGATGTAAATACAAGGGAAGTAGCTCTGTCATTGTTCCTGACAGTTTAAATTAAAACAAGGAAAAAACAAGAGCTTCTAATGAACTAAATTCAAATCAGGGTACAATTATTAGTGGTATATATATCCTGTATACACCGGTATATAATATTTTCTGTTTTTTAAGGATACTTTACCTAGGTATTTTAGAATTAGGACTAAGTATGATGTAGGGTATTTTTTCATTTTTTAAACTAATTATTGATTTATCTTGTTTGTTGATCTGTCATCCCAAATGTGAAAACCATTTTAAATTTATTTTGAAGTCCAATTTAAAGACAGACATATTCTTGTTCCAAAGTAATTTCACGAAATTCATAATATAGGTTTAATAAGTAATGACTAGGATTAATTGTAAGATGACATCAGCTTAGATAGAGTGCTGTGAGAACCAATGATATCTCAGAATTATTGTGACATTGCTAATATAAATGATTTTTTAAAAAGTAACCAAAATAATACATCAACTATAATGATTTGTTTAACATTCTAACAGTTTCATAATCATAAACATGATCTTAAACTCTCTTAAGCTTTTAACTAACTGCCTAGCTGTTGTATGCACTAACCTATCACCCAAATTTATGAAATATTGTAACTACTTTCAAAAGAGAACAGCAGTTGTTGTTTGTTTTGTTTTTTCTACTGTGCAATAATAACCTATCATAAATTGAATTGGAAAAAAATGTAAAACAAGAAATTACCATCATAATCTTAATTTCAAATGTACTTTCTTAGAAATACAGAAATTAATTAATTCAAAAATTTATTATGAAAATTAAAACTTTCAAATACAAATAACAACATCCTTTTATTTGTACTAAATTACGTCAGAACTAATTAAACTGAAAAATTAAATTATCAAATTTCACAGACATTCAGATTCATGTATCTCCTAAATATGTGGTCCTTGGTTATTTCAAGTTTCTAATTCAAGTTACAAAAATATATATACAATATCCAAGTCACTTATTATGTAGAACGTCTATTTCTGTATTGATGATGTTCTTGAATATTCAAAAGTTTCTTTTAGTGGTACAATCAAACATTTTCAAAGTTTCCTTTGTCTATTTTTATAATCAATCTATTCTAGTTTGTAAAACAATTATTAACCATAAAAAAAAATGATTTGCTTGAAACAGAAAATGTTAATTCTGGTGATAAAAATCCACTTAGTATACATCCATTTATCCATTGCAAGAAATGTCTTCACTTATTCATTGACTCTTAGTGACACACTTTAAAAGTAGGAAACAAGGTGACCTGTATATCTTGGTAGATCTTGGTCTGTTAATCTATGTTTGAAAAAAGAAACAACAACTGAAGAATTCACCTCCATGTCATTTATACCAATTAGAAAATAGAAAACTTGAAATCATACAAAAATGTTCATTGACAAGTAATTTGAACTGAATGTAATTAATGATTCATTCTGTATTGAGTGATTCAGCCTCTATTTAGTGAGTCAATTCATTAGTGTAAATGTTCACTACATTGTAGTTTCAGTCACTGAACTATATTCTCAGTAACATTAAAAGTCATCTCCATGAAGTAACAGAAGAAACACATCTTTACAAGTTGAGTTCTAGTCTGTGCTTTAGCCAATGATTAATGCTTGTAGACTTCATCAATAGAAGAAACTTCTGAGCAGTCTGTAGATGTCAGATTTTCTCCACCCTACACAAAGAAACAAAAAGAGATAAAATTTAATTAGTTTAGAATATACATTATATCATAAGAAGGTGTCAAACAGAATGTAGATTTATCAAATAAAAAAAATGACTATTTAATGTAATATGTCACTTAAAAATAGTGAAGGTTTTAAAGTTAGAAATAGCTTATTATATGAATTAGTGGTGCCATATAAACACTAGTGTCATGTGTGGAACTGTTTCATTGAACAGGGAAAAATGTGATGCGGACAGATCAAAAATGTAATAAAAATCAAACTGTTTTGAGTGTGATTAAAAAGAACATTTCTGTAAGATCAAAAGTCTCCAAATGGATAAAATTGTAGGATGTGTCAACTTAGATAACATTGTAGGATGTGAAGTTGTCAACTTAGATAACATTGTAGGATGTGAAGATGTCAACTTAGATAACATTGTAGGATGTTAAGTTGTCAACTTAGATAACATTGTAGGATGTTAAGTTGTCAACTTAGATAACATTGCAAGAAATGTCTTCACTTATTCATTGACTCTAAGTGACACACAAGGATGGCTGCCTGGTCGTGCGGTTTGCACGCTGGACCGTCGTTCAGATTTATCGATGGTCCCGGGTTCAAACCCTGCCCGCTCCCATCCCCCGTCGTCCTGCGGGAGGTTTGGACTAGGAAGTAATTATCTTCAACTCTGAAGGAACATCCGAAACATGTAAAACATTTAACAAACAAACATTGTAGGATGTTAAGTTGTCAACTTTGACATTTTAGGATGTAAGCTTCTGTAGTACCAAGTGTATTGCATGTGGTGTAAAAAAGAAAAACTCATCATTCCATATTTACTCCTTGCTGTGTATTCCCTAGGGTTAGTTTAGCCTCAAACTTCAGTTATGGCTCTTAGAGAAGCTTAAGGAGACAGTATCGTGATCTAGTTGAGATTAAATGAACTTTTAACTGATAGGGCTTTTCCAAAATAGAAGTTCCAGAAAAACAAATCTCTCAAGCCTGGCCATTGGGAGTTTATTATTTCATTGGTGGGCCAAAAAGAACTTTGTTCTGACCCGTTTTAGACACTACAAAGAATGTGAATAAAAAATAAGTTACACATTGTAGGCTGTACAGCTGTCACTGTGGACAGGAATGTAATACATTTTATATAAAGCTGAACACATATAATTATTTACCTTCTCAATCTTCTCATCCAACATTTTAAAGAACTCTATCTGACTACTTGTTACACTGAAAAAAAAAAAAGAATACATATATGTAACCTATTTAGTCTTTAATTTAACCAGGAGTTTATCATTATGTACCAGTAAAAGAACATCATTTTAATGTTTGTAATGATCACTTTTATCAGATAGGAATTTTTGTAACATTTTAAAGATTATATAAGATTTTTTTTAAAAATGTTTAATCTAAAATCAAATGAACAGAAAGAGAAATGTTTAGCAAAGGCATTAATACATTTTAGATTGATTATACAATCAATAAAATCAATGCATCAAAAAAATAATATCTGATCTGCTCAATCAGATCACATGAACTGTATATGGGGCTCTATGTTATAATTAAAAGTGTAAACTTACTGAATTATTTTAGATGCAGTTAAAGACTTGAAATCTCTCATGGTTCCCTTTGTTGTCGGCTCCTGGAAAATACATACATTTATGTAGACCTTTTCTAAGCTTGCATTCACAAATAATTCAAACTATATAGGTCAAGTTCATAAAACAATATGGGGACAAGACTTGATGGATTTAGTAGGTTAAGAAAAAGGATTTCAAAAGGTATCCAATGACTAGCCAGCTATTTCTGGCACATGACCTTTATGGGATAAATAAGAAAAAGTAGTGATGGCCTCATATGCTCCAGTAAACTATCAGCCATGAGGAGTGAAGGTACCTAATTGTTATTATAGTTATGCTATCTAGAAGGTTTTTAATTGAATTAGTTATAACAGAGCTTGAGCTTTAAATTGTTGTTTCTATTATTTCCATTATTAATAATTAATATAATTAAAATATTTAGTTCTATTAGACACTTTCTTATGAATATGTGTCAAGTTGAAAGAACATCCTTTTTATCAAAAAAATCTAAGAATAAAATACCAAATAAAGAAACAATAATTATATGATCTACATTTATTTCAAAATCTATAAAAAAAGATATTCTTTTTATAATCTATAATTATTTTAGATATAAGAAAACACAAATTTGGAAATCTAAAAAGGAAATTATTTTTACCCTGAAAATGTGAAGAAAAAAACACTTTTAACAACCCAACATTGTTTTTTTTTACTACAATTTTTTTGTTTAATTACCGGTTTAGCCATTTCATTGGGTACTTCCAGTAAGAAGGTTTTGTTTTGTAGCTTTGTAGCACCATTGGTTTTGTCCCCACTTCCAGTAGAGGCAGAGCCTGCAGCAGTTTTTGGTGAAGAACTTAATGGCACACCAATGTCCTCATTTCTTTCTTTCAACTTTGAAGACTTGCCATTATAGATTTTCTTGAAAGAGTTGGATCTCTCTGGGGACAATTTGTTTTTTTAAATAAATTCATTATATAAAAGAAAACATGAATGAATTAGTAATGTGTAAAACTCATACATATTGAACATAAATGAAAAGCAGCACCAAGTTTTTTTCTTTAAATGAGAAAAAGTAGAGAATTAAATGTGATGAAAATAAGGGGCCATGTCGACCATGGCCCACAGGGTTACTGGTTCAGGCGCCGGTTGGCACCCACCCAATGTTGGATCAAGTTGAAATTTTGCACAATTATTTCTTGTACCTGACCAAAAAAAATCAATAAAAATTAAATAACCAATTAGTTGATTGGTAACTAATTATTATGTTTGGTATCAAACAAGGGAAAAAATAATACTTCACATGCGGTGTTTAGTCCCTTTGAGGAGGCTTGAGCCCTAGGTGAACAAGTTTTTTTTATGCATTTACAAAGTGATCACGGTAACATTCACACAGATAATACCTTCTTTCCTCCCTAGCCAGCAAAGTGTTCAGTTAAATATTCAGAATGTGTGGCGAAGTGTTGCAATAAGGAAAAAAGTTTGGGAAACACGAGGATTCAAACTAATTGATACAATTACACAATAAGCTTTGTTTTTGTTTTTTATTTAGGTATTTTTCGTTTTTCTATTGTTTTTTGTTTTTGTTTTTGTTTAAATTAAGAAAGGAAATTTTTTAGCAATCTAATTTTATTAAATCTATATCATCCCCAAAAATACCCAAGTATTATATTAAGTATAGAACATTTTAAGGGCTCTTATAGTTTTAGGGACTTTAATGCACATAAACTAAAACACTAATAAGACACTGATAGTTGTATGGACTGTGTATTTTTTTGTCAGGCTGAAATAGATTTCTGAACATTCCAGTTTTTGATTTGACATTTCAAGTATTATCCAGATTTAGAAGCTAACAGACCAAGAACAAGGCAGATGAAGATTTTGATCTAGAGACTGCTACTTAGAATAGACAACAACCACTTAGATCTGCAGCAACCACTTAGCTTACACTATTCATCGACTGAAGAAGTAAGGAGCTTATCAAAATGTCAGGCCCTACTGTCCAATAGATGTAGATAGTCTCCCGATTTTCCTCCATTACTTACAATTCTTAATGTCTGCATATGTTGATGTCTGTATTTATCAAACGCCACAACAACAAAGTTTGTATGGAAACATTACAAGTTAAAAAAAAGCTTTCGGAATAAAGAATTTTGAATGAATGAACCAATACTTTGTTAAGCATCACGATAAATATCTATCTTATATAATACAGACGTTACTTCAAAAAAGAAGATGATTACGTCCTACGCGTCATGCATTTAGTCAAGCATATTAACCAATGACTTAAATTCTGCCAAGTCACTGGTTTTCCTGGCTAGCTCAGGCAACCCATTCCATGCTCTAATAGCACTAGGGAAGAAGGAGTATTTGTACACATTTTTCCTAGCATATGGGACGAGGAATGTGCCTTTATCTTTGTGTTTTTCTGACTATTTTATTAAATTTTGTTTTTGTATTTGAAGATTATGGTTCAGTGTTTTATGTATAATTGCTACTTTACTTTTGAGTCTTCTGTCCTGAAGGCTTAGTGATTTTACTAAAGGTGTTACTTTAGTCAAATGTGAGTATTCGTTTGTTATGAATCTCACTGCTCTATTTTGTGTATGTTCCAGTTTCTTAATGTTTTCTTGAGTTGAGGGGTGCCAAACGGAGGATGCATATTCTATTATTGGCCTAACCAAGGTTAAATAACATATACAAAGACTTAGAAGTCTAGTGTCTGCATCACGATAAATATTCAAAGACTTAAGTCTAGTGTCTATGTTGCTATCTCATGTAAAGTATAATCTAGCTGATATCTATCCGAAGTAATGAAGTGTTAAAAAAGTATCTGTTTTCTACGTAATACTTTGAAGTTTGTTAAAAGGTTGGTTTGTTCCATGTTGGTACTGTTCAATAATCGACGACAGACCGGAGAAGACACAGACGTATTGTAAGGTCAATCTTTGACTAATTGGCCGGCTTAGTCGGACCGACCACGACCTAGTCCCGTCCATCACGCATGCACGAAATTGACTTGGTCCACACACAACCACGCCAACGTGAGATGCCTCCAATTTGAAATTCATCTCACCGACACACACACACACACACACTCACTCACTCACTCACTTTATCTTGTACGTATTGATACTGCAGAGTTGTGCTATGCCTTAGACTTTTATTCTTTCTACCGCTCTCTGATTCTGTTTTCTTCCTTCTGACCTTATCTAACTCATGCTTTGAGGGGAGAGCTTGATAAAATACCAGGAATTTTTTCTAATATCAGTTGTTGTTGTTGTTTTTTTTTTAATGTCTTCACTTCTTCCAATTCCAATGCTAATAAAACAGAAAGAAAAGATTTTTATTCTTTCTTTTAACTTTTAGCTTCTTTAAAAAAAAAGTGGATCCAGGAAAGATGCCAGATGATCTAAGTGCCAAGTAGTCTTAGAGTGGATGGAAGATAGCAGGTTGAAATCAAAGAGAGAGAGAGAGAGAGAGGGAGGGATAAAGCAGGGAGAAACCTATTATTTTAAGACAAGACGACCCACGACTATATATGTATATTTAAGAGAGAGAGAGAGAGAGAGGGCCGGTCCTAGCAATTGCGGGGACCTATGCGAAACGGATTACGCGGGGCCTAGTCCTGGTAGGGATAAGCATAAAGTCAACATTAAGATTTTGTATTAGAAAATACATTCGTCTTTACAATAAATTTTTATTAAATGAAAGCTGACAATGCAGTTTTTATTTTATCGCGCGTAGGATTGGCACCCCAAAATGACAATTTTGTCTATTTTTCAAGAGATTTTTATGAGTTTTCAGAAGATTTTTAATTTCAGAAGATTTGCAGAACTTTTTGGTATATTTAGGAATTACAATAGATTTCCACTAGCCCCTGGATAATCAGGAACCTGTTATTATATATAAGTTATAATGTTTTAAATGTAATAATTTACCCCTAGAATTAGCGCGGGGCCTATGAAAGTGCGGGTCCCACTGCCTAAGTCCGGCCCTGTATATATATAACTTCCGGGATGCATCCCCGCTCAAAATACTTGCATCTCATAGACTACGTTAGGACATACGTGTCACCAAATCTTGCTGTGGTGCAGAATGTGGAACAGAAAACCGCCTCATCATCACAAAACTAAACATTCGAATTCAACCAAAGAGACGTCCACAGAAATGTAAACCCCTAAAAAGTCTAAACACGGCCAGCTTAGCAGATGACAAAACTGAAAAGTTGCTTGCAGATGCGATAGAGAACTGCCTCAAGTCAACCCTTCTAACTGAATCAAATGTTGATAAAAGCTGGGAATGCTCCAAAGAAGCTATCCATAGCACAGCATTAAGCATACTCGGACCTATGGAGAGAAAGCATCAGGACTGGTTCGATGAAAACAGTACTGAGATTTAAAAAAAAACAAACTACTAGATGAAAAGCACAAGCTCCATAAATTGTATCTGAACAACCCAAACTCCCAGTCCACTAAAGATGCATTCACAAACACCCGCAAAGATGTGCAAAAACAGTAACGCCAAATGCAAGATACCTGGCTTAGCAAGAAAGTGGAAACAATACCGGAATTTGCTGACAAGCACGACATGAAGAACTTCTTCCATACCATAAACGAGGTCTATGGACCCATAAAGTCAGGCTCATCCCCTCTACTAAATGCTGATGGGACAATCCTATTGACAGATAAGGAAGAAATCCTACAACGCTGGGCCGAGCACTTTGAAAAGGTTCTCAATACACCCTCCATTATAAATGAAGCGGCCATAGACAGGCTACAGAAAGTACCAATAAATGAAAAAATGAATGACCCCCCCTCCCCTACGCTAAAGGAAACCGATCTTGCCATTCAACAGCTCGCAAGCGGAAAAGCCCCAAGAGGTCTACAAAAAAGGTGAATTAGCCCTGATTAAAAGACTTCATGATCTGTTCATAATTATGTGGGGAAAAGAGTCAATACCACAAGCCTTTAAAGATGCCACAATTGTACATCTATGCAAGAGAAACGGAAACCGCCAAATCTGCGACAACCACAGAGGAATATCTCTTCTCTCTATTGCTGGGAAAACCCACACACGTATCCTACTAAATCGGCTCATGCAACACCTAGAACATGGTCTACTACCAGAAAGCTAGTGCAGCTTCAGAAAAGAGCGTGGAACCATTGACATGATCTTTGCGGCAAGACAGCTCCAGGAAAAATGCCAAGAACAAAATGCTGACCTCTTCTCAATATATGTCAACCTAACAAAAGCATTCAACACTGTTAGCAGAGAAAGACTCTGGAAGATTATGTCAAAGTATGGATGTCCACAAAAATTCATAACCATGGTGAGACTATTTCATGATGGCATGAAGGCTATGTTCAGGAAAGTGTAGAACCATCAAAGCTCTTCGAAGTATCAAACGGGGTAAAACAAGACTGTGTCCTAGCACCTACACTGTTCAGTATCATGTTCTCTGCTATGCTGACAGATGCATTCACAACTAGAGAAAACAACGGGATAAATATAACATACAGATTTCATGGTGGCCTATTAAACCCAAGGCGGCTCAAAGCAAAATCATAAATAAAATCATCAGTAATCAGGGACTTGCTATTTGCTGACGACTGTGCCCTAAACGCCTGCTCTGAAAATGATATGCAGAGCATCGTCAGTGACTTCTCAAGAGCATGCTCAGACTTTGGCCTTACCATTAACACAAAAAAGACTGAAGTCTTATATTTGCTAGCTCCAGGGAAAGCCTACTCGGATCCAAGCATCACTATAAATGGACATGATATAAATGCAGTGGACAGATTCACATATCTTGGCAGCACACTCTCCAGAAACGGAAAGATCGATAATGAAATCGACCTGCGTATCGCCAAGGTCAGTGCATCCTATGGCAGACTGTCTACAAATGTCTGGAACAGACGTGGTATCACCAAAAATACAAAGCTAGGGATCTATCGAGCTGTCATCATCCCTACATTGCTCTATGCCTCAGAAACGTGGACAGTGTACAGAAAACATGCACAGAAACTGAACCACTTCCACATGACATGTCTAAGAAAAATGCTAAATGTCAAATGGGAAGACAAAATAAACAGATACTGAAGTCCTTCGAAGAGCGGGTCTGCAAAGCATCCACATAATCCTGATGCAGTCCCAGCTGCGATGGGCAGGACACGTCTACAGAATGGAAGACTGCCACATCCCAAAACGACTCTTGTATGGCCAAATAAGCGAAGGAAAACGCTCGCAAGGTAGTCAAAGAAAATGCTTCAGGGACACCCTCAAAGCTTCTCTGAAGGCGTTCAACATAAACCCAGCCAACCGGGAGACAGAGGCCCATGACAGAGCATCATTGCTTCTTTCACTAGATTCCACAATTACGGATATTGCATAATGCCCTTTTTTTATCGCGCGTAGGATTGGCGTTTTCCATATTGAATGACACACCAAAATGACAATTTTTGTCTATATATTTCAGGAGATTTGCATGAGGTTTCTAAAGATTTTAATAATATTGCATAATGCCGTTTTTTTTTAATCGCTCGTAGGATTGGCATTTTCCATATTGAATGACACCCAATTTTTGTCTCTTTATTTCAGGATATTTGCATGAGTTTTCTAAAGATTTTGATAATTTCCAGGACTTTTTCGTATATTTTGCAATTTCAGGAGATTTCCAGGAGCTCCTGGTAAATCGAGAGGGGGCCGCGGGAAATCTGTTATAAGTTATAAAATGGTTTAATTAAATAATTTATACACCTAGAATTAGCGCGAATCCTATGAAAGTGTGGGGCCCACTGCGCATATATATATATTACAGGTAACATCAGCCACCAAGGCTATATATAATTTTGCTATGGACCCCTCCCATTTTTCCAACTTATAACAATATAAATCTATATGCAAGGGAAACAATCCTTTATCTATGCAACTTCTGCATTATTGTTAATTTTAATTATTTCAAGATCACCCATGCTTACAATTATGTTGATCTTAATCGAGCCCCCCCCCCCCAAATATCTACATTATTTATATCGAATTTAATGAATTTCTTCCTGTATTCTATTTTGACAAGTCTCTTAAACCGAAGCTAACGAAGGAAAGGGCCCATTACTCCGAATAACGTAATTTTCAATACCCTTATAATAGGCTTATTGAGGATTTTCATGCATGGCGACAAATCCATAAATAGCAAGCTTTATGGCGTATCCGGTGTACGGAATAAAAAGAAAGTGCTGATTATCTTTGGTATTTTTTTTTAAAGGTAAATGATGCCGAAACTATTAATTTTTTTTTTTTTGAGGGGAATACAATGAACAATTAAGCATGTCTTAAGAATGAATGAACCTGAGATCCCTCATGTAATGTGTTGAACTAACAGAAAGAAAACAAACAGCTGAATGTCTGACTTCGTATATCTATAGCAATATATTCAAAACGAGGCGGATCACGTGAATATTAAATGAGTTCTATGACTTCGCGGATATTCAGGTCACTGATAAAGTCTTCAGAAAAATCAGGCAGACAACGTCGTACTTCCGGTGTTTCCCGTGGCAGTGACGTAACGGCTCGGCCGACAGGAAATGATGACAATGATAAGGTATGATATCTCGATTGGCGTGTTCCTCCTTCTGTGAACCCTGGGAATGCATGAAATATTTAGCGAATTCTTCAAGAATTGATGGCATCTGGTTGCCGTGTAGCTACGGGAGATAATAGAGCAAGGAATAACTAATTAGTATAGTAACAAGAGAGGGTTGTGTTTTTGATACAACTAATTTAAAATATGTAGGTTGTAAGTTGTTGTTGCTTTTTTAAATAAAAAGAAAAGAAAAATCAAATATATGTATATCGAGATAGATTTGTTTTAACTCACAAGTACGTTGACAGATTTATTTTTAGAAAATTTTGATCGATTCGGTTGTCTATGATTTCTCATTTTATTTAATTCTTCATAATTGCAAAGAGTCTTAAATGAATAGAAAGAAACATTTGAGCCGAGAGCGAGAATTTCCGCTGAAATCTTGTGACGTAATAAGGGAAAAAAACAGCAAAAAATTTATTGATGAAAAAACATAATTTAATTTGAAGAGGATTAGGGGCCTATATTTAGAAAAATTATATCTTTCTAGAATTTTCACTGTGTAACCAATTAGCTAGTAATTCCCCCTCCCCCAAAACAAAAAGTATAGGCTTACATAAAATGAAAAATTTTCTTTAAAAAATCGTTGAAGCCGTGTTCGAAATCCGAGTATTTTGTCCATCCATCTTTTTCCGATCATGAAGAGAGTGCAAGCAAATACTTGGAATTGAAGGAATAAAATATGGCAAAAACATAATGTACAGACAAATAGAATGTTGATCGTAGGCAAACATTCATGTCATAGAAATTAGAGATGTCACATTAGAAAGGAAAACGCAATGAGCGATTTATTGTCCTCGTGTTATCATGTGATTCTGGTTCGAGAATACGCAGAATTGAATTATATTTGTGTGTAACTTTTATATAGCGCTACTTCCATGCTTATAGCATGCTCAGAGCGCTTCGGTCCTATCTTGTGGGGGTAGGGGGTATCTGGAAGAAGGTTTTCCTTGCTGCCTTTGGGCGCTCAGTAAACCTAACTCTGCTCTAGTTGGGTGTCTAACCTCGAGCCCCCTTCATAGGTAGCCAAGCCAAGTTTCAGCGTAATTAGCATTTCGACCACACTACCCACTCTATGTGTGTGTTTGTGTGTGTGAACTTTAATTAGTATAAACACCTATATTAAGTTATAAATCTTATCATTAGGCACATATAAAATTATTACAATCGAAAATCACACACCCACCTAACATCAAACCGAAGCCACATCAACCCAATTGACCCGACAGAACATTAAACCCAACAATGTCTTTAACTGTAAGACAATCCCTTGCATTGGTTCAAAAGAAACGTTTCTTATCAGACCAATACTAATAGACATTGTTCTTGGAGCCAGACTTTTGCTCTACTGAGGTGTTTTGCTCTTTTTGCTGTCTGTGCCAAAAACAATGCGCTAAGATTTTCAGCTTCACAAAATGTGGGGAAAAAAATATCTACCAGATACCGCACTCACCCCACAATCCTTTAATCAAACGACAACTACTCTCTGACATAAACGATGCACAAACACGTCTTAAGCCCATCAGTTGTAGATTTCTCATCTGCCTGCATTATAACGACCCCTTTTTAACAAAGCTTATATCAACTCACTGTCTGTCTGTCTGGTAAAAAAAATTGAAATGTTTTTTCTCTCATTTACCATTCTAGGATCAAGTTAAAACTTTGTCAAATTATTTATTGAACCTGACATGAATCAATGAAATAAAATTAAACAATTAGTTGATTAATTGTTGGTGATTAATTATTTTGTTTGATTTCGAAATAAGGGGAATAAATGCTACTTAATTATATTTATATAGAGTCCCCTTATTGCGTTTTGACACGTTTTGTTTCTCCCACTTCCCATTCTCAGATCAAGCTGAAATTTCGCATAATCATTCATAGTCGATGACAATATATAATTCATAATATGTAAGCCCTATTAAGTCAAGGTCACAGAGACTGGTTTCTGACACAATGCTTACTTGATATCGGTTGTCTATGAATCATCGATCATTCATAGTTTGTAGATGTGCACATCCTGACCTAATGCATTATTGATTTCACCAGGAGGTGAGTCTAATAAATGCATCACGTGATACACAACAGATAGAGCGTGGGGCTTTACGATAAGTTCAATATAATCACGTGGAATACGACTGTGTTCAATATAGACATGGTCAATTGAGCAGTTCTGAAGGAGGTCTTCATTGTAGCGTGAGGAAGTGTTCAATATATCCGTGGTGAATAGAACAGGGTTCAATTGAAGCAGTTATGCATAAATAATGTTACTGACGCCAAAGCATCTCTTTTATTCATTAATTCATAATTATAAATCGTACTTTATACAGTGAGATAGTTTAAAGCTTTAGCAGCGATTAAAAAAAACACAAATACAATGTAACACGCTTGATAATAAAGTAGCTGATCCCGACATTGTGTTGCACTGAACTGTAGACCTACAAAAGCATGTCACATTGTCAAAAAGAAGTAGATCTGATGTGGACTTTCTTTTTATCCTCCAAAAAAACAACTAACGACTTAGCTGAGTTTTAGTCACTTTATTAACTTGCATGCTTAGATTTACACATGGATATGCGTAGGACGTAATCTCTTTTTTTTTAAGAAACGTCTGTAATTTTATATAATTTATAACGTATGGTAAGGATTTTAACAAAAATAAAAATGTTAATTAAAGAAACTAAATAATTTCCTGATAAGAGTCTCAGAAATGTCTTTATAAATGATGGACTGGTGGTACTATACAACTACGTCCAAGACGTAGAGGTACGTACTGAAAAGTGGATGGGGGGTCATTTTATACTTGTTTCTTTGATTCCAACATATATTAAACATAAATGAATAACAGCACCAGGGTTTTTAAGAGAGAAAGTAGTGAATTAAAATGCAACGAAAATAAGGGCATGCGCCGACCGAGGCTCGAACCTGTGACCCAGCTTGCCTCTCCTCCACCCTAGCAGCATCCGTACAGCCTAACGGCTGTCTGTGTCGGCTCTATCGAAGTTATTATTGCTCGTACCCACTGAAGCTTCTATATGTAATGTGTTTATGTTGTCCACTTGTCTTTGTGGGAGATATACAATTAGATAGTGCCATCGTTTGTCTAATGCATGCCTAACGGCTGTCTGTGTCGGCTCTATCGAAGTTGTTAGTGAACGGATGCTGCGAGGGTGGGGGAGGGGCTAGCTGGGGCTTGTGACCTTTGACCACTGGGGTGGTATATTGCATACGGGCGAAATGACTCTGGATCAGAAGAATGTTTTTTTGGACATTCCGATGGTCTAGAGGTTAGTTTCGCTTGGTGCGTTATCGCTAGGCGGTGGTGTGGAATCCAGAGTCACAGTTTCGAGCCTCGGTCGGTGCATGCCCTTATTTTCGTTGCATTTTAATTCACTACTTTCTCTGGTGCTGTTATTCATTTATGTTTAATATATGTATGTATCATTTGTTTCAGCACCTAGCTTCAACTCTATGTTTTTACGTTTCCAGCATTCTTTGATTCCCCATGAATTAGGTGAACTGTGGGTTTCTGGATATGTTCACGTTATATGAGTAGACTTCTGGGTATTTGAGTAGACTTCTGGGTATTTGAGTAGACTTCTGGGTATTTGAGTAGACTTCTGGGTATTTGAGTAGACTTCTGGGTATTTGAGTAGACTTCTGGGTATTTGAGTAGACTTCTGGGTATTTGAGTAGACTTCTGGGTATTTGAGTAGACTTCTGGGTATTTGAGTAGACTTCTGGGTATTTGAGTAGACTTCTAGGTATTTGAGTAGACTTCTGGGTATTTGAGTAGACTTCTGGGTATTTGAGTAGACTTCTGGGTATTTGAGTAGACTTCTAGGTATTTGAGTAGACTTCTAGGTATTTGAGTAGACTTCTGGGTATTTGAGTAGACTTCTGGGTATTTGAGTAGACTTCTAGGTATTTGAGTAGACTTCTGGGTATTTGAGTAGACTTCTAGGTATTTGAGTAGACTTCTAGGTATTTGAGTAGACTTCTAGGTATTTGAGTAGACTTCTAGGTATTTGAGTAGACTTCTAGGTATTTGAGTAGACTTCTGGGTATTTGAGTAGACTTCTAGGTATTTGAGTAGACTTCTAGGTATTTGAGTAGACTTCTAGGTATTTGAGTAGACTATCGGAATTTGAGTAGACTTCTAGGTATTTGAGTAGACTTCTGGGTATTTGAGTAGACTTCTGGGTATTTGAGTAGACTTCTAGGTATTTGAGTAGACTTCTAGGTATTTGAGTAGACTATCGGAATTTGAGTAGACTTCTGGGTATTTGAGTAGACTATGGGAATTTTAATAGACTTTTAGGTATTATTAGAAGATTCATGGACTATAATCATTAATGTGAAATTACTTATTTAATTTCTTTCTTGACTTAAACAGGATTCAAAACCAAACGCTCCCGTTCGTAAGCAACGTAATAACTTCTCGATTGCTATTCCAAAACCAGAACACATTTCGAAAGAAACATTGTAAGCATTTGAATATCGACTATTTTACTGCACACTAGAAGAAAGACTTGTTTAAAAATATTTGGTGCAATTTCTTTTTTTTAATTTATTTTATTTTTAAAAGGTGTAGAACACCATGGTGTAGAATATAGACACGATATAGAACATAGACATGGTGTAGAATATAGACACGATATAGAACATAGACATGGTGTAGAACACAACACACATAGATGGTGTAGAACACAAGACATGGATGGTGTAGAACACAAGACATGGATGGTGTAGAGCACAGACATGGTATAGAACACAAGACATGGATGGTGTATAACACAGACATGGTATAGAACACAAGACATGATGTAGAACATAGACATGGTATACAACACAAGACATGATCTAGAACATAGACATGGTGTAGAGTGTCGAACATAGACATGGTGTAGAGTGTCGAACATAGACATGGTGTAGAGTGTCGAACATAGACATGGTGTAGAGTGTCGAACATAGACATGGTGTAGAGTGTCGAACATAGACATGGTGTAGAGTGTCGAACATAGACATGGTGTAGAACATAGACATGATGTAGAACATAGACATGGTGTAGAACATAGACATGGTGTAGAACATAGACATGGTGTAGAACATAGACATGGTGTAGAACATAGACATGGTGTAGAACATAGACATGATGTAGAACATAGACATGGTGTAGAACATAGACATGGTGTAGAACATAGACATGGTGTAGAACATAGACATGATGTAGAACATAGACATGATGTAGAACATAGACATGGTATACAACACAAGACATGATCTAGAACATAGACATGGTGTAGAGTGTCGAACATAGACATTGTGTAGAGTGTCGAACATAGACATGGTGTAGAGTGTCGAACATAGACATGGTGTAGAGTGTCGAACATAGACATGGTGTAGAGTGTCGAACATAGACATGGTGTAGAACATAGACATGATGTAGAACATAGACATGATGTAGAACATAGACATGGTGTAGAACATAGACATGATGTAGAACATAGACATGGTGTAGAACATAGACATGGTGTAGAACATAGACATGGTGTAGAACATAGACATGGTGTAGAACATAGACATGATGTAGAACATAGACATGATGTAGAACATAGACATGGTGTAGAACATAGACATGGTGTAGAACATAGACATGTTGTAGAACATAGACATGGTGTAGAACATAGACATGGTGTAGAACATAGAAATGGTGTAGAACATAGACATGGTGTAGAGTGTCGAACATAGACATTGTGTAGAGTGTCGAACATAGACATGGTGTAGAGTGTCGAACATAGACATGGTGTAGAGTGTCGAACATAGACATGGTGTAGAACATAGACATGATGTAGAACATAGACATGATGTAGAACATAGACATGGTGTAGAACATAGACATGATGTAGAACATAGACATGATGTAGAACATAGACATGGTGTAGAACATAGACATGGTGTAGAACATAGACATGGTGTAGAACATAGACATGATGTAGAACATAGACATGATGTAGAACATAGACATGGTGTAGAACATAGACATGGTGTAGAACATAGACATGGTGTAGAACATAGACATGGTGTAGAACATAGACATGGTGTAGAACATAGAAATGATGTAGAACATAGACATGGTGTAGAGTGTCGAACATAGACATGATGTAGAACATAGACATGATGTAGAACATAGACATGGTGTAGAACATAGACATGGTGTAGAACATAGACATGGTGTAGAGTGTAGAACATAGACATGATGTAGACCATAGACATGATGTAGAACACAGACATTGGTGTAGAACACAGACATTGGTTGTATTACCTAACAAAACAAATACGTACAATCTATAAGAAACCACTTACCAGTAACTTCCTTCTCGCCCTCCAATGACTTCTTCTCCTCCAACTTTCTTTTTTTGGCATTTTGAGAACCGCTATGTTTGCTGTTTTTCAGATCAGTTTCCGAGTCATCCGGTGAGCGGTGTCGGCTTTTCCCGCATCCCATACTCCGTACGTCCACCGTTACGCACATGGATGCGGTGCGCGTGCGCAGAACACGCAACACGCGCCTCCCAACGAGCTACGACAAGGAGGACCAAAGGGTTTTCATAATATGACGTGTCCCCTCTATGACGTCAGAGGATCCAGACTTGAACATTTAGTGTGTACGTTCTATTAGAGACCTGTGGACATTGAATGTAAATAAACAGAAGGACAAATGTAGGTAATATTTCATGTTGTTACAATAGGGCCCCGCAATGTATATTTAGCATATCACTATCAGTCATGGATCTTGTCACAGGCTTTTAAAGACGTGGGACTTAAAGGGTTAACATATTTAATGTATCCTACGATTGGCGTAACTTTAATTAACCCACTGGTGCCTGTTGCTGGCTTCCTATGCATAGTGTACAAGACATGTTGATATAGTGATATATTGATGGAATGTTGATATAGTGATATACTGATGGAATGTTGATATAGTGATATATTGATGGAATGTTGATATTGAAAACAAAATTTAGAAGTGGGGCCTTACAAGCATTCATTGCATTGGGCCCCGCAATCTGTAAGCCCGGCCCTGTCTACAAGAGTAGCTTTCCCGCACTGAGTTTTCGGCTCTGCAAATATTTTATGCTTTGTTCTCTGATAGTTTCACGATGTCTTTTACATTATTAGCGTGCTGACGTTATTCCCCTGGGACACCAGAGATAATGGCTATCCAAAACTGTCGGATGAGAAACATGATCACATGACCTTTAGTCTATTGACACGGCAGTTTGAGCTACACCCTGCATCCATTCTGTGTTCTGTACACTGCATCTCATGTCAAGTTTTTTTACATGTTCTATAAATAAACAGTCTACACTAATCGAACAAACGGCGTGAAACCTTACCTTACCCCACCACGTGTCATGATTCCATCTTTCCGAGTACCCTAGTTATATTAAGAATTCTAATTTCATTCAACCGATTCATTCTAATTACTGTACACTTGTGAGATTGTATCCGATATGAGTTTCTCGTTTATCCGACAAGAGTTTCTCGTTTTGTTAGAAATAACGTGAAAAGGGACATACATCTATATTTAGTCACAGCTTAGAAAACGCGCCAGAAATTAATCATTCCTAAGTTACTTTTCAATCCACTAATCTACTTAAACCTAGATCTCTCTGGGTCAGATTTCAGTGGATAGTCCTCTGAGCAATATGTCGTTTTTCTAACCTAAGATCTGGCAGCCACCTGATGAGCGGGAGAAAAATAAACAGCTGGGTATCTATAACAAAAAAAAAAAGATGGCGAAACTTTTGTTTTCAATTGTCTACAAATTAAATTTTGCATGTGGATTGTCATAGACGGAGGCGAATAGCAAGATTTATTTGTTTTGCATGTATCCGCCGTACAGATTACGGAAGTATAGCCAAACACACTGACCTATATATATATATATATATTAGAGGGGCCTACCTAGACTGGAAAACAAAGACAAATTCCTTTACGATCGTTTTTACGTAACTCTTTTTTTTTTTTAGAGCTGTAAGGAATTCGCTCTGAACTGTGGAAAATCGCTCTTTTGTCTTAGAAAAGTAATGATCTTTAGTTTTTAAAGTTTAGACATAAAAGCAATCCCATTTTACACAGAATGGGCTATATTCACGTAAATCTATGATATAAAGCCATTTCCTTTTTGTTTTCATTGAGACAATGTCTCGACAATGCTAGATCTAAATAATTCAAGCCTTACTGATTTTAACCACCTTATGATTTTAGGTTGTACGTTTAAACAGATTGATTACCTAGATCTTTATAGATCTAGATTCTGAATCTAAAAATAGCATTCTAATTTGTATCGTGTATATTATATATTACTTAGGTTATGTTAAAAAAACATCAACTTTACTTCTTATAATTACTTTACAAAACAACACCTTGTTTCAGCTTTTTAAAGTTTGTCACATTTTTGTGTAGTGTTAAGAGATCGGCGCGTCCAGTCTAAGTATAATATTTATATAGGTCTGTGGCTAAGCATTTCAATAAACCATGAAACTACATTTTATGCACTTTTCAGCAATTTATGTATTTTTAAAAACAACTTAATCTTTCTCCTTTCAGTTTGTAGCTTTTTACTTTAAATCGCTACATTACTTCAGATTGTTTGGACTTGAAGATTTCCAATTTTATCGGATGTTCCTTTAGAACGGAACATTAGACCTACATCCTAGCCCAAACCTCCCCCCAGCACGGCGGGTTTGGCAGGGCTCGACCCCGGTATCATTGAGATGGACATTTCAATCGTTCTGTTAGGTCGTTTATATAGACTAAGACAAGGCGCATGATAATGACGAGCCCTGCGGTAAACCTTGCCCAAGTGTTCTTTTGAGAGACATGCTAGTAGTTAGTAGGACAGAAGTTACAGAACTTAACAATACAATACAAAAATTGATGGTAGATGTGTATTTTCCCTACTAAAGAGCCTCCCGTGTTTGTTACTATTAATGGTGAATAGTTGTAAAAGTGGTGTATTTTTATGAAAAAACTGCTTACATAAACGATTTTAAAAATTAGATTTTTCGCTTTCAGAAAAGAAAAAAGCAGCCGTTGCATCAGAACTTTGAATGGTCTAAAATATTATGATGTCGGATTTTCTAGTTTACGAGATCTAAACAGGACGGACGGACGGACAGATTTCCACACTTTGCTTCATTCCGAAGCCGCTAAAAAACAAATTAGTGTGTTAGTGTGAAGAATCTCCAATTTAAAACAGGCCCCTACCATTTCAGTTAGTTTAACAAATCTAGTTGAAAAGAATCATTGTTTATTGATCACGTGACTGAAGATACACTACCATGTATTTATAAAAGTATCCCCCTGTCTTTATACCGAAACAAATCAACAGAGAGTGACGTCAGATCAATACCCGGAAATAAGTCTTAATGAGATTATCACAAACCGTCTGGGATAGTCTTATCTTGTCTGTACAGAGGTAGCTCTGTGTCGGACGGAGAAGATTGGTCTTTACTATAATGTGATTTGTGTGTACACCAGTACACGACGGTATAGAAAAAAAATAGTCATGTTGAGATTATATTGACATTCACGTGACCGAATGGTTGCTGGACTTTGTCCTTATAGACAAGGTTTTTGTGCCATGTTTTGATTGCAGGACCGAGTTACGTCTGTCCAAGTGTGAGCGTATTTCGAAATAGAAATGTTTCTGTCTTGACAAGACTTTTACACGGTCCACCATTAGACAGGCCAAAAAGGAAACAATGACAGGTCAACATTAATTAATAAAAATAATATTCGGAGAGGCAGAAACATCAATGAATGAAAGGGACTTAGGAAAGGCAGAAACATCAATGAATGAAAAGGACTTAGGAAAGACAGAAACATCAATGAATGAAAAGGACTTAGGAAAGACAGAAACATCAATGAATAAAAAGGACTTAGGAAAGACAGAAACATCAATGAATGAAAAGGACTTAGGAAAGACAGAAACATCAATGAATAAAAAGGACTTAGGAAAGACAGAAACATCAATGAATGAAAAGGACTTAGGAAAGACAGAAACATCAATGAATGAAAAAGACTTACGAAAGACAGAAACATCAATGAATGAAAAAGACTTACGAAAGACAGAAACATCAATGAATGAAAAAGACTTACGAAAGACAGAAACATCAATGAATGAAAAAGACTTAGTATTTGCCATTAAACCAAAAGCTTTTTTTTAAGAGAAAACGTCATATCGGGGGTATTTCAAACGTTTAAATGAAGTTGATACCATATTTCAAACGTTTAAATAAAGTTGTCGTCATATTTTCATATTTCAAAAGTTTAAATGAAGTTGATGCCATATTTCAAACGTTTAAATAAAGTTGTCGTCATATTTTCATATTTCAAACGTTTAAATGAAGTTGATGCCATATTTCAAACGTTTAAATAAAGTTGTCGTCATATTTTCATATTTCAAAAGTTTAAATGAAGTTGACGTCAAAAGTTTTAGATTCAAAGGGGGGGGGGGGCTGTGTGGTAAAACTCTTAACTTACAAAACAAAGGGAGTTTTTTTTTTTCTTCTTCGATTCTTCGACAAGGCTTTGTGTGTGTTCAATAGGACAAAATATCTAGGTCACATCTGGGTCTGCGTATCCACATAAAATGCAGCATTCTTTCTTTATCTTTATACAGAAAGATTTAATGAAAACATTTTATCGACACAAGATACGTTTTTTTTTAGAGAGTGCAGAGGAAATCCAAACATTTTTAGTTCAAATCCTCCTTGACAAAGACATTAAAAGCCTGGTTTTACTTTACAAGTTTGGAAAAAGCTAAATCATGAAATATATAGCCTTTTAGAGTCACTCAATTTGCAGAGCTTCTATTGATTAGTGAAGATTAAAAGGCGTATAACTGACATCGACTGTTTCTTGGATTCTCTCATCATAAAGGTTATTTGGTATGCAGCTGTCAGGACAAGTCTGGATTTGATGAGACGCACATGGCATTGAAATAAGAACGTGCCAGATAATCAAACAGAACCAAAAAAGTTGTTTCTATTTATTTGCGTTTTAATTAAAATCCTTTCTATTAACGATTCAGCTAGAGAGAGTGTCTGTATAGAATAAATAGCAAAGGGCTTTAAAAAATGTCAATCATTTAATTACAGTAACAATTTCTTTTTTCAAATTATTTATTTAAATGAAGAAATGTTTTTAAGTTCAATAGTACGAGAAGAACTTGGTGTAACTGGCAAAGCCATCTTTTTATTGTAATTGTGCCAGGTGTTTTATGAATTTTGAGCCCTTTTAGTTTGCTAGAGTGGCCGATGTCTCTCGGAGGTAGTCGAATTGGAATTTCATTGGAAAGGCAACACTCTTTCTCTTCTGTAGGAAAGTCATTTAGAGAGATGGACATATTTGAGAGAAAGTCATTTAGAGAGATGGACATATTTGAGAGAAAGTCATTTAGAGAGATGGACATATTTGAGAGAAAGTCATTTAGAGAGATGGACATATTTGAGAGAAAGTCATTTAGAGAGATGGACATATTTGAGAAAAAGGCATTTAGAGAGATGGACAGGCTAACCTCCATCCCGTTATATTCATACAAGTCTCTTCTAGGCTTACAGTCAGCACATTATCAACATATAAGCCTCGTTTAGTCAAACCTCCATCCCGTTATATTCATACAAGTCTCTTCTAGGCTTACAGTCAGCACATTATCAACATATAAGCCTTGAGTAGGAAAGTTCAGCCCATAATGTATCAACATATACGGGCTCTGGTAGGCTCATTCAGTCAAGGTGTCAGCTTGCCAGCGATCACTTGCTTCATTAAGAGATAGTCAAAGAACTCTAACTGAGACCACGTGACATAAGTTTCATACAAAAAAAAAAAGGAAAGCCGCAGCCTAAAACACGTGAAGAGAGCTTGAAGCAGCCCCTTCAGACCATAGCTTCGTCTGTGATGAATTTACGAAACTAGGTTGATCTGCGCGGCCACATGAAAAGCTAACCCTCGGCCTAGTATCAACATAGAAGCCTAAGTTATTATAAATGTCTGAACAGCGCGAGACTAAAAGGTAATTAGGTTCACACAATATAGAAGAGTATATCACGTGGTCAGTTAACTGGACATTCAAGTGGTCAGTCAGCCCAGACCCTTGGTCAAAACCCCCAAGATAATCGATACAGTAGCCTTAAATCTCAGCCACTGATAGGAGAGCAGTGAAGTGAAAGCTTTGCCCACTGGAGCTAAGCTCTTTTTTTTTTAACTCTCAGGAAATGAGAGACCTCCACTGACCACTGGGTTATTATTCATTTACAGTGAGACAGAAATTGCCTAACCCCCTCCCCTCACCGCTCAACAAGAAAAGTTTTTTTGTTTTTTTCCTAAACATCATTTTTAGACATTTTCAATTTTCTTCTGTATTAAAAGGATAAATGCAAATATTCAAGAACGCATTATTTATGTAGCTTTCAATTGTTGCGGCTGAGAGTTGTATTTGTTTGTTGTGTTTAAAGAGAATGCATTTCTTTATTTATAAATTCTTCGATAGAGAGTACCAGTTTCTTTTTACCAATGAAAAAAAGAAATAAAATTTAAAATCCATCCTTTTCTATTAACATAAAAAGGGCATATATCCATTTTTGTCTATCATATCAAATGAGGCCCAAATGGAAAGCCCTTGTAGAAGACAGGCGCAGAATATGTAAAGAAAAATTAAATAGACCCTCGACGGACAATGGCTTTGTCTGCATCAGTTGTGGAAAAATATGCAGGTCGCAAATGGTCGCAAATCCATGTGAAATACTGCACTCATCCTTAATCTTTAGAATGAAAGGCAGTGCTATTAATACATGTTCTCATCTAAATCATGAGAATACAACCTCTACCTTATGGAGTACTACACAGTGTGTGTATAGGTGTTCGGATAGGCTGAAAAGATGCAGCCAGATGTAGGACTATGCTGGGAAAAGTAGTGAAAGTTAAGTCAGGGTCAACGTTGGGGTACGTGACACAGAAGGACATATGTGTAATGTGTAGTTTTAAAGTTAGATGGACTGTGTTTCAATTGTTCAAGATATATCAGTCGAAAGCTGTTTTTACACAGTCACTATTGGTTTATTTCTGGTTAAAAAGAAGTTCGTTCGCGTTTTATGGAAGTTCAGTATTAACAAGCAAACGAAAAAAAAGCACTTTAAAAAAAAATCAGAGCTTAACTAGTTGTCTAGCGCTACAAACCAACAACCGTGTAACGACATGGATTTAATTGTTGAAGTACATATAGCACCTGTAATTTAAACACATTTTTTTTCTTTTAACAAAAGAAAACAAGTACATACGAAAAAACAACAACTGTAAAATAGAGTCTAACCCTAACCTATATAAAACACAATACCAGACGTAGTTAACAAACACCATGTCAAAAAATCAATATATTCCTAGTTAATTAACGACTAAGTTAATAAAACACAAAGACACCACCAGCAAACTTTTTTGTTGATTTCATTAGCTGGACGTTTTCATCAGTGACACTAAATCTCATTAGTTTGGTCATAAAGAACGAGACAGAAATATTTGTGTTGGTTATGGAAAACTTGGTTTGGTCAAAGAACGTAAAATGGGTTAGACGTCCTTGTTATATATGTTAGGGTTACATAGCTTTGTTTCATTTCTTTACCCAGAATGTCAGGCTGTTTAGTTATCAATGGCTTAGGTAAGGTTAGGATTCAAACAAGCATTACCACCTGTTCTCCTTTTAAGCGCCAAAATTTCTATACTATAAAAAAATGAATTGATGTAAGCAGCCTGTAAGCACCAACGTGATGATGCAATCAAGTCACATTCTTGCAAACAGGAACTCAGCTCCATCTACAAAATATATTTAATGGATGAAGCAAGGGAGGTTAGTGACTTGACTTTTGGACGTTGAAACTTATGGCGGGAAAAAAATGTACAGATAAAATGGGACAATAGAAAACGAAGTAGGTGATGTATTTAATATGTATATGTGGGGGGGGGAGTTTAATTCTCATATTAAAAACTTTATTCTCGCCTTGCCCTCATACAAACCATTAAGTCTTCCAGTCAAGAGTTTCCAAGTGTTTTACATGCTATCATCATGACACCCTCGTTATTCTTTAGCAACAAAAACGGAAGAACTTCACAGCAACTGCCACAATAACAATGCAGAAACTAAATTTTACATGGATTCGTTAATGCTCTTGGAATTATGAACAATTTATCGCGCACTGACCTAATAATAAGCGACCAATCAAATTATTAACCACGTATCTGTTACACGGACATTAAAAAAAAAAATCTGGATAATAAACCAACCAATGGAAATGTGTGTTTCTAAATCGAGACCTCACCACCGCGATGTAACCGAGGGACTGATTGGTGGATTTTCCCTTTCATACTGGGCTACGGTAGTGCTTAAGTCAACACTTTTAGACAGAGACCAAGAATCTGAAGCCCGGGCTTTGAAAAAAGGTTAATAGTCTGGTCTTAGAAACAATGCCGTATTTGGACTCCAGGGGAAACGGAGATTTCGGACAAGTGTTTGTTTGGTTGTTCTCGTGGATTACTGCGATAATTGGTCGAGATAACGCGAGATAGAAATAGACTTTATGGGGTGAGCGAGGGGTGTCGTGGCCATAAACGTGGGTGTGATTGGTATATCACAGTGTTCCTCAAATGTTTTGTTAGCCTACCCCTGGCAGTTGTCAGCGTACCCCTGCGAGTTGTCAGACTCGAAGACAAACCTTATCTATCTATCTATCTATCTATCAATCTATCTATCTATATATATTTAATCCATTCGTATAATGTGATTCCATCTTGTTACTTGAGGTCTAATTATATGTGCTTTTTAAACGGTAAGCATTGCACGTGCGTATGGGACTTGCCGTTGTCCCAGAATGCACTACATTCTAAGAATCATTACAGAATAAATTCATTTGCAATCAACCACTAAAAACACATTTGCCTCCCCTTGCAGTCTTGGCTCAAAGCATAGTTGTGATGTTCAAGATGCCGCTTGATTATATCTTTCAATGAAACACACCTACCAATTAATTACGTGGTCTTGAAGTCTAAGGGAGATTAATTAACAAGGTAATGATAATCTCCGATTCTCTCCCCTCTTACCTGGCTCAAAGAACACTAAACTAGAGGCTGCAATGTAGATCTTTTTTTTTATCACGCGCTCGTTCTATGATTACCAAAGTTAATGTAATTACTGAGCGTTGGCAATGTTATTTGTAGATCAGGATTTTTTTTTTTTTTTTTGGGGGGGGGGGGTGTTTAAGTTTATGTTACAGATTGGTCATTAATTGTATTCTTACAATGTGTTGAGTCTATACAAGGAATTGATGCATAACACAAAATACATTTAATAGTAAAACATGATCCCACAGCACTTACTTGCAATCATTTGTTAGGATTTTAAACGTGAGCTAGCTATGACTACAAAGTAATGCCCACATGCCGAGCACCCTGCAACAAAACAATCACCTTTTTCACCTTCACCTATCCTTAGTCTGGTGAAACGTTGAGGCACCACATATGATCTGTCAACCGTCTTCCTCCGTTCTTCTCTGTCTTTTGCCTTGGTATTGAATAGGAGCTATTTCAAACCATTCTGTTGTCTTCCCATCGGTTTCTCTGTCTACCTCTTATTCTTTCACCTGGCACTGTTCCCTAAATCAAAGGTTCTGAAACGGATCACAGTTTGAGAACCACTGCCCTATAAAAAAAAAAAAGCTTTTGCGAGTTCTGAGGACCTTGTTATATGCCATAAAGTTTCAGTTTGAGTTTTTTTGACAGTGGTCAGCAGCTCATCGTGGCGCCCAATCCCAGTTGTGACCCTGTTTGTAATGTCTTCGTTTGTGATGAGACCTGGTATCTTTCTCAACTTTATTGCTAAGATCCTCCTCTCTTGTTCTGGAGCCTCCAACATTCGCAAGCATATCTTTTTAATTCAAGTGTCGTCCAATCTTCCAGTCATAGTAATCTAGTTCTGAACATATTCGCTTCTAACAAGATCGCGCAGATAAGTAATAACACGTCTAACCAAGTAACCATAGCAACTGTCCTCTTTTAATGTTGTTTTTTTGTTTACCTTTTTATTGCTACCATAAATAAATTATTTTTAAACACTGTACTGAAAAGTGCTTAACATTAAAATAATTCCCGTACAAATACTTCTGGATTCTTTACACCGGATACACCAAAAAGCTTGCTAATTATAGATTTGCCTTCATGTTTGAAAATCTCTAAACATTGATATCGTTCACCCCCATTTCCAACACATCACGATAGTGGTTCAAGATGTACTTTCACTTAGTGTTTGTTAGGAAATAGTTGTGTGTATAGGCCTATTTATTAGATTAGTTGCAATACATTGGTTTCGTATTTATTTTTATGGACACTGAATGCTTCAACAAAATTTGTGGAAACAGCGCAGAGTTTACATTGAAAGATAATTGTGTTGTTAGCGTGCACGGTTTTGTTTGCATTTTATACTCTTCTGGCAATCATAGCTATCAATATTGCTTCATATTAGTTCCCAAGAATTTCTTTTTTTTTAATGACTTTCGTTTGGCAGAAGGAAAAAAAAACACGACAAGCTGGCAACCGACACATAAACAATGCCAGGGAAGAGTTTATGTGTAGTTTCAGTTGTACGCTGTCGAACGTAATTTTCGTGGTTCGCATTATTCTTTGTAATAGCTTGGTATGGCTAAAGGAATGAAGTTTTGAAGTGTAGCCATCCGTCTTGTATGTAAACTAAGTAACAATTACAATGTTTGTGGCTACAGATAATCGCTCTGAAGGTTTGAACAGCTACACTATATCACACTTTTTTTTCCTCCATTGTAATTCTCGCGCGTATCAGTATCACGTGACTGGGCTCCACATTTCTGCCCTCTGCCCAACTTTTCGAACCCATTGACACACACACACACAAAGCTATGTTCGCCGTTTGAGTACTTTCTACCTGTGCTTCGAATACCAAGAGTGATAGGAACTGCCTGGAGTTGATCAAAGTTATTTAGGAGAGAGAGAGAGAGAAAATGGGTTCGTATATGTGTGCGCACGTGAGAAAGTGTGTGTGTGTGTGTTAGCGTGATGAACTAAGCATGCGGGAAAAAAACGATA
The DNA here is from genome assembly GCA_036873155.1 of Biomphalaria sudanica. Taxonomy (NCBI): domain Eukaryota; kingdom Metazoa; phylum Mollusca; class Gastropoda; family Planorbidae; genus Biomphalaria; species Biomphalaria sudanica. The sequence continues at coordinate 813,122 of JAZGLO010006723.1, read as the reverse complement.
TTAAGAATGGATAAGCAAAAAAGAAAGAGTGGGTTGGTAATGCGGGCTAGCATGCAGAGAGAGAGAGAGAGAGAGAGAGAGAGAGATGGGAAAATTTAGAGTTTGGAGCAAATGTTTTCAAAGGCAGTGAAATTTATTCCAAATATTCAGAACACACAGAAGCATGGGCGCCCGCAGGATTGTTTGCAGGAGGGTGCAAGCATATATATAGTGTGTGCATTGTTTTTTAACGAATCAATTCGATTCCTACCTAACTTACTGAGACTTAAAATAAACAAAATGTTAAAATAGACATTTTCCCTAATTTAGTTGTTATCCGAGATGGGTGTTCGTAACTTATGTACGTATGCACCGGGTGAACCAAACAAAAAACTTCTCTAATAAGTGTGTATGTACTGAACACGTATACGAATATCTTTAAAATGAATTTCAAGGAAATAATAATTACACAGGAAGGGGGGGAGGTCTGAGTGGTAAATCGTGTGGCTTTGAATCTTGGTGAAAACCAGGATTTTAAATTTCTTGGAATTTAAGTCTACATTCAGTCCACCTAATTCTAATGACATTAGTAGAGGCGGCTGGTCGATGTGCTGGCCAGATGACAACCTCGTAAACCATCGGCCACAGAAAAAGATGACCTTCACATCTGCCCAATCGCAAAGTCTGAAAGGGGTTCTTTACTTTTTTTAAAAATAACCTTACATCAACTCCCTGTCTTTCTATCTGGTACACATTTTGTTCACGTTTTGTTTCTTACTTACCATTGGTAGGATCAAGTTGAAACTTTGTACAGTTATTCACTGCCCCTTACAAAACATGGATCAATTTAAATAACTAACCAATAAATTCATTAATTAGTGGTAATTAATTTTGTTTTATATAGAAAAAGAGTAATAAATATTACAATATTGAGATATATGGCTATAAATATGTATTTTTTTTTTACATTTCGATTGTACTATTGACTTAAAATCTTGTCTTGAATTATGTCTACACTGTAATGCACAAGTTACACATCACACACAACAGGGGCGACAGGTCAAAGTTGAACTAATACAGTTCTTGACTTCACTGTAATGACGTAAGTATACGAGTTGAACAGCCGGTCAATAAGCGTGACAAGTGCAGCACGCCAGGTATGGAGGCAGATCAGGAGTCAGGTCCAAAGGTAATCCTCCACTTTCCGCCCTTCTACCGCCCTGGAGACAGTTGAGATCACATTTCAGAATGTTCCAGAGCACTCACCAGATGGCATCACGGCTTTAGAATACGTCACTTCCGACCTCCTTAGTTGACAGCAAGAGTCTACAACCGTACAGTGTAGAGGCAGGGAGGTAGAGTCATGCAGGGTAGAGGCATGGAGGTAGAGTCATGTAAAGCAGCGGTTATTAACCTTTTATGCTCGGCGACCCCTTTTTACAATTCCCCACTCTTCCGCGACCCCCGCACATACACACACATACAGCAATAGAAAAATAGACAATAACAATCCTTATTTTCGATGGTCTTAGGCGACCCCTGGCAAATCGTCAATCGACCCCCAAGGGGGTCGCGACCCACAGGTTGAGAACCCCTGATGTAAAGTATATTCATAGAGGTAGAGTCATGCAGGGTAGAGTCATGTAAAGTATAGTCATGGAGGTAGAGTCATGCAGGGTGTATCATGAGGAAAGAGTCAGGCAGGTCAGAGTCAGGCAGGGTAGAGTCAGGCAGGGTAATGTGGACTAGTCATGTGGGTTAAACAGATGTGGGGTATAAGCATGCAAAGAGTCATTGAGAAGGGTCACGTGGGGTAAAGTAATTTAGGATAGAGTTAAGTGGGGTACTGCTTTCGAGGGGTAGAATCATGTGGGGTGTTATATAGTTTGTCACAGAAGATACTGACTTAATTTTGGTAACTCAAATATCCATATGATGATAAAACACTTGCCTTGCTACAGTTAAACATTGCTACATTGAGACCAAGTTACACAATTAATTGATTCAACTAGATGATTTTGGCCTTAAATTGGTCGTCTAGGATACCATATAGTTTACTCAACTCTGAAGTATATAACAACTGATTAGTCTGTGACATGATGCGAATGTTTAAAGTGAAGTCTCAAGAACCAATGTTAGATACAGACACAGAACTTGAATCAAGTTTTACATGTACTTCGTAGATTCTAAGCAGCGAGAACGTGAAGGCTGCTTTGATGTTGATGTTGTTTCTATTGTTAGTTTGTTCTTATAACCTTTTTCTTTAAAGCTTCGGCTTTTGATAGTTTTTTTTTTATTTGTTCATTGTCTATGAGCTTAAGCCTCTTCCACTAACTCAATAAGAAGCAGCAATAAAATGATTGTTCCTGTGCAGACCCAAACATTTTTGTCAAAAGAAATAATGTGGATTCTAAACAGAAAAGAGTGCAGCAAGAGTGGTTCTTTTCAAAAGCTCACTTGACTCGCGTTCTTTGAGAAGATCTATGACAGCACGCGCAGCAAGACAGCACGGCCAAGAAATTAGTGTTATCCTGGCGCAAGGATACTCACAGTGTGTATCTCCTTATTTTATGATAATGAGCTGCACTTTTCCGGTCAGGTCATATGACCTGATCGAATTTTTTTTTTAAATGTGTATACGGCATTCCAGCACATTCTAGAATGGAAATTAGCTTATGGAGAGTGCCGAAGAATTGACTGCCGGGTCTGGAGTCCAAGAAACTGTAACGAGTGCGCAGTTTTGACATTGATGGGGGAGGGTCATGGTGGTTGATCCTTTGACTGGCCACTTAACACCCTAGTTAACCATCCGACAGAGAAATAGATGGACTTAAAAATAAACGGTGGTATGAACATATATTTTGTGAGAACTCGTATACATTGTTTTCTGTTTTATTCTGTGTAATGCACAAAAGTTAAACACATTTCCTCACGGATAGGAAAGATTATTAATAGTATTATTTTTAAAGTATGGGCGTATTTAAATATATTTTAGAAGAATTACTGATGTATAGCATAAAAAAACTACATCGGAAGATTCTCACTCCAACATAAACATACACATTTATATAGACCCACACTCTAACATAGACATACATATTTATATAGACCCACACTCTAACATAAACATTAAACATACATATTTTTATAGACCCACACTCTTGCATAGACATACATATTAGCATAGGCACACAACACTCTAGCATAAACATTGACATTTATATAGACCCACACTCTAGCATAGACATACATATTTATATAGACCCATACTCTTACATAAACATACATATTTATATAGACTATTATAGACCCACACTCTAGCACAGACAAACATATTAGCATAGGCACACAACACTCTAGCTTAAACATACATATTTATATGCACACAACACTCTAGCATAAACATACATATTTATATAGACCCACACTCTAGCATAGACATACATATTAGCATAGGCCATAGGCACACACTCTAGCATAAACATACATATTAGCATAGGCACACAAAACTCTAGCATAAACATACATATTAGCATAGGCACACAAAACTCTAGCATAAACATACATATTAGCATAGGCACACAACACTCTAGCATAAACATACATTATTTTACATATTAACATAGACCCACACTCTAGCATAAACATACATATTAACATAGATCCACACTCTTCATAACATTACATATTAACATAGAAGTACATTCTAGCATAAACGTACATATCAAAAGACTAACAAACATACGCGCTTAAGTAGACACGAGCCTAATCCAATCAGACAACTATTTCATATGGACACAGCGACTTCAAATGTTAGGCCAACACCACCCTGATTTCAAGACATACAGAATGCCATTTAGGTTAAAGTTAAAAATAATATATCCAGGATATATGTAAAGACCAGTCTATGCGCTCTGGGTGACTTAAAAATTTCCTGGCTAGAGTACACTGAAACAAAAAAATGGTCTGATAAGGACTAACTGTCACTAACTGTACACTGTATAGACATGAAGTACGACCATAGTCTACTCTTTTTTCTTACAATTCCTAATGAGTTTTCTAACAAAAAAATATATACTGTCTTAGTAGTTACATGACTACAAAACAGACACAATACAAGACATTTATACACAAATAACACAGACATTTGAACACAAACGCACAACACAGACCTAATAGAAAACATTTTAAGACATAAACATAACACGCATAATAGATAATGTGAAGACATTTAAACACATACACAGAAGACAATTAGAAGACATTTAAACACATTGACACACAACACAGACAAAATGGATAGGCCTACAAAATACATATAAGTGTGTGCCACTATGAAAGAGAACACTTGGCCATGTGCTGTTTTGAACTAAAGGCGTTTGTTACTTCACGATTAGTACCAATCTCAAAGTTGCGAATACCTTAGCACGCCAAATAACACACACACACGCGAGTATTATAACAAACAACAATATCTTGTTTACTTCAATATATAAAGAAGTTCTGTTCAAGATTACTCCGCATGAAGTTCTATCAAGGAGGTTATATTTAGATGGAGATGGCGTGACGTCACTAGGTTGAAGCCAAATCGCAACCATCTTGGTCTACTCAAATTAAAACGTGTAGTCTGTTTTTTTTTAGAAATTTGTTCGACAATATTTCACGACATTATTTAAATATCTGTACATTGTACAATATCTTATAAAACGTTAAAAACACAGTGTATAGAATAAAATAAACATTACAAATGCCTTCTTGTTCGGCATACGGTTCTACGCAACGACGACCAGAAAACGGGATATCGCTTCATCGGTTAGTTTGGTTTTTAGTCACTTCAATTTTATCAATTTTGTGGTGATTTCAGTGCGGTAAAAAGTATCAAAAATATAACAAACCTCTTGCAAATCATTTTGTGCTTTTTTCAGCCCACAATAGTGCTTAATTTCGATGTAATCATTATATTTCGGTTTTATAGGCCTCGATCAGGTGATCGTATAAATCACTTTACATGCTCTACAGCGCTTTGTAATTGATCCATTGCAATATCTAGACCACCAGATATGAACTTGGGCCTTAGAGGAGTTTAGAAAAAAACATGATGACAAAATACGAGGCTAATTTGAGTCGTTACGAGAATTAGAAAACTGGTATCGCAATGAAAACGGATGGAATGTTTTGAGTAAACCAATATGGCAAATAGGCTCCGCCCACTGGCTTCAACCGATAATGAACATTTGATAGCAACCGCCATCTCCATCTAAATATAACCTCCTTGAGTTCTATATACACCGCTATAAATAGATATATACGCATTGCGAATCGACTGCCCTGAGACGCTCGCTACAAAAAAAAAATAGTTTTTTTTTAAAGTGCTGTGTATTTCGTTCAACACATTCACATTGTCTTCATTACCTTATCTTATCTCTAATAGAAGAGCAAGGGCCTTGAAGTAGCAGAGGTGCTGGGGAAGGGACAGGGAAGGTTTCAGTAAATGACTCCCCCCATCATAAAGGGAAGCTACGTAGTCATGTAATAAAGGGAAGCTACTCCCTCGTGTCATCTTTCTAGAGATGGCTGTGAAGACAAATGTATTTTCGTTTCCCAAATAATGTTCTCTACACAAACTTTCAATTTATACCAAAAGGTGTGGCCAAGTTTCGTCTTATAGACAGGAAGCGAGAATAATTAGTATTTTTGAAAAAAAAAAAATGTTTTTAAATTTTACTTTTTAATGTTTTAAAAGTTTTTTTTTAAAGCAAGAATTTCAGAAGAGAAGATTTCAAAGGAAACATTAGGTGCTAATTAGCATACATAGTAAATTTGAAAAAAGCGCACTTCAAGACCTAACTACCCCTCTTACATGTAATGTTGCCTGTTAGTGGTAATGTCTGTCTGTAACAGATAATGTTGTCTCTAGCAGATAATGTCTGTAGCAGATAATGTTGTCTGAAGCAGATAATGTCTGTAGCAGATAATGTCTTTTTGTATTTAAACTGACGATGTGACGGAATACAACGAACTGTAGGCCAACGTAACAAACTGAAAATGTGACGGAATACAACAAACTGTAGGCCAACGTAACAAACTGAAAATGTAACGGAATACAACAAACTGTAGGCCAACGTAACAAACTGAAAATGTGATGGAATACAACAAACTGTAGGCCAACGTAACAAACTGAAAATGTAACGGAATACAACAAACTGTAGGCCAACGTAACAAACTGAAAATGTGATGGAATACAACAAACTGTAGGCCAACGTAACAAACTGAAAATGTAACGGAATACAACGAACTGTAGGCCAACGTAACAAACTGAAAATGTGACGGAATACAACGAACTGTAGGCCAACGTAACAAACTGAAAATGTAACGGAATACAACGAACTGTAGGCCAACGTAACAAACTGAAAATGTGACGGAATACAACGAACTGTAGGCCAACGTAACAAACTGAAAATGTGACAGAATACAGTGAACTGTATGCCAACGTAACAAACTGAAAAATGTGTCGGAATGAGCTCGCAGAAACGTGTTGTGCAATAGAATGCTAAAAAAATGATTTTTTTTTGGGGGGGGGGGCTGCGTGGGCAGAATGAAAAGAATTTTTAAAAACTAAAACATCCTTCTGTGGCTACAGACTTTGAAACAATGTCCAGGACTTGTCCGTTGTTTTTTTTTCGTTTGTCATTATCAACACTTGGAACAAGTTGAAACAGGATTCTATGACTTTCACAAATGACATTACAGATGTGACTAACAATTATGAATTTACATTTTATGACTTTAAAAATATAACTTAAACAGTAGTACTTGCACTAATATGACTTTCCAAAAAAGACTTTAAATATTTTTGGCTCACCACTCGAGCAAAACAACTTCTTCTTGTCTTCAAATCAAGCTTTACATTTGACATTGAACTCTTACACTGACGTGTTTATTTAGACGTATGGGCGTCATTTCATTGTTTTACTGTTTGAGTATTTCATTTTGGAAACAGAGGAGGGAGAAGTGCGGTGGCTGAGTGGTTAAGCACTTGGCTTCCGCAACAGTTCGAATCTCAGTGAAGACTGGGATCTTCAGAGCACCCATGACTTCACCAAACTCTAATGGGTACCTGGATTTAGTTTGGGAAAGTGAAGGCGTTGTGCTGGTCACATGACACCCTGCTCGTTAACCGTTGGCCTAAGAAACAGATGACCATAATATCATTTGCCCCTAGAGTTCGCAAGGGTCTGAATGAAGTTGGAGGGGCTCTGCGAGTTCAGGCTTCAAACTGTTTGTCTTTTTAAGCCCCTCGGACATAGTCTGAATAAGTTCCTTTCAATCAAATGGCTTATAATCTTTAAGTGAGAGAATCGAATCTATTGGGAAGAAAATAAAATACCAGATGGTATTTATGAGGAGTAACATTTTGAAACTATGTAAAACTAAGGTTATTTTTACAACAACGAAACAAATCTTACCTTACACATACATGTTACATGCAAATTATGTAACACACATTTACATTGATCGAACTTAATGCATAATTCACACAGACGCAGATCTACAACATAATTAATGATCTCAACACACACATACATACATATATACATAGGTCTACAACATAGTGGGTGATCTCCACACACAGACACACACATATATACATAGGTCTTCAATTTGATGCATGATCTCCACACACAGACACACATATCTATACGTTTGTATGGGTGTATGTCCCGCATAGAAATCACAACCGTTTGACCAATCTTGATAAAACTTGGCATAAATGTTCTTTGGGTACTAACTGGAACCGTAATGTATGTATACAGTATAGTAGCCCTAACACAAACATAAGACCCTCAAAAAAATTGCCCATGGATCTAGGCCATATTTACGTGACAAGATCGAAATGATCTATATTTATATCTTAATCTAATTTGAAGAACTACAATTTGCACAGATAGTTAAATTTATCTCTATTAAAGAAGCTTTTAGAATATGTAATGGACTCGTTTCCATAGTATTTTATATTTGATACGAAGGTATCGGCTTTTAGCAAAATATAGGTCAACAGCTTGTTGCATGATCTCCACACACATGCACACAATGTAATGTAAGTGCATCCAGGCTTTTTTCTATTTCCTCAAAACCTTACAGCTCTAGCTAGTACGAGAACGATCAACCAGTCTGGCAATATGCAGCATGTTTTATTGTACATTTCTTAAAGCCTCTCCATCAAGTTCTCGACCTGGAGAGATGTTGAGTTTACTACGCAATGCCGGCAAGGTAAACGTGTCAGTGATAAAAAGAACATCAAAGTCCGACAACTCTTCTCATTTACTTAGATTCTTTCAAAACATTTTCTTTTACTACCAGCGCATTATATCCCCTTGTTTACTTCATGACTTGATAATATAGACTCTTCCTAGTGATCAAAGTAATGGAACTAATTTCCAGCTAGATAGATTGTATTCCCTTGACTAGATATCTGCGTATTTATTTAGAGGGGGGGGGGAGAGAAGTTTAATGAACAACACAACTTCAAAGATATGTAAGCAAAGACTCAATAGATGCATGTTGGTTGCATTGTCATTTACATTGTAATGAAAACCAGTTGTTTAAATATCCGTAATTGACTATTATTATCATACGTAATACCATATAACTGCATCTACTCCCCGGTCAATGTACGCAGTTTGAAATGACTGTAGTCTAAAATAACAACATTGATAGCCTAAATTGTCGGCATGATCAAGTGATGATTCATTAGACTTTATTTTTTAGATTTACTCTGGGATTATATCTGGCCAAGATAGTGTGGTGTCTGGTGTGCTGGTTTGAATGACAAGGGAGAGTGACCTGTGTTGTTTATGTCAGAATAAGCGATCAAACATGTTTTGAAGTACAGAGAGGATTTATAGGCAAGTGCGAATGTTTGAGTTTGAAAGATTATAGGTTTTTAAGTATTTCTGAATAGAGTGTAGATAACTCATCATAAGCATTGTTTTGTCCTACAGAAGAAAAAGTCTAATAATAGGCCTATACCCATGTGTAGCTACATTTCTTGAACACAAGTTTAAACTGCTGTTGTAAATCAAAGTCGGCAACTCACAATTAGCTAGTGCTACTCACTGCTAGCTAATGCTACTCACTGTTAGCTAGTGCTACTCACTGTTAGCTAGTGCTACTCACTGTTAGCTAGTGCTACTCACTGTTAGCTAGTGCTACTCACTGCTAGCTAATGCTACTCACTGCTAGCTAATGCTACTCACTGTTAGCTAGTGCTACTCACTGTTAGCTAGTGCTACTCACTGCTAGCTAATGCTACTCACTGTCAGCTAGTGCTACTCACTGTTAGCTAGTGCTACTCACTGTTAGCTAGTGCTACTCACTGTTAGCTAGTGCTACTCACTGTTAGCTAGTGCTACTCACTGTTAGCTAGTGCTACTCACTGTCAGCTAGTGCTACTCACTGTTAGCTAGTGATACTCACTGTTAGCTAGTGATACTCACTGTCAGCTAGTGCTACTCACTGTCAGCTAGTGCTACTCACTGTTAGCTAGTGCTACTCACTGTTAGCTAGTGCTACTCACTATCAGCTAGTGCTACTCACTGTTAGCTAGTGCTACTCATTGTCAGCTAGTGCTACTCACTATTAGCTAGTGCTACTCACTATCAGCTAGTGCTACTCACTGTCAGCTAGTGCTACTCACTGTTAGCTATTGCTACTCACTGTCAGCTAGTGCTACTCACTGTTAGCTAGTGCTACTCACTGTCAGCTAGTGCTACTCACTGTTAGCTAGTGCTACTCACAGCTAGCAAGAGCTAACAACGTGAAAAAAGTATCATGACGTGGGTTAAGCCTTGGTATCGATCATGATGGTGTGTTAAAATCTTATCTTATCTTATATAATACAGACGTTACTTCAAAAAAGAAGATGATTACGTCCTACGCGTCATGCATTTAGTCATGCATATTAACCAATGACTTAAATTCTGCCAAGTCACTGGTTTTTCTGGCTAGCTCAGGCAACCCATTCCATGCTCTAATAGCACTAGGGAAGAAGGAGTATTTGTACAAATTTGTCCTAGCATATGGGACGAGGAATGTGCCTTTGTTTTTGTGTCTTTCAGAGTATTTTATTAAATTTTGTTTTTGTATTTGAAGATTATGGTTCAGTGTTTTATGTATAATTGCTACTTTACTTTTGAGTCTTCTGTCCTGAAGGCTTTCTAAAACGAATGAACAACCGATTCTATTCGATTCTTTTCAGCGGTGCAGTGAGGAATAGAAAAAAAAGGTGTGTGGGTGGGGGGGGTGGGGTCTAGATCTTTGTGACAAGGCATCCTAGTTTTAGATTCTACTAAGACTTATCTAACGTTCTCTTGTTTCTAATGTCAAAGAAGTCATCGACACAATGGCTAAAATAACTTAACCTTAACACTAACCATTAACTTAACAAGCTATGTCACGTGACCAATGCATTGACCTTACAAAATCTAGAATTCAAGGACCCAGGACGCCCCCTTACGCCGAGGCACACATGTTAACTCCGCGCCCCTGTTTTTATCATTTTTGATTTTTAAAAAAAATAAAATTATTTGGCATAGAATAAAATAGGAATCTATGCTCTTAGACGTAGGCCAGGAAACAGACGTGACCTTTACATCATCTGTCCTAGAGACCAAAAGTTCTGAAAGGGGAAATTTACTTTTTTACTTTACAAATAAAATATTTTTGATAACAAAGTTCTAGAAGTTTAATGATAACAGGGGAGTGAACTACAAATGAGCAAATGAATAATTCCGTCGGATCATTGATAATAATTACTGAGAGATAGAGTTAAAACTCCCATAAGATTTTTATAACTTATAATACATGTATTTTAGAAGTACAAAAATATAAAAATATGTATACATAGAAATACGTCTATTTTTTTTTAACTAAATCTTCGTAACAGATTTTTCAGACAAATTTCATTTCCACTATGCCCTATGAAATCAGACAATCCATTTTCCCAAATGCAATTCAGTATTCTCCAGGGACTATGTAGTTAAACAGTGGTCCCATGCTACTTAGATATTTACTGATATCCTGATTTTTCTTATGACTTATAATTAATGAACTGGAATGACTGGCCTATGATACAAATGCTATGACCTGATTAAATAAATGTCTACTTTCACATAAATTGTGTTCATGAAATAAAGGTCTACTTTCACATAAAGTAAAGTGTGTTCATGAAATAAAGGTCTACTTTCACATAAATTGAATTCATGATATAAAGGTCTACTTTCACATAAATTATGACTACACGTTATATTTATTTAATTTTACCTTTTATTTTATCCAGCAATGTGCAACTAATACTGTTATATACAAATGCATGAATTCCGTATATTTCTATATGTATGTTTGCGGCTACATGAAACTTGCAAATAGAGACGTTATGAATGAACAGAAAGGTCCAGTGGATAATCCATCAGGCACACAGTGGATGACGTCCTTCAGGAATATATAAAGTCGTCCCCGCTACTCGAAGACAACACTCTGGTATCCCAATGGAACTCATACACAACTCACAGGATGACCCACGGCCTTGCTCAAATAGTAGAACAAACTGTTTTTGATCTTGTAAACACTCTGGGCTACACACGAGCACTGGCGTAGTCTGCAACGAATGAGAGGATATCTGTGTGCGGGTGGGGGGGGCGAGGTGGGAGGAGGGGGGAGATGATCTGAGCGTAGATCGAGAGGCAAACCAGCCACAGTTCCTCCACCCAACACGGCGCTGTGTGCACTCACGTTTACAAGAGAGAAAGGAGGGACGAAAGGCTGACGTGTAGACTCTGGGGATGGGGAGAGTGAGGGTAAAAACTGAGGTGGGAGAGTTGTTTTTTTTTTTTTACAAAAGTGGAGAGTGTGTGCGAGTTTTGATGAGAGAAGGAGATAACACATACACGCGCGACTACACATTTGAAAAGACTTCATTGCACAATAAACGCAAACACACAATCAGCAAGACAGAAATGCGTTGTGCCAAGCTACACCCACCCACACCTAGTTCTGCTTCGTTTAGCTGGAAAGGGCGCACAAACATTACGAAGAAAAGATAGCAGACGTGTTCAACGGGTCAAGGTCAACATCTAACTTCGCCATTGATAACTGTACAGGGAAAAAATCGTTGCATAACAACCCCCCTCCCTGTAAAAGTGACCAATGAGTAGTAGACGGCCGTATACAAATAATACGTAATACATTAATGTAATAATATTCTTGACTGTCATTGAAAGAAACAAGAACGAAGCAATCGAACATGCTAGAAAATCTTTTACAAAAATGTTTGATAAAAATATGCTTACACACAGTTACACACGGGAATTTTTTTAAATAAATGCTACAAGGCACGTGGGTACTCTTAACTTATATAAGTGTCAATTGCGATGTGTTTACTTATGAATACATTATAATGTCACCACGCTGGAAGATCTCAAGTTTTGTTTATGAATTTCTATCACGTAAAATCATATATAGGACAATTACTTTTGGTGAATTTTTTAAAACCTTTCTATAGGAGATTTTCATTATAAAAGTTAATCACAGTAATCTGCGCTTTGTTTACATAGTGATTTTTTTAAAGATTCGATTACATTCTTTAAACAAAATCTATCTATATAATTCTCTTCTTCCCTCAAGAGTTTTGTCGAGTAGTAAGAAGTAAAGGAAAGATCACTCTACGGATAGACCACAAGAAAACAAGACGGGGGGGGGGGGGGGGGGGAGAACACGTAGTCACAAAATAGCAGGGCAGGACCTTTGCAATATCACTCTTTTTTTTTTATTTCAACCTCCCGTTAAAAAAAAAAGTGGGGGGGAGGGGGGGAGTAATCTATTCTATGGTAACTATCAAAGCGACAGAGCACGCTCAAGAGTTTGTCAGAATAGAGATTACTCTTTTATTTTTGAAACTCGGACAGAGGAATTTATCCTAGGTAATTTTAGGAGTGAAAAAAAAAAAAACAATTTTCGTCTGTATATTTCAGGAGATTGGTATATTTTCAAAAGACTAATAATTTCCGGATATTTCCAGAACTTTTTCGTATATTTTGCAATTTCAGGAGATTTCCAGGACCTCCTGGCAGGAGGCCGCGGGAAATCTGTTATAAGTTATAAAATGGTTTAATTTAATAATTTATAAATTAGCGCGGACCCTATAAAAGTGCTGGGCCCACTGAGGTCGCATAGGTTGCAGAGGCCTAAGGTTGGCCCTGCAAAATAGCGGCGTATGCTACGCCGCCGGTTGACTAGTTTTACATAATTCAGAAAAAGAAAAAAAAACACAACAACGAGACAACGAAATGAGGAAATGTAGAGGCGATATAATGGAACTTAGAGAAAGATGTAAGAAAATGAAAAGATGAAAATTTGGGAGGGACTTTGAAATAAACAAAACAGACAAAACAGACAAAATAAACAAAACAGACAAAATAAACAAAACAGACAAAATAAACAAAACAAACAAAATAAACAAAACAGACAAAATAAACAAAACAGACAAAATAAACAAAACAGACAAAATAAGCAATGTCGAGTGAAGTGAAAAGATCACCGTTACTAAGTAAATAACAAAAGTTACAAAAAAAGTTTGTGTGAAACTGCAGACTCAAAATCAGCCCCCAAAATGGTCCACGCAGGTACTTTGTAGCTGAGAACTAAACTATCAACAAGCACAAGTTAGACCACATTCCTATCTCCATCCATATAAAAAGAATACTCTATTATTGTATTGTTAGTTCGACTAACGACATGATACCACAGGATATGAAAATTATTTAAAGTTATTATTAAATTACAAAACTGATGTTATCTAATTAATGGTTTTATAAATGGCCAATCTCTCATTCATGCGTCAAGGAAGAACTTTTTTCCTTGCGCCATACGCAGGGAAGGCACATTGCGCTCCACTTATAGCACATGAGAATACTCCTTATGAATTGCTGTTTTAAATTATATACATAATAAAACTCCTTATTAAAATATTGTTTTAAATTATATACAATATACATACTAAATGCATTCTTTCTATTTTAAAAGAAAAGTTACACTTTATTTATAATGTAAGTAGCTTGTATTACAGAAAACACTTATTTTAGGAAAACAAATATTTTTATAACATTATTTTAGAAATAACAAAACCAAAGCATTAGCTTAAATGCTTATAACATAAAGGAAATCCCCTCTCTTATTATTATTAGTCTTCTTGGTTTTATTAATATTAATAGTGAATAGTTTTAAAACTAGTGTATTTTTTTAATATTTGGCTTAAAAAAACAACCTTGCACCAGAACTTTGAAAGATCTAAAAAAAAAATCTAAAATATCATGATGTCGAATTTTCATCCTCTTGTCTAGTTTTCAAGATTAAAACGGGATAAAAGGACAGACAGACCGCACAAACCTAATAGCAGCTATTCCCCAGTAGGGATTCGCTAATAAAAATTAATCTACGCTACAAGTGACAGAGCCTAGACATTTGTTTCTGCGGTACTGTAAACTGCAGAAAAAGAAAAATATGGTTTACTAAAAATTATTAGCTTATCAATGTTTCCGCATTACGTACACCGGATACACCAAAAAAAAGTTTGCTATTCATGGACATACAAACAGATGATCTTAACATCATTTGCCCCATAGGTCACAAAGGTACTTTGCTTTACTACTTAGGTAGACCAGATGTCCAGACATGTTTTGATGCAACAGATTCCAAGTGCAGAAAAGGTTTCGTAACTGTACCTCGTTCAAACCGTACACCGGATACACCACAAAAGCTTGCTAGTAATGGATTTGCCGCCATGTGTGATAATCTCCAAAACAATAGTACGTGGCAAAACGTATGTCTCCCAAACAGGGCCGGTCATACAAATTGCGGGGCTCTATGCGAAGGTAGGGATAAGGATAATAAGTGAAAATTAAGATTTTTTGTTAGAAAATAAATTCGTCTTAGCATTTTATTCTTACTTTACTAAGTGCAAAATCACGATCAAATTAACTTTACGACCCATCTACAATAGAAGGTAGATCTCCAACATAAAGCCGATAAACATTCAAATCTGCCTTTTAGATTTACTATCGACTAGCAAAATATTGCTTTTGATTTTTTTAACAGATCGAGATAGATTTAGATCACTATTTAAATCCCTGTGACTATTTCGGTAAATTAACTTTTAGAACTTCCTGTTTTGGTTACAATTCGCGATATTATTTTTATTAAATGAAAGCTGACAATGCCGTGTTTTTTAATCGCGAGTAGGACTGGCGTTTTCTATTAAATGACACACCAAAATTAAATTGTACCTATGTTTCAGAACATGTTTTGAGTTTTCAGGATATTTAAATAATTTCAGGAGATTTTCAATGCTTTTTTCGTATACTTTGCAATTTCATGAGATTTCCAGGAGCTCCTGGAAAATCTGAAGATCGCGAAATCCTGTTATAAGTTAAAATGCTTTAATTTAATAATTTACAACTAGAGTTAGTGCAAGCCTATGAAAGAGCTGGGCCCACTGCGCGCATAGGTTGCAGTGCCCTAAGGCCGGCCCTGCTCCCAAAGTAAAAGAAATACATACATATACTTGTGTCCTGTTTTCTGTTATTATAGTGATTAAAGATCTAGTCTAGTTGTCTTTCCCAGAACTAGCTTTTCAAATAAATGTACTGTAAGCAATCTGTTGTGAATTTTTATTACTTTTATGAGAACGACAATAAATCAAAATGACACCACAAATCCTATCAAAACACAAAAAATCCCAACTTCAACAAACGCTTTATAATATTCGCCTTAAGTCCAGCCTCACACGACAAAACAACTTCCTGGTTCCACTCAGTTTTGAAGAGCCACGACAAAAGGGAAATCGACCAAAAAGAATTCGAGGAACATTAAAACAAAAAAGACCGCCTCCTTCACGTGGCTAAGTGTTTAAGTGGACCAATTAGAACAAGAAATAATGATCATTTCTAATTAAATAGCGCTCGAGGCGGAAAGCTGGTAGATAGCGGTGTCTGTCCATTTACTGGTTACCAAGACAGATCTTATCACTACGCTAGGATCTTATCACTTGTCTCACTACGCTAGGATCTTATCACTTGTCTCACTACGCTAGGATCTTATCACTTGTCTCACTACGCTAGGATCTTATCACTTGTCTCACTACGCTAGGATCTTATCACTTGTCTCACTACGCTAGGCTCTTATCACTTGTCTCACTACGCTAGGATCTTATCACTTGTCTCACTACGCTAGGATCTTATCACTTGTCTCACTACGCTAGGATCTTATCACTTGTCTCACTACGCTAGGATCTTATCACTTGTCTCACTACGCTAGGATCTTATCACTTGTCTCACTACGCTAGGATCTTATCACTTGTCTCACTACGCTAGGATCTTATCACTTGTCTCACTACGCTAGGATCTTATCACTTGTCTCACTACGCTAGGATCTTATCACTTGTCTCACTACGCTAGGATCTTATCACTTGTCTCACTACGCTAGGATCTTATCACTTGTCTCACTACGCTAGGATCTTATCACTTGTCTCACTACGCTAGGATCTTATCACTTGTCTCACTACGCTATGATCTTATCACTTGTCTCACTACGCTAGGATCTTATCACTTGTCTCACTACGCTCACTTGTCTGGACCAGTTGGGGAAAATGAGGGAGGGGAAAGAAAGGGAGATCTGGGGGGATTTGACCGTAATAGGTTTTTAAAAGCTTTTACACACACACACAAATTTTTTAAAAAGTGGGGGAAGGTGCTAACCACTCTACTAGTGAGGTACTTATGACTAGAGACGATTGTATAGTGCTATATTGTTTCTTTCCATTTAGAGCAGCGACCTATAAAGGAGATTAATTCAGCTTATATCGCCACTTCAGTGATGTACTATTTCTTTCCCTTGTTCGAGAAACCAAAAAAAATAATAATTTAACAATAGCTAATAAATGAATCGGTTAATTTTTTTAAATTGATTCTTGTGTTGTCAGGTAAAAGAAATAAAAGTAAAGTAAAGTTTCAGACTTTGTGATGATGTAAAGGTCATCTGTCTCTGTATTCCGCAACTTAGGTGGACACAAAGGCGCCCAAAGGTAAAAGAAATAATTGTGCAAAATTTCAGCTTGATCCGAGATTGGGTGTCGGAGAGACAGACAGACAAAATGAATCGTTATAAGGTTTGTAAAAAAAATATTTCAAAAATCTACATTATAAAGACACTAGAGACAGGACAATGTTTTGCTGTTATTTGACATAGCCGCTTAAACAAATATCATTTAAGTCTAAACTGTGAACAAGAAAATACTCGAAGGACGTATTACAATGTAATTTCCAGAGCTTTTATTTCATTATTTGTTTGATTATTCTTTTTTTTTTGTGTACGATTTAGATTGAGATCTACCTGTCACACTGAACACGTCCATAAATTTGAGGACTGGTAATACTAGACTTAACCGCACCGGATGACACAAATTTGATCGATGCCTGTTTTTAATCTTAGC
The DNA here is from genome assembly GCA_036873155.1 of Biomphalaria sudanica. Lineage (NCBI taxonomy): Eukaryota > Metazoa > Mollusca > Gastropoda > Planorbidae > Biomphalaria > Biomphalaria sudanica. Next base: position 795,601 of record JAZGLO010006723.1, on the reverse strand, counting down.
ATTTGATAAGATAACCAGCCCATTTCCGGTTTGTTTGTTTTTAAAGGATCTGCACCTTGAGATTTCTTGTTCCCTCCAAAAAAAAAAAGAAAAAGAAAACCTGATTCACTATGTCCAGTTCACGTCTGCTGAGTTGATTATGAGCGATCAGAGTCCAATCAAACATACACACAGGTCCGAGTTCCGGGAAACAGATGGAACAATCTAACGGCTCACGTAACCAACCTGACCGACAGATAATATTGATTTTTGATTTACAGCTTGATTATAGGAGCATAAATATGCCGCACACATACTGTAACACACACAGAAACTCCATGAGCATATGCATGTCTCCACAACACACATACACAATCATCATACAGAGAGAAACACACAAAGTCTTAAGAGAAGAGAAGGAAAGAGAAGGAGAAAGAAGTTAAAAGAAAAAGTGAGAAGGAAAGAGAAGAAGAGAGAAGAAGAGAAGGAAAGAGAAGAAGAGAGAAGAAGAGAAGGAAAGAGAAGAAGAGAGAAGAAGAGAAGGAAAGAGAAGAAGAGAGAAGAAGAGAAGGAAAGAGAAGAAGAGAGAAGAAGAGAAGGAAAGAGAAGAAGAGAGAAGAAGAGAAGGAAAGAGAAGAAGAGAGAAGAAGAGAAGGAAAGAGAAGAAGAGAGAAGAAGAGAAGGAAAGAGAAGAAGAGAGAAGAAGAGGAGGAAAGAGAAGAAGAGAAGGAAAGAGAAGAAGAGAGAAGAAGAGAAGGAAAGAGAAGAAGAGAGAAGAAGAGAAGGAAAGAGAAGAAGAGAAGTAAAGAGAAGAAGAGAGAAGAAGAGGAGGAAAGAGAAGAAGAGAGAAGATGAGAAGGAAATAGAATAAGAGAGAAGAATAGAAGGAAAGAGAAGAAGAGGAGGAAAGAGAAGAAGAGAAGGAAAGAGAAGAAGAGAAGGAAAGAGAAGAAGAGAAGGAAAGAGAAGAAGAGAAGGAAAGAGAAGAAGAGAAGGAAAGAGAAGAAGAGAAGGAAAGAGAAGAAGAGAGAAGAAGAGAAAGAAATGACTGAAGATATGTTCTCACAGACGGTAATTTTGAAGACACAAATATATAAATCGACACTTGTATGTAATCGCAACAATCTTGCTATGTTGGCATGTTATGTACAGTTTTGAAATGTTTATTCCTGCAGCTATAGTGTAAACATTTCACGTCCAGGAAGATTTCAACACGACTGTCTTCTCTACCTTGGTCAAGTTCTGAGACAAACTGTCAGTAGAGTCGCATTACGACATTAGAATCGTTTTCTTTACGACTTTAATTGGACGCCGCACACCAAAATGTTCTATACTCCAAGGACAAACGCAATATGAAGAGTTAATATTAAAGTCAAGGTAAAACGAAAAAAAAACAACAACGAGGGCAGAAGAATATTGTGGTCAAGTCAATGTCACAACTAAAACATCCTATTGTGGTCTAGTCAATGTCACAACTAAAACATCCTATCATTACAGAAAGAATAGCCAAGGCTCAAAATACAGCAAGGGATGGCGCAGTCTAGTCATTGACACTTTGATATCACTCGAATAAAGACAGTGTTTTTAAAAAAGGCAAGGCTCACACTGTATCAAGGGACGTGGTGGTCCAGTGGTTAAAGCTGGTCCTCTAACAAGTCACGGATTCGATCCCGAACCTAGCGATGTAATGTCCGGACCGAATGTCTCAGTTCACTCCAATACTGGACACTTGAACTACAAAAGTAAATGTATTCAGTCATTGCCCAGACCACATAGCATCCTAGTAAACCACTGGCTACAAAAAAAAAATATACAAGCATTGGTAATTTTACACGCCCTTATTCACCTAGATAAAATTTTACATTATAAACAGTAACTGGGTGTTTTACTAGAAAATATTTGAAATAGTCTTACTTACAGTAAACTAATTGTATTAGAACATCCCTACACAAAGTTTTGTAGCTACACTTTAAACTTCTACAAACATACCACTAGTTTTGATCCACTTCTCCAAACACACCAATCTAGGGTTGATCACTACAAACACAACAATCTAGGGTTGATCACTACATGTTCAACTATTTGAATTGAGGAATCAATTATTTAACGACATAACATCATGGCTAATGCTGGTATGAAAGGACATTTATTGATTTGTAAAAGTTACTAAAGTAAATCGATATTCGCGAAAGGAGGAGAAGGGTGAGGTAAGGAGGAGAAGGGTGAGGTAAGGAGGAGAAGGGTGAGGTAAGGAGGAGAAGGGTGAGGTAAGGAGGAGAAGGGTGAGGTAAGGAGGAGAAGGGTGAGGTAAGGAGGAGAAGGGTGAGGTAAGGAGGAGAAGGGTGAGGTAAGGAGGAGAAGGGTGAGGTAAGGAGGAGAAGGGTGAGGTAAGGAGGAGAAGGGTGAGGTAAGGAGGAGAAGGGTGAGGTAAGGAGGAGAAGGGTGAGGTAAGGAGGAGAAGGGTGAGGTAAGGAGGAGAAGGGTGAGGTAAGACGAGTTTGAAACGAAGATTGGGAAGAGACCAACAAAAAGATGTCACACATACACAGTATCTTTATTTCACTTCTTTCATTACACAGACACACGAATTTACAAATGGACCTCATTTACCACTCGTAAACAAACAACATTTAGTCACATGATAATATTGATAAAACAACTAAAAAAAGTATCACGTGATAGCCACTGTGTATTAAAATTAGATCGTAATTTGTATAGAAGAGATAAGATGTTGTTTGTTTACGACTGGTGAATGAGGTCCATTCCATTTCTTAAATGTCCGTAAGCCTATCAAAATAATTCCTTGACAAAATATGCATTTCTTTGAAAGAAAGAAAAAAGCCTTATGTCGATACATTTAACGTAGAATCATTTAAAGTGTACCATTCAGTCACACAGTTGTAACAATGGTAGATCTACCATCGTGTTATTAATGAAATTTGATTGACTTTTTATTTAAACAAACTAGGACAGACTCGACCTACATTAAAGATCAACATACTAAACAAAACTTTGACCTCATTCAAGTCTCCACTTTAACCTACTTTCTGCCAGGGTAATGATATGGTACACTGCTTGAAAAGGCCCTAAATAGCCACTTTGTATTGCACATATAATGATGTTGGATGGTAGAATTTGTCAAATAAATCTTTTATAAGAGAATGAATGCCCTGGGATGTAGGGAATGTTTAAACTATTGAGAATTCAATGCGACGTAGAGATAAGCCTAGCATTACAGGTGATTGATGCGGCCCGGGGATACAAAGATTATTTAGTCACCGTCATCCCATCCTACAGTTATACCAGACCCTGTGACATACATTTTAATGTTTGATAGACTGAAATATGTTTTTTTACAACTCACTCTGTCTGTCCGTCTGTCTGTCTGGTCAAAAGTTTATACACGTTATTTCTCCCACACCCAAACTCGGATCAAACTGAAATTGTGCACAATTATTTCTTTTACCTGACAATGCAAGAATCAATAAAAAAAAATTAGTTAATTAATTATTGTGTTTGGCATATTGAAAAAGGGAAAGAAAGTTTACTTGACTATAATGTGGTATAAGCTGCTTGTAACAAGCAAAGTGTAAAAAAATCTTTTTAAACAAACGTATCTAAAGGGGTAAAAAATCTCTTAAAAACAATATCAATAATGTACAAGCTATTTCCATTATTCGATGTCAAACAAAACAATTAATTACCAATAATTAATTGACTAACTGAATAATTTTTTATCTATTGATGCATGATTGTTAGGTACAATAAATAATTGTTTAAAGTATCAATTGGATCCGAAAATGCTTGAGGGAAAAATAACGTTAACAATTATTTAAAGGGACTAAACCCAACAAATTTAGCCCTATATGTGAATACTGAAGGATTAGTTTCCTTTGTTGGTATCAAACAAAATAATTAAAAACCAATAATTAAGTATCCCATTGGTTACCTTTTTAGCGGCCCCCGAAAGGGGAAAAGACGCTATTAGCTTTGTGCGAAATGTCTGTCCGTCTGCCCCGTTTAGATCTCGTAAACTAGAAAAGATATTGAAAATCCGACATCACAATATTTTAGACCATATAAAGTTCTGATGCAACGGCTACTTTTTTTTCTGAAAGCGAAAAATCTAATTTTTAAAATCAGTTATGCAAGCAGTTTTTTAAAGAGAAAAAGCTAATTAGTATGCATTTTATGTTAGACCTAATTTAAAACGAATAGTAATCTTGTAAACTTCATTTTCCTACACTTTTATTGTAATGCACAAATGTATCTTTATATTATTTTTTTGAGGATTCGAATAAGAGATTGAGCCTTTTCAAAACAATTAGATCAATTATAAGACATAAGTTAGGCCAGGGGAGGCGCGGTGGTTGAGCGGTAAAGCGCTTGGCTTCCGAACCGGAGGTCCCGGGTTCGAATCCTGGTGAAGACTGAGATTTTCAACTTTGAAATCTTTGGGCGCCTCTGAGCTCTAATTGGACATTAGTTGGGGAAAAGTAAAGGCGGTTGGTCGTTGTGCTGGCTACATGACACCCTCGTTAACCGTAGGCCACAAAAACAGATGAACTTTACATCATCTGCCCTATAGACCACAAGGTCTGAAAAGGGAATTAGTTAGGCCAGGTTCACATCTAACTTTACATTCACTTTCACCTATCCTTTGATCTGCGGGACCGTTGGGGCACTACACAAGATCTGTTAACCTTCTTTCTCAATTCTTATCTCTCATTTGTCTTTGATATAATTTTATTCGGATGTTCTTTCTGAAAATATTGAAGCCTGCCTGGGTGGACCACTTCGGGGGCCGATTTTGAGTTTGAGTTTCCACACAAACTGTCTTTTGTAACCTTGTTTTTTATTGATTCGTGATTTGTCTATGCCAATGAATAATTGTGCGAAGCTTCAACTAAATCGAGAATGGGTGTGGAAGAAATACCATCATCATGTACACACTTTTTAGCAGACAGACAGAGTGAGTTGATATGAGCTATTCTTTTAAAAGTTCCCTTTTCAGACCATGCCTATAGGCTTATAGGGCGGATGATGTGAAGGTAAATTTGTTTCTTCTGTGGCCCAAGGTTAACTAGGGTGTCATGTGACCACCTCTTTTATTTTTCCCTAATTAATGTCAGATATACAGTAGAGCTGGGTGCCTAAAGATCCTGAAATTGAAAATACAAATCTTCACCAGGATTCGAACCTGGGACTCCCAGGTTCGGAAGCCAAGCGCTTTACCGCTCAGGCAAGGCGCATCCAAGATGGTAAATGATTATCTTTCGACTTTCGAATCTACTTACAGTTGCTACAGGTGTCTCCTAATTGATCAGACATCACTTCCTGTGCCAACACTGCACGTGCTGTTTAAAAATAGCATCTTAGTTAATGGTACCACGTCTATGTACCCACCAACTACAACCCATTACATATTGTTTATTGGACCATATTACATTAATTTTACATCAAGTATTTTTAAATGATAACATTTCTCAATTCCTCTTGACTCATGTATGTTCATTATTATTTTTTATCTGAAATGTCCATATCTAAATGTTTCTATCTAAATGTTATTATCTCTAAATGTTTTTATCTAGGTTTTACTATCTAAATGTCTCTATCTAGGTTTTACTATCTAAATGTCTCTATCGAGGTTTTACTATCTAAATGTCTCTATCTCGGTCTTACTATCTAAATGTCTCTATCTAGGTTTCACTATCTAAATGTCTCTAACTAGGTTTTACTATCTAAATGTCTCTATCTAGGTTTTACTATCTAAATGTCTCTATCGAGGTTTTACTATCTAAATGTCTCTATCTAGGTTTTACTATCTAAATGTCTCTATCGAGGTTTTACTATCTTAATGTTTCTTATGTTGTGACAGTACGACACGCTTGTCTTGCAAGTTCTTAAGATTAAATGTTTTTTCAAAATTATATATTACTAACTAAAAAAATGTCTTGTTCAGAAGTACATGTGAACTCTTGACACAATTCCCCCCCCCCCCACCGCTGGCCAGTCGAGCTTCAGTCATCTAGCAGTGATCCAATCTAAGAAATCAATTTACTAAATGAAATGTTGCCTGTTGCGATCAAATATCTTTCCAGGCAGACCAGCTCTGCCCAGTCGAGGAACGGTCCACACTCTTTATATAAGAAGATTAGAAAAGTAGAGGAACGCTCTATTGCCTTAATTGCTATTGGCACACATAGACCTATATAAGCCAGTCTCAATAAATATACATATGCATCAATAAATATACATATGCATCAATAAATATACATATGCATCAATAAATACACATATGTAGTTTGTGCCAGTCATACGTATGCAGCCTGTCTCAATGTATTTGAATAGAAAGACTATGTTAAGTAATTCTTGGGCTATTTAATATGGATTTTTCACCTTATTGTCCATAATTTTCATGCTATCAATATCTACCCTCGCGTATAACCACACATTCACACACCCATAAGAAGACGAATGGTTTTAAAACAAAGCAATGCCCATAACGAACCTTTATGAAAGGCAATTCCTCAGCATAAAGCTAAAGGAAAATGTCTAAAGGTATAAACAAGACCATAAAGAATGGTAGCGCACAGTGCAGTGGCACTTCTAACGTGGAAATACATCAACTGGACTGAAATGTTATCATTACATTAGGTAGAAGAAATCTTGAGGTGGAGGGGGAGGGGGGGGGAATCGGGGACTCCCAGCTTTTTCTGAAATGCACTTTTCGATAGTGAATTTTGAAAGCAAGTTTATTAACAGCAATCTGCTCCTTATTTACTTTTTGATTCTTAAGATCCCATTTACATATCTACATTCCTTAAAATAGAGTAGATGAGATAGATATGTCATAATGTAGGGGCATAAAGGAAGGGTTTCGGATTGTAGACGCCATACACAACAGAAGCAGAAAGAAGGGTGAAAATGCCACAGAATGTAGGGGCGATAGAGTGAGTCTGAAGGACAACCCAACAAACTTGCAAGGAGAATATTGGGGAAAATATTAAAATAAATAAACCAAAAAAATATGTCAAGGACGCTATCTTAAAAGATACTTGTTATCTACTATATAAAAAAAAAATTACAAAATATTTTGTACAGCTAAATAAAGCATTTAATATAAAATATAAACATAAATATATAAATAAAATTAATTAATTAAACTAATTAAATATAGCATGTCGGTGAGCCCAGGTTTGAACCATGTCCGGTGGTTTGGGCTAGGGCGTAACCATTTTTAATTCTGAAAGGACATCCATAATATGTAATACAAAAAAACAAAAAAAAAACAAATAAACAACAAACACTATCAAAACTCCGCACAACAAACATTGTTGTGAATGTTTAAATTAATGATAATTAAAGAAAGTGTTAGTAAGATTGAAAAAAACAACATCGATCTAGTTAAATCAATTTCAATCTTCTAGCAAGTAAATAATACACATTGAGCTAGATTCTAGAAACATGTTAATTCTCAGACTCACCTATTTTAGAAAGTTATCCACACGAAATTCCGGTCACTGGGTTCCTGTCCCAAATGTCACAAAATCTATGAACTGTGTTAAAGTGTAGCAACCTTCACCCCCCAAGTCAGCAGACGATACAGCATTAAAAAAAAGTTTCGCCTTTTTGTTTTCTTTTTTTTTTCGGCCAAGCGTGTCACGTCCTTCCCAAATAAACAACTAAACGAGCCAGGATGTCACAGCTGTCTGCAGAAACAAGTTTCTATAAGCCAAGTATGCATCAGTTAAGTTTGTAATATTCCGTAAGACCAAAGTCCACGTCTGACTGGGTGAGGCTGAAATTACTTCTGGGACACCTGAAGACATAAACACAATTTACAAATAAATTTGCATATTAATGAAGTATGGTGTATAGTGTAGATAGTATATGTAAGTTCAGGGCAATAGAAGATACGTCTTAATTACTCTGTATGTTTGGTGAAATAGACGCTCGGAAATAGTTGTACCAATAGTTGTCTCACATAGACGCTCGGAAATAGTTGTACGAATAGTTGTCTCGCAGTCGAGAAGCAGAAATAGAAATGTTACTTAGAGAAACAATGACGAAAATAAAGATGAAGTTAATATGACAAAATCCTACGCGTTTTTATAAAGAAATATAATACAGATAAGAGTTTCAGACGAAGAAAATAATGTCATTTAAATATTCTCAATAAATCTTTTTGTTTCTTTCCTGCCTTCTCTCTTTCTTGTATCTCCCCCTACTCTCAGCCTCACTCCCAAAGTCCATATCCTCCCTCTCTCTTTCTCTCTCTATTTCGCTCGTGTCTCTTTCCTCTCTGACCATCTCTTACCCCCTCTCCTTCTCCCTATTCTCTCCCGTTCTCTCTCACAAACTCCCCCTCTCTCTCCCGTTCTCTCTCACAATCTCCCCCTCTCTTTCTCTAAATCACAACCTAGACTGCTTAAAACGTTTCAGTGGTATTAGAACAGTCGAATTCAATAAGAACAAATTACTAAAGAGTAGTGAAACTCGTTTTAAACATTAATTCTTTCTCTATTTCTGATCATCCTTATTCTATCCTGGCATCCATTGTTGTTCAAATAACCTGGCTAGCCCGATTACACGCATATGCAAGACCGGACGAGCTGCACTCAACGAACAATATTGTAAAGTCACACACAGAGACACACGGCCAACATACGAAACAAACATTTCAATTGCTTACCCACTTTTCTCACGAATCAATTCAAACTTAGCTTCAGTGTGATGTTTAGCCAGTATGATCTGACATGATGTTTAGCCAGTGTGATCTGACAAGATGTTTAGCCAGTGTGATCTGACATGATGTTTAGCCAGTGTGATCTGACAAGATGTTTAGCCAGTGTGAACTGACATGATGTTTAGCCCGAGTGATCTGACATGATGTTTAGTCAGTGTGATCTGACGTGATGTTTAGCCCGTGTGATCTGACATGATGTTTAGCCAGTGTGATCTGACATGATGTTTAGCCAGTGTGATCTGACATGATGTTTAGCCCGTGTGATCTGACATGATGTTTAGCCCGTGTGATCAGACATGATATTTAGCCATTGTGATCTCACATGAGGTTTAGCCAGTGTGATCTGACATGATGTTTAGCCAGTGTGATCTGACAAGATGTTTAGCCTCTTCATTCACTGATCTAGATATTATCCTCTTTTAGAATTTGGTCCATAAATAGAAGAGCCTCTCATTTGTAATGGCAATGTCGTCGATTCCGAAGATTAAGGATGAGTGCAGTAATTCACAAGACTACGCAAATCCAGTTGCGACCTGCATATTTTCCCGTTTTTCGTGCAGACAAAGCCGTTGTCTGATGGCGGTCTATTTAAGTAATTTATTTGTAATAGTTGCATAAACCGGTAATCCAATGAAACCGATAGGCTGTATATAATTCTAATAGAATAAAATCCTTTTATTGAGCTGTTGACTGTGTCTATTAAATGTATACAAATGACAAACAAATCAAAACGAATCCTAAGAAATGTTGACGTGTAGATTAAAATAGTGAAGACTTATAAAGAGAGTCTAAAGAGAAGTCTTGTGACTTGTGTAGACAGACTAAAGAGGGTAGACTTGTCTAGACAGACTAAAGACAGTATACTTGTGTAGACATACTAAAGAGGGTAGACTTGTCTAGACAGACTAAAGAGAGTAGACTTGTGTAGACAGACTAAAGAGAGTAAACTTGTGTAGACAGACTAAAGAGAGTAGACTTGTGTAGACAGACTAAAGAGAGTAGACTTGTGTAGACAGACTAAAGACAGTATACTTGTGTAGACATACTAAAGAGGGTAGACTTGTCTAGACAGACTAAAGAGAGTAGACTTGTGTAGACAGACTAAAGAGAGTAAACTTGTGTAGACAGACTAAAGAGAGTAGACTTGTGTAGACAGACTAAAGAGAGTAGACTTGTGTAGACAGACTAAAGAGAGTAGACTTGTGTAGACAGACTAAAGAGAGTAGACTTGTGTAGACAGACTAAAGAGAGTAGACTTGTGTAGACTGACTAAAGAGAGTAGACTTGTGTACACAGACTAAAGAGAGTAGACTTGTGTAGACAGACTAAAGAGAGTAGACTTGTGTAGACAGACTAAAGAGAGTAGACTTGTGTAGACAGACTAAAGAGAGTAGACTTGTGTAGACAGACTAAAGAGAGTAGACTTGTGTAGACAGACTAAAGAGAGTAGACTTGTGTAGACAGACTAAAGAGAGTAGACTTGTGTAGACAGACTAAAGAGAGTAGACTTGTGTAGACAGACTAAAGAGGGTAAACTTGTGTAGACAGACTAAAGAGAGTAAACTTGTGTAGACAGACTAAAGAGGGTAAACTTGTGTAGACAGACTAAAGAGAGTAGACATGTGTAGACAAACTAAAGCGGGTAGACTTGTGTAGACAGACTAAAGAGAGAAGACTTGTGTAGACCGACTAAACAGGGTAAACTTGTGTAGACAGACTAAAGAGGGTAAACTTGTGTAGACAGACTAAAGAGAGTAGACATGTGTAGACAGACTAAAGAGGGTAGACTTGTGTAGACAGACTAAAGAGAGAAGACTTGTGTAGACCGACTAAACAGGGTAAACTTGTGTAGACAGACTAAAGAGAGTAGACTTGTGTAGACAGACTAAAGAGGGTATACTTGTGTAGACAGACTAAAGAGGGTAAACTTGTGTAGACAGACTAAAGAGAGTAGACATGTGTAGACAGACTAAAGAGGGTAAACTTGTGTAGACAGACTAAAGAGAGTAGACTTGTGTAGACAGACTAAAGAGGGTAGACTTGTGTAGACAGACTAAAGAGAGTAGACTTGTGTAGACAGACTAGAGGGAGCAGACTTGTGTTGACAGACTAGAGAGAGTAGACTTGTGTAGACAGACTAGAGAGAGTAGACTTGTGTAGACAGACTAAAGACTTGTGTAGACAGACTAAAGAGAGTAAACTTGTGTACACAGACTAGAGACAGTAGACTTGTGTAGAATTACTAGAGACAGTAGACTTGTGTAGAATTACTAGAGAGAGCAGACTTGTGTAGACAGACTAGAGAGAGTAAACTTGTGTAGACAGACTAGAGAGAGTAGATTTGTGTAGACAGACTAGAGAGAGTAGACTTGTGTAGACAGACTAGAGAGAGTAGACTTGTGTAGACAGACTAGAGAGAGTAGACTTGTGTAGACAGACTAGAGAGAGTAGACTTGTGTAGACAGACTAGAAAGAGTAGAATTGTGTAGACAGACTAGAGAGAGTAGACTTGTGTAGACAGACTAGAGAGAGCAGACTTGTGTAGACAGACTAAAGAGAGTAGACTTGTGTAGACAGACTAAAGAGAGTAGACTTGTGTAAACAGACTAAAGAGAGTAAACTTGTGTAGACAGACTAAAAAGGGTAAACTTGTGTAGACAGACTAAAGATGGTAAACTTGTGTAGACAGACTAAAGACAGTAAACTTGTGTAGACAGACTAAAGAGGGTAAACTGGTGTAGACAGATTAAAAGGGAGTAGACTTGTGTAGACAGACTAAAGAGAGTAGACTTGTGTAGACAGACTAAATAGAGTAGACTTGTGTAGACAGACTAAAGAGGGTAAACTTGTGTAGACAGACTAGAGAAAGCAGACTTGTGTAGACAGACTAGAGAGAGCAGACTTGTGTAAACAGACTAGAGAGAGTAGACTTGTGTAGACAGACTAGAGAGAGCAGACTTGTGTTGACAGACTAGAGAGAGTAGACTTGTGTAGACAGACTAGAGAGAGTAGACTTGTGTAGACAGACTAAAGAGGGTAAACTTGTGTACACAGACTAGAGACAGTAGACTTGTGAAGAAAGACTAGAGAGAGCAGACTTGTGTAGACAGACTAGAGAGAGTAGACTTGTGTAGACAGACTAGAGAGAGTAGATTTGTGTAGACAGACTAGAGAGAGTAGACTAGTGTAGACAGACTAGCGAGAGTAGACTTGTGTAGACAGACTAGAGAGAGTAGACTTGTGTAGACAGACTAGAGAGAGTAGACTTGTGTAGACAGACTAGAGAGAGTAGACTTGTGTAGACAGACTAGAGATAGTAGACTTGTGTAGACAGACTAGAGAGAGCAGACTTGTGTAGACAGACTAAAGAGAGTAGACTTGTGTAAACAGACTAAAGAGAGTAAACTTGTTTAGACAAAGTAAAGAGGGTAAACTTGTGTAGACAGACTAAAGATGGTAAACTTGTGTAGACAGACTAAACAGTAAACTTGTGTAGACAGACTAAAGAGGGTAAACTTGTGTAGACAGACTAAAGGGAGTAGACTTGTGTAGACAGACTAAAGAGAGTAGACTTGTGTAGACAGACTAAAGAGGGTAAACTTGTGTAGACAGACTAGAGAAAGCAGACTTGTGTAGACAGACTAGAGAGAGCAGACTTGTGTAAACAGACTAGAGAGAGTAGACTTGTGTAGACAGACTAGAGAGAGCAGTCTTGTGTAGACAGACTAGAGAGAGTAGACTTGTGTAGACAGACTAAAGACTTGTGTAAACAGACTAGAGAGAGCAGACTTGTGTAGACAGACTAGAGAGAGCAGACTTGTGTAGACAGACTAGAGAAAGTAGACTTGTGTAGACAGACTAAAGAGAGCAGACTTGTGTAGACAGACAAGAGAGAGTAGACTTGTGTAGACAGACTAGAGAGAGTAGACTTGTGTAGACAGACTAGAGAGAGCAGACTTGTGTAGACAGACAAGAGAGAGTAGACTTGTGTAGACAGACTAAAGAGAGCAGAATTGTGTAGACAGACTAAAGAGAACTCATGAAGATCATAAGAAGGTCACACTATAGTATGCTCATGTAACTTGTATTGCCATGAAAATTACTATGAACAGTCACGTGCGAACGTAATGCTAATTAGGTGTGAGAGATTACAATAATCAATTTAATTCTCCGACATGGGTTTGGAGTCTTTGATGAAATGTCCCTAAATTATACCGTGACTAATAATGTTAATCCCATTTTGTTATTTAGGGAAAACGAAGTTTTAATTCTGAAGCATTTTAAAGTTGACAACTATAACATGACTGTTATATAGGTAAGACACCTTGAGAACCATGGCGATATAACGCAAACCATAATATCAGAGAATCAGAAAAACACAAATTGAAGACAACATACGAAATGAACAACCCATGTCCGGGAAATGCTAAAACCCATGTTGCTTTGGAGCAACAAGACAAAGAGAACATACATTAGCGAAGAAAGAAAATCTCTCTCTCTCTCTCTCTCTCTCTGTGGCATTTTACGTCTCATGACATGAATTTTCCCTTTGGCAACTTCTTATATGACTAAAGAGACCAATCCTTGATACACAGCTGCGGTCGCAGGTTGGGCATCTGTAAATATCAGGCGCTGTAGCACTTTCACCCTTCGTTCTACTTCTGTTGTGTATGCCATCTGCAATCCAGGACCCATCCTTTATGCTTTCTCTCCATGTGGATCTAGCCTCTTTTTCTCAACTGTTAGAGACGATTTTTTGTCTGTCCAAAGGTTGTGTGAAGCGTCTAGTGTGGCAGCATTACCTTTTTGTCACCGCTGGCTAGCATCTGTGAAAAGGGAGCAATTAGTAAGTCTCTCTTGCCAGTACCTATCCTTCCCACAGCAAGTCCTATGCAGTACCTCCTCGTGGTGACAGACGGAAACTGAGACAGTCACGCCTCAGGCTAATCTGCAAGGGTATCGGAGGAGGTTTGGCCACAGTATGTGAGGAAGTCATGTCCCGTCGGCGAGCGGGCACGCCCTGCTGCCCACAAAACAAAACCCTAACTATAGGTTAATAGCTGCACTGCCTTGTGTGTGTGTCCCTTTAAGGTCAAAAGCGAAGGGGGTAAATCCTAACAGAAAATCCGTTTTGGGAGCCCCTTGGGCTGTGGGACAGTGGGAAAAAAGAAGATCAACCCAAAAATTGTATATCAAAAGCAAGAGATCCAACCTGCACAAGTCTTGAGAGTAGCCAGTTTATTTTCAATGTGACGACTTGACAACATTTATAGGATATGATATTGTGATACTCTTCCAACACTTTATTTTTTAACACTATCAGAACATTGAAGTGTCAACAAAGGTGCATAAAGAGTCAAATGTATGTCTTGATACCTACACAAAACTGAAGACTGGATAGTGGGCATTTCTTAGAGAAGATACTGCACATCTTCTTCTCATCTCTGCATGTTGTCTTGTCCGAGGCTTAGTCTAACAACCAGCTGCCTCCAGGCTACTCGGTTCTGTCCCCACGTCTTGCCCATCTGCTTGGCCACTGCATCCATAACCTCGGCGACATGTATTTCTGTGCCGTCCAGTCTTTCCTTGGTGGGGGGGGGGGGGGGGGGGGTTTCGGTTAGGGCTTGCCTTGTAATGTTTTATGGAGGCTTTTAAGGAGGCTTGCCTTGTGATGTTTTATGGAGGCTTTTATGGAGGCTTGCCTTGTGATGTTTTATGGAGGCTTGCCTTGTGATGTTTTATGGAGGCTTGCCTTGTGATGTTTTATGGAGGCTTGCCTTGTGATGTTTTATGGAGGCTTGCCTTGTGATGTTTTATGGAGGCTTGCCTTGTGATGTTTTATGGAGGCTTGCCTTGTGATGTTTTATGGAGGCTTGCCTTGTGATGTTTTATGGAGGCTTGCCTTGTGATATTTAAAGGAGGAAATGAATGTCCTGCAATACTGAACATCAGTTATGGAATCCTTTTGCTATATATATATATATATTTTTTTTGTTGTTGCTTTATTCGCTTTAGACTCTCCTTTAGACATGACAATCTGATCGTTCTAGCATAAAACTCCTACAGGACGGCAGGGAATAAACAGTTGGCAAAGTTTGAACTCAGAAACATCATGATGACAGTCCGGAGCGCAGTATCTCCAAATCATCGCCGGGTCAAGTAGCATTATCTTGTAATTAATGAACATAAATGATTGTAAGATCATGAAGTAACGCTTTCATTCACCCCCTCCTCTCCTACGTCGTTATTCGAAACCAATATTGACCTCTTAGGACACGCCCTACGACAATATTATGGCATTGACATCTAATTATTTTGTCAATATACAATGGCAATGACAGCAACGTCCAAGCCAATCGATACACCATCCGACGTCATGACAGGGAGATTGGTTACGCACACAGCCATTTAGGATAGAAACATCTACATCATCATGACCTCAGAGGAACGAGTCAATAACTTAAGAAGCAGGAGACATAGATCTAGACATCTACAGTGCTGATGTTACGTACACATAGATCTAGACATCTACAGTGCTGATGTTACGTACACATAGATCTAGACATCTACAGTGCTGACGTTACGTACACATAGATCTAGACATCTACAGTGCTGATTTTACGTACACATAGATCTAGACGTCTACAGTGCTGATGTTACGTACACATAGATCTAGACATCTACAGTGCTGATTTTACGTACACATAGATCTAGACGTCTACAGTGCTGATGTTACGTACACATTGATCTAGACATCTACAGTGCTGATGTTACGTACACATAGATCTAGACATCTATAGGGCTGATGTTACTGTACATTGCTTGTAAATACTTATTTAACGTAAAAACTGAGTGTCATACCTTGTGGTGGGGATTGGGTGGAGATGTTGTTATTGTTGTTTAACCCACCCTAGCAAAACAAAACAAAAAAACTAAGTTCGTTAAACCGAAAAAAAAAAGAGAGTAATATTGTATACATATATCGTGATAATATAAAATATGCAAATATTTTCATGGTAAATCTAGCTTGGTAACAAGCAAATTGATTTTCAAACTATTGTATTCATGAAAATTAAGACCAATTGCCTATCATTGAAATTATATATATTTATTAAGTTTTATATGATCCTTATTATATGAAAAAAAAATTGTACCTCTAAAGCAGAAGTGGGCAAATTACGTGACTCGGACACTTTCAGATTTTAGGTGTACCCTCACATTATATGTAGATTTATATGTATGTACAAAATGCTTATATATTACAAATATATAGCTTTCAATATCTATATATATATATATATATATATATAAACTATTGAAGCTTCTGATTCTTATGGTGAAAAGGCTTAAGAAACATTGGTTATTCTAATTGCCAATATGTCGAAACATTCCGTCAAAGACGCAAACTCAGGCCAGTATTTGTTCAGCGCTATAAAGAACAGTGTTGATAAGTGTTGAGTTGGCATGGAACAATTAGGCAAGTGTAACAACTGATGACGCCCGTGATTTGCTTGGGAAAAACATAGGTTTGTTGATAACATTAAAGAACAATATCCCAACCATAAACTTTACACAGAAAAGTTTATAGAATGCTTCATTAAATATTAAACATTTGATTGTTACAATCATCTCATGCATAATACTTATCAGAGCTAGGAGTCTTAACCACAGGCAGTCGCAGTTCCTAGAAGTACTTGAAGATTTGGAAATTAAACATTCTGACGTTCGGTGGCACATTAACATGCTGGCTTAGCATAGGCCAGAGAAGAATATGGAATCTCAAGGAAGAAACTGTTATGTCCCTTGAAGGATATTGACTGTTACCCTTTTTTTTTTAAATAACATTTCTAAATTGTTGATCACTTTTGCTATGTAACAACACTCTACTGGATAAAGACGTTAACAACGGGATAGCAATAGCAATGGGCACCATGTCACGGTTGCAGAAAAGAGTGTGGGACAACATATTGCTGACTACCAATACTAAAGCCCTAGTCTACCGCACCTGTGTGTTGAGCACCTTGCTATACGGAAGTGAAACATGGTCAACCTACTCATGGCAGAAAAAAATTGAATGACTTCCACCTCCGATGCCTAAGGCGGATCTTTAAAATAAGGTGACAAGATAAGATAACCAATGAGGAAGTGCCACGAAGAGCAGGGTGCCAGGACATCCGCTCTGTTATCTGCAGCAGACGCCTAGGTCTGGCTTGGCCACGTTCGTAGAATGTCAGTAGGTCGACTTTCACAAGACATTATGTATGGCGATCTAATAGAAGGCAGGAGAGCCGCTGGTCGTCTACTTTTACAGTATACGGATGTATGCAAACGCGACATGAAGCTCTTCAAAATCGACACTAGCAGCTGGGAAAAAGTAGCACTAGATAGATCCACATGGCGAGAGAGCATAAAGGAAGGGTCTATGATTGCAGATGTCATACACAACAGAAGCAGAAAGAAGTGTGAAAATGCAACGGCGCCAGGTGATTACATATGCACAACCTGCGATCGCAGCTGTGTATCAAGGATTGGCCTCTTTAGTCACACAAGAAGTTGCTAAGGGAAAAGATCGTCTCTCGAGACGTCAAATGCCCCCCAAAAAAAATTCTAATAAAGAGAGGAAGACAGATCATATGTTTGTCATTGCCGTTATCCCAATGCTATGCGTGCAGATGTATGTGCATCTTTTCAAACAAATCTTTCTCATTTCTTCAAGCAAGCAAGCAAAAACAGGCTCGTCATTTTCCTATGCTGAAAGGTGAAATGATTTTAAGTAAATTGGTTGAAAAGTACAAGACTTATTTGGATTCATTGATTGTGGAATTTGAAAGCAAATTTTAAGACGTCAAGAACCTTGAACCAGTTGTTAATACCCGTCAGTTCACCATTTTGAATCGTTTCACAAGAAGTTTTGCCTTAAATGTTTGGTACTCTAATCAAAATGCATTTTTTTTCCTTTTTTTTTTTTTAACTTTGCTGGATAGATGAGGTCCAATTTTAAAGCATTTAACTCATAAATACTAAATTTTGATTCAACATAATGCTCAAATAATAAGTACATATTTTAGTTTTCATCATTTTGTCACAATTCTAATTAATATAACTATATGTTAATTGCCACAAGACATGTCCTACATGTACATGAGGTGACCATATGCATTTTGTTTTAAATTGAAAAAGGAAGCTTCTTCCTGCAGTATCGAGATATATGGCAATGATTCTTTGTAGTGCTCCCCCTTAGATAAGCTTGTTTTTATCATGTAGATATAAGTCCTGTAAACTAGTTAGGCTCTAACAACTTTGAATAAATTGTCTTCAACAAGCAAATATTGAAAAAATAACTTTAAAAAAAAAAAAAAAAAAAAAAGGCTTATCTAATGGGAAGAACCGCAACATTACTGCCAAATCTCTCTCAATACTGTAGGAATAAGCTCAATTTTTCTTTATCAAACAAAATTACTTAATTACCACTAATTGATTAACTATTTGGTTTATTGTTTTATTGATTCATGTATTGTCATCGACTATGAATAATTGTGAAAAAATTAAAATTTCATCCGAGAATGGGCAGTGGAAGAATTAACGTGTCCAAAAATGTAATAAGTTGAATATATGTTCACATAGACAGTCACAACTCAAATGTAATAAGTTGAATATATGTTCACATAGACAGTCACAACTCAAATGTAATAAGTTGAATATATGTTCACATAGACAGTCACAGCTCAAATGTAATAAGTTGAATATATGTTCACATAGACAGTCACAACTCAAATGTAATAAGTTGAATATATGCACATTGAATGCACATATACAGTCACAGCTCAAATGTAATAAGTTAAATATATGCATATATACAGTCACAGCTCAAATGTAATAAGTTAAATATATGCATATATACAGTCACAGCTCAAATGTAATAAGTTAAATATATGCACATATACAGTCACAGCTCAAATGTAATAAGTTGAATATATGCACATATACAGTCACAGCTCAAATGTAATAAGTTGAATATATGCACATATACAGTCACAGCTCAAATGTAATAAGTTGAATATATGCACATATACAGTCACAGCTCAAATGTAATAAGTTGAATATATGCACATATACAGTCACAGCTCAAATGTAATAAGTTGAATATATGCACATATACAGTCACAGCTCAAATGTAATAAGTTGAATATATGCACATATACAGTCACAGCTCAAATGTAATAAGTTGAATATATGCACATATACAGTCACAGCTCAAATGTAATAAGTTGAATATATGCACATATACAGTCACAGCTCAAATGTAATAAGTTGAATATATGCACATATACAGTCACAGCTCAAATGTAATAAGTTGAATATATGCACATATACAGTCACAGCTCAAATGTAATAAGTTGAATATATGTTCACATATACAGTCACAGCTCAAATGTAATAAGTTGAATATATGCACATATACAGTCACAGCTCAAATGTAATAAGTTGAATATATGCACATATACAGTCACAGCTCAAATGTAATAAGTTGAATATATGTTCACATATACAGTCACAGCTCAAATGTAATAAGTTGAATATATGCACATATACAGTCACAGCTCAAATGTAATAAGTTGAATATATGTTCACATATACAGTCACAGCTCAAATGTAATAAGTTGAATATATGCACATATACAGTCACAGCTCAAATGTAATAAGTTGAATATATGCACATATACAGTCACAGCTCAAATGTAATAAGTTGAATATATGTTCACATATACAGTCACAGCTCAAATGTAATAAGTTGAATATATGCACATATACAGTCACAGCTCAAATGTAATAAGTTGAATATATGCACATATACAGTCACAGCTCAAATGTAATAAGTTGAATATATGTTCACATATACAGTCACAGCTCAAATGTAATAAGTTGAATATATGCACATATACAGTCACAGCTCAAATGTAATAAGTTGAATATATGCACATATACAGTCACAGCTCAAATGTAATAAGTTAAATATATGTTCACATATACAGTCACAGCTCAAATGTAATAAGTTGAATATATGCACATATACAGTCACAGCTCAAATGTAATAAGTTGAATATATGTTCACATATACAGTCACAGCTCAAATGTAATAAGTTGAATATATGCACATATACAGTCACAGCTCAAATGTAATAAGTTAAATATATGCATATATACAGTCACAGCTCAAATGTAATAAGTTGAATATATGCACATATACAGTCACAGCTCAAATGTAATAAGTTGAATATATGCACATATACAGTCACAGCTCAAATGTAATAAGTTAAATATATGCACATATACAGTCACAGCTCAAATGTAATAAGTTGAATATATGCACATATACAGTCACAGTTCAAATGTAATAAGTTGAATATATGCACATATACAGTCACAGCTCAAATATAATAAGTTGAATATATGCACATATACAGTCACAGCTCAAATGTAATAAGTTGAATATATGCACATATACAGTCACAGCTCAAATGTAATAAGTTGAATATATGCACATATACAGTCACAGCTCAAATGTAATAAGTTGAATATATGCACATATACAGTCACAGCTCAAATGTAATAAGTTGAATATATGCACATATACAGTCACAGCTCAAATGTAATAAGTTGAATATATGCACATATACAGTCACAGCTCAAATGTAATAAGTTGAATATATGCACATATACAGTCACAGCTCAAATGTAATAAGTTGAATATATGCACATATACAGTCACAGCTCAAATGTAATAAGTTGAATATATGCACATATACAGTCACAGCTCAAATGTAATAAGTTGAATATATGCACATATACAGTCACAGCTCAAATGTAATAAGTTGAATATATGCACATATACAGTCACAGCTCAAATGTAATAAGTTGAATATATGTTCACATATACAGTCACAGCTCAAATGTAATAAGTTGAATATATGCACATATACAGTCACAGCTCAAATGTAATAAGTTGAATATATGCACATATACAGTCACAGCTCAAATGTAATAAGTTGAATATATGTTCACATATACAGTCACAGCTCAAATGTAATAAGTTGAATATATGCACATATACAGTCACAGCTCAAATGTAATAAGTTGAATATATGCACATATACAGTCACAGCTCAAATGTAATAAGTTAAATATATGTTCACATATACAGTCACAGCTCAAATGTAATAAGTTGAATATATGCACATATACAGTCACAGCTCAAATGTAATAAGTTGAATATATGTTCACATATACAGTCACAGCTCAAATGTAATAAGTTGAATATATGCACATATACAGTCACAGCTCAAATGTAATAAGTTGAATATATGCACATATACAGTCACAGCTCAAATGTAATAAGTTAAATATATGTTCACATATACAGTCACAGCTCAAATGTAATAAGTTGAATATATGCACATATACAGTCACAGCTCAAATGTAATAAGTTGAATATATGTTCACATATACAGTCACAGCTCAAATGTAATAAGTTGAATATATGCACATATACAGTCACAGCTCAAATGTAATAAGTTAAATATATGCATATATACAGTCACAGCTCAAATGTAATAAGTTGAATATATGCACATATACAGTCACAGCTCAAATGTAATAAGTTGAATATATGCACATATACAGTCACAGCTCAAATGTAATAAGTTGAATATATGTTCACATATACAGTCACAGCTCTTGAACAAAAGCGTTTTTTTTTCTTTTTTCTTTACCAAACAAAATAATTAATTACCAATAATTAATTAACTAATTGTTTTCTAGATTCATTTTTTGTTTGGTATCATTACTGATTGTGTGAAATTTCAACTTGATTCGAGATTGGGCGTGGGAGAAATAGCGTATTTAAAAATTGTACCGGACAGACAGAGTTGATAAAAGCTTTGTAAAAAATACTTTCGGTGTTGCTCGACATCTTCTGGACAGTTGTCTAAAAGGAAGCATACATCAAACGCTGTGTCTTGCTCCAGGAACCTCGCTCTCGTGTAATAAACACAACAACTGAGCTCCGCTCAGAGGGCTTAAAAAGTTCAGTTGGCTGGAAATCAATGCTATCAACATGGCGTCAGAGTCCATTGAAGAACAAGTCACGTGACAAGGTTTCAGTGTGGCAAGGAATAGAAGATCCCTTGTGGGTCTGAGTCGAATGTGTGAAGGAATGTCTAAATATAGCAATAAAGAGAGACTTGAGAAAACGGGTCAACGTGCATGTCTTCAAAGAAAACAAAAAATGTAAGACAAAGTCGTGGAATTCCATTAGATACTCTAGAAAGAAACTTTAATATACGAATAGACAAACAAAATGTCCGATATGGCCCGAACGCCGCCATTGACTTCTTACATTATTTGTTATTCCAATGGTGTCAAAGGTCAAACTTCTCCTAGTTAAGGAAATGAAACAGTTTGTAGGTCACTTCCGTTCTATAATTATTGAAAGGAAACAAAGGTGAATGGACTTTGGTTCTGGCATTCAATTCAATTAGGTTTTGTTGAACAAGGCCTTAGATCTCAGACAATACGGCCTATGTCTAGCACACAGTCAAATGTGAAGCATGTGTGAAGAGGCAGAATTTTGAAACAGGAACACTTATGTACATTGTTCTATACGTTTTTGTATTAAAAAAAAACAACAACATATTTTTATATGCAAAGAATTTTTTTTTTTTAAAGTCACAGACTCGGGGGGGGGGGCAGATGACCTAAGGAAGGTGAAGGTCGCGCCCTACATTTTTCGACACCATGTATAATTTCTGGAAATGATTCCTCCTTAATCTCGGAGTCGATTCAAAGTGGTGAGATATTTGATGTTCTGTGATGCCTCGTGATGTTTCGTGGTCTTAGATGATGTTCTATGGTGGTATTTGATAGTCTTTGTTGTTTCATGGTATTATTTCATGTTTCGTGTGTGATGTTTTATGATGTTCTGTGATTCATATGATGTTATGAGAAGTTTGTTGCTAAGTGATGTTTTGATGTTTGTTGCTATGTGAGGTTTTGATGTTTGTTGCTATGTGAGGTTTTGTTCGAGATCTTAATAAATGATATTCATACACGTTATATACAATGCTCAGAGGCGTAGCTAGGGTAGTGAGAGGGAAGGAGATTTTGAAAACCACCGGCCCCCCTCCACCTGAGAGGGGCCCCAAATGAGTGTTTTATACATTAAATATTACGCAAATTGCAGGGGCCCCCAAAGACGTCAAGTCCCCCCCTCCATGGCCCTTAATGATGTCAAATTCCTATCTATGCCACTGACAATACTATTTCGATCATTCTTATGTTGTACTTTACAAACAGTCAAATAATAGATAACATGTTGGTCTATCCTACTAGATACGATGTTTACCGTATGGTCCAGATGTTATGGTCTACAGATGTTATGGTCCACAGATGTTATGGTCCACAGATGTTATGGTCCAGAAGTTATGGTCCACAGATATTATGGTCCAGATGTTATGGTACAGATGTTATGGTCCAGATGTTATGGTCCAGATGTTATGGTCCAGAAGTTACTGGAAGACTTTTAGTTGTTTATTTTCTCCAGGATTCATTACAGTTGTTTTACTAGTTTTTTCAACCACGGATAGTTTCCCTTTATTAAACATTTCTGATTGGTCACAAACATTATGTGTCTCTATGGAGAGAAAAATAAATAAAAAATTCCTTTTTAAAAAAACAAAAAGCTTATATTAAGTGTAATTGTAATCAATAGTTCCCATCATGCATTTATATGTACGATTGACCTATATATATATATGTAAATCTTTTTACCCATTGTTTTTGTTTAGCTCTTAGCTTTCTCACTGCGCTATGAACCAAACACTTGTGTGGACCAGTTGGGAAAGTGGGAGGGTATGAAGGGGTATCTTGTGAATGTTTACGTGATCGTTTTATTTTAAATGCATTTTTAAAAATGTTCACTCAGGGCTTTAAAAAAATACTCTAGGGGACTAATTCAACTTATACCACCACATATGCCAAGTACGATTTGTTTCCCTTGTTCAAGATACCAAACAAAATACTTAATTACCAATACTTAATTAACCAATTGGTTAATTTTTTTTATTTTAGTTGTCAGGTAAAGAAATAATTGTGCAAAATTTCAGCTTAATCCTAGATTAGGTGTGGGAGAAATAACGTGTACAAACTTTTGACCAGACAGACCGACAGAGTGAGTTGATAGAAGCTTTGTTTAAAAAAAAAACACGTTTCTTTCTCTATCCCTTGGCGTCACTTTCCTTGACATAAATGAGCTTTTCATAGATACAATAACACAACCTAAGTTTAGATCAAATCATTAAGAAACCAACTAGATTAAACAACACATTAAATCTCTTCTTAACCAACAGACCTGGATTAGTAGTAGATTATGGTATTATCCCTAGTCTATCAGACCATGAGATCATTAACATACACAGTCAGATAAAAGCAGTAGCCAATACAAAACCCAAAAGAAAAATCTTACTCTGGAATAAATGTAACCTAACACAACTACACCAAGCTGCATGTAACAAACATTCTTATCAGAAAAAGACATTAACCAACCAGTTGATGACCTCTGGAATTTCATTAAAAACTATCTTAAAAACATTATAGAAAATCATATACTAACAATACACATAGCAGACATAATAAATAAATGCAGTTTAATAATAGATTAAAGAAATACAAGAAAGGGAATCAAAAAACTATTAGCCAACATCAAACCGAATAAAGCATCTGGACCTGATGGTATTCCAGCTAGATTACTCAAAGGAACTAAGCAATGAGCTAGCACCAGTGTTCAAAATACTTTTTAGGCATCTCTTAACCAGGGCAGAGTACCAAAGGACTGGAAAGAAGCTAATGTCACCCCTCTATTTAAAAAAGGAGAAAAATCCAGGAAACTACCGACAAGTATCACTTACCAGAATCACATGTAAATTCCTAGAACAGATAATATGTAGGAACATTATAAACCACTTAGATAAACATAATGTCCTTACCCCATACCAACATGGCTTTAGGAAATATAGATCATGTGAAACACAACTAATAGGACTAATTGATGATTTTTCTAAAGGTTTAGATAATAGTGAACAAATAGATGCTATCTTACTAGATTTTTCTAAGGCTTTTGACAAAGTTCACCACCATAGTTTGCTTAAAAAATTAAAATATTTTGGCATAAATGGTCCACTGCATCAGTGGATTAAAGATTTTCTGATAGAGAGAGAACAAACTGTAATAATAAATGGCTCTAAATCAACACCGATAACAGTAAACTCAGGTGTACCTCAAGGAACAGTCTTAGGTCCACTACTATTTTTAATTTACATAAATGATTTACCAAATTGCATTAGTTCTAGAACAAAAGTCAGATTATTTGCAGACGATTGCATAATATATAGAACAATAAAAACAACACAAGATACAGAAATTTTACAAAGAGAATAAGATGAATTACAGAAATGGGAATCAAATTGGAGCATGTCTTTCCACCCAGAAAAATGTCAGTTAGTAAGAGTAACAAAAAAATAAATTTTAAACAAATTAATTCCACTTATCTTATTCATGGCAAACCAGTAACACAGACTAAAAACTCAAAATACCTAGGTGTTATAATAAATAAAAAACTGTCATGGAATCCCCATATTGATGAAACTATCATAAAATCAAACAAAGCATTAGGGTTTATTAAAAGAAATTTCTATAAATCAAATTAGGTTAGGCCAATCATAGAATATGAATCCTCTGTTTGGGACCCCTCAACCCAAGAAAACATTAAGAAAGTGGAACAGACACAAAATAGAGCAATGAGATTCATAACAAATGAATATTCACATTTGACTAGAGTAACACTTTTAGTAAAATCACTAAATTTAGAAAGCCTTCAGGACAGAAGACTCAAAAGTAAAGTAGCAATTATACATAAAACACTGAACCATAAACTTCAAATAAAAAACAAAATTTAATAAAATACTCTGAAAGACACAAAGATAAAGGCACATTCCTCGTTCCATATGCTAGGACAAATTTGTACAAATGCTTTTTCTTCCCTGGCAGAATTTATGTTACATGCATTACTAAATGCATGATGCGTAGAACGTAATCATCTTCTTTTTTGAAGTAACGTCTGTATCATATAAGATAATAAGATTGACCAATGACCAACAGTTCCGATTAAGCACTCATCCGAGAAAGTATTTTGAACAAATACATATGTTCACTCATAACATTTCATTTCGTGGGTGTTTATTTTAGGTCTTAATTTAAATAAAACGTTTATTACTAACAATTTACTTTTTGATTGGCCTCGGGGCATATAAATGTTCCAGCACATAACAAGCTTATTTTTTGTTTAAAAGCCCAACGTTTGTTCACTCACACACCCCATTCAACAACTCGATCAATCTGACCATTTAGAGCTCGGCTGCAGTCCAGTGTATGCCACTCTCTCTGTGACCCTATATTCCATGAGTCCCAACACAATAGGAAAACTTTTTTACGTACATGTGTGTCAGAAAACTGTGGGCAATGCGTTTTTTTTCCCGTTGATATATTATTGAAGTTTTGGTCGTCAGGATACAGGATTTTAAAATCAATACATCGTCACTGGATGAGATGAAAAAAAAAAGTCTGGATTGAATTGCCTTTTTTTTTTTTGTGGAAGCTATAAATTAAGACTTTTTTTTTCTGTGACCATATCTTTGTGTACTCAAATAGCAAACAAGAAAGAGCAAAACTCAACAGGGCCTGTAAAGGACTGCACTAGTAGAACTCGGGATTTCGGGAGTACGTTGGGAGGGGGGGGGGGTCGTCGTCTGAGATTTGACGTCAATTTAGTCTACACCGTCCTAAAGAGCGGAACCAGACCCCACCCCGACAGGTGTCATGGTCTTTTGGTTCTTTTCGTAAAGTCAAGTAAGATTTTTTGTAATTCAATGACGTCAGACTTCTTGTTGAAAAAAATATAAATTATGAAAGCAATTTTTTTCCATGGAATAACAAAAAGGTTGATTAAGGTTTTTTGCGTCATTTCCGGTCATTTAAAAAACCACACCAATAACGTTAATATGAAAATAAATGAGCTGGTATCTAGTGACTATTGACTAATCCGTCGCCTCTGGCTGAGTTTGATCAGCTGACATTTAGCGTTGTAGTCATAGTCTACGGAGCAGGGAAGGGAAAGACTGAGTTCAGAAGAAAGGGGGAGGTGGGAGCTTGGAGGATTAAGCTACCCCAACTAGTGTAAGCCCATTTCCCGGGTGAGCTACCCCAAGTATTTATGTATTGCTAGTGCAAGCCCATTTCCCGGGTGAGCTACCCCAAGTATTTATGTATTGCTAGTGTAAGCCCATTTCCCGGGTGAGCTACCCCAAGTATTTATGTATTGCTAGTGTAAGCCCATTTCCCGATTGAGCTACCCCAAGTATTTATGTATTGATAGTGTAAGCCTATTTTCCGGTTAATCTTCGCTTGCAGTTTATTTTATTAGGTCTATAAATAATTTTAAAGAAAGGAAGAGTACATCTATAGTTTATTTTTACATGCGTCAGATACTTTAGCTAATAGACGTATGCGCGTCGGGTTTCACCACTATGTTGGAGAGATCAAATACCGTCACTATATAAAAGACTTTTAGACGAAGTGAAAAGTGTTTTAAATGGAACGTGGACAGCAGAAGACATTGTTGCAATCAGTGAATAATGAACTATGTGAAGAAAGTGCTCAAGTTAAGGGTTTCTGGGTTTTTAATTTGTTTGAAATATTGTGTAGCGAGAAGGGCCTATGCTGGGCGCATGTTCTGAACAATTAGATACAAGTTGCCATGACATTAGGACCTTTGATAAGAGATAGAGATGATTTAACTCTTTGTAGCTCGCGATGAGGCTTTCATCTACACGACCACAAACATACTTTCAACAGCTCAAGCCACAGAAACGCGAAATCAATAAACCACCAAGTCAGCGACAACGAAAAAAAAAATGTAAGTGACATTAATTATTTTTTTTTTTAATTTCTAGGAAATTGATGTCTATACTTTTCGTGTCAATTTAGAGCGCATGTTTACGGATATATAGGATAACATGTTTGGGCTCTGAAAATGTATTATTGTAGAGCTTGTAACATGGTGTAGAGTCGGATGGCGCTGTGAAGATGGAGGCAGGTTATAGAATGAAATATACCATTTACGTAACCAAAGACCATGGACTCCTGTAGAAATATTATTACTTAGATTGGTCTCTTGTTCGGGGTATTTTTATGATTATTTTCGGTTGTAATAAAATGACTGCTAATCATTTGTTGCTGATTATAAACTTAAAAAAAAAACACGTATAATCACGAATATTTAGCAGTTGTATTTGAAATAAAATGTGTTTTATTTGTAATAACAGTATTTTTATGCCATTCACATGATTAATATTTAAATTTGATAAGGGTAACACCATTAGTAAAATCACTTAGCTTAAAAATACTTCTGAACATAAGAATAAATAGTAAAGTAGTTATAATACAGAAAAGACTGAACCATAATTTACAAGAGACAAACATAACATTATTACATTCACGCATTCGCTTTACTTATCACATCATTATATCGTTTAAATGTTTCTAATACACTATACCAGTGATAGGCTTGATTAGGGTCCTTGTAGAAGGATGGATAGTGAATAGACTGCTAATTAAACGACGGATAGATTATAGATAGACAAGACGATATTCCTCATCTGTAAGTAAACATCAGTTGAAGTAATCACAAGTTTATTTAAGTATATTTAATTGTTGTGTCCCTTGGATGTGTTCGGACACGCGTTTAGAATAAGTGCAATAGTATCAAACAGACAACACACAAAATCTATGTCAGGACAATAGATATAGAACGTGAGAGTGGAACTACGGCTGCATATAAACATAAACACTTGATTCACATGTAACAGGCAAATCCAAAGTATTTCATTAATCTAGAAAGTCAAAGTTCTTGTAAGGTCGCTTCCACCCCTGCCCCAGCAGCTCTTCACAATCGAAAGATCTAGATATAGCTTACATTTCATTAGGGGAAAAAAAATGCCGAGGTCTTGCCTCGACGATGTGAAGGCTGAGGTCCACTGTGATCACGTGACCAGAAACTGAAACTAACGGCTCCTTGTTGCGCCACAACCCACACACACACACACAATGATCCAGAAGGAGGGAAATAGACCTGCAACTATAAAAAAAAAATGATGTGTGTGTGTGTGTTTAAATTGATCTACCTCAATGCCTGACACAAGAGATGGCTGCTAGACAACACGGGCCTGCACAAAGCATAGAGGAGTCGTTCTCTCTCTCTCTCCACCAGCCCCCCTATTCTCCCATTACATTTTCATCTCATCTCCCCCACCCCCTTTTTTTTCTCCGTTCCTCCTCGCCCCACCACACGCCCCATGTATTCAACTATTTTTGTTTAGATTTCCTCGGTCTTTGGGTACCACAGATTGGGAAATACCGGCTGCTAAAAATAGATTTATTCTATTAGAAGGAAACGGTGCCCAGTTTCAAAGTAGGTCAAAATGATTTCAAATTTGTTCTGACAGGCCAACTCTCCACCAAGGAAAATTGGTTCAGATATATATATATACATAAAAAAGGACAAGGGACAGAGGGCAATGGAGAGAAAGAGGAAGGAACTGACTATATGGCATATGAGAGTCCAGATGTTCAATCTATGTGGCTGTAAGCTTACGTTAGAAAGACAGCTTTACAGTGAGCGATTCTATACGAGCTTTTATGTTCTTCTAGGACTTTTTAGGAATTTTATGTACTTCTAGGACTTTATATGATTTTGTATGTTCTTCTAGGACTTTTTATGATTGTTTATGTTCTAATAGGACTTTTTATGATTTTTTATGTTCTTCTGTGACTTTTTATAATTTTTTATGTTTATCTAGGACTTTTTATGACTTTTTTATGTTCTTCTAGGACTTTTTATGATTTCGTATGTTCTTCTGTCACTTTTTATGATTTTGTATGTTCTTTTAGGACTTTTTATGATTTTGTATGTTCTATTAGGACTTTTTATGATTTTGTATGTTCTTCTGTCACTTTTTATGATTTTGTATGTTCTTCTAGGACTTTTTATGATTTTGTATGTTCTTATAGGATTTTGTATGATTTTGTATGTTCTTCTGTGATTTTTTTATTATTTTTTTATGTTCTTCTATGACTTTTTATAATTTTTTATGTTTATCTAGGACTTTTTATGACTTTTTTGTGTTCTTCAAGACCTTTTTTGATTTCGTATGTTCTTCTGTCACTTTTTATGATTTTGTATGTTCTTTTAGGACTTTTTATGATTTTGTTTGTTATTCTGTGACTTTTTATGATCTTTTATTACCTTTTGTTTAATGAAATCGTTCCTAGTTCCTATCGGTATATTTCTTCGTCTACTTTTATACAAGATATAATATTATCTGATTTAACTATAGTCGGATTCAAAATATTATCTGATTCAACTAAAGTCGGATTCAAAATATTATATGATTCAACTATTGTCGGATTCAAAATATTATGTGATTCAACTATTGTCGGATTCAAAATATTATATGATTCAACTATTGTCGGATTCAAAATATTATCTGATTCAACTATAACCGGATTCAAAATATTATATGATTCAAATATCTGATTCAAACATAATGTTACTGAATTATAATATAGCGAGGATTCAATGAAAAGTGAATGTAAGATTGCTGATAACAAATATCAAATCGGTAACTTTATATAAGATGATAAGATACTAGAATACATGGATGTACGATATTTGAATACACGGATATAGCATGTCTGGTAAATTATCATCCCTGTCTACGCAGACGCTAAGGAAGCATCAAACTATAAATGCAAAACTAACTTTTTTTAAAAAGTAAATAAATATCTGGAGAACTATAACATACAAGCAATTATTAGTTCAAATATTGAGTCATAATTACCTGGCCTAAGTCTCCAAGACAGACGTCTGCTAAGCTTTTCAATATTCAGAACACGTGCTTTTCACGCACTTTTTAGGCTATTACTCAATGTCTAAGTGAAGAGAGGTCAAGCCTGTATTAACTTTATATTTCCAGTACAGGCCATTCATGGAGTCGATCCCAAGAAAACGTTAACCAGTTTATTTCCTAATACAATAGCTTCGAGCTGTTCTATTTACTGAACCAATCCAGCGGTAGACTTCAAATGTCTTTTTGTCGCGAGAAAACGAGGCATTAGAACACCGGGCAACGCTTGAATGATCCACTCTTCGATCTGTAGACTTTTTTCTAATCGATGCGGCAAGGGTTCTCACAATGATATCTTGGACTTGGGGGGGGGGGGGGGTAAATTTAACGTCGTTTGGAAATCTGTGTTTGCTTCCTTCTTTTAACGCAGAGCGAGTCCTGTGGAGTCATCACACCGAGTCCTGTGGAGTCAGCACATCGTGTCCTGTGGAGTCATCACATCGTGTTCTGTGGAGTCATCACATCGAGTCCTGTGGAGTCATCACATCATGTCCTGTGGAGTCATCACAACGTGTCCTGTGGAGTCATCACAACGTGTCCTGTGGAGTCATCACAACGTGTCCTGTGGAGTCATCACAACGAGTCCTGTGGAGTCATCAAATCGTGTCCTGTGGAGTAATCACAACGTGTCCTGTGGAGTCATCACATCGTGTCCTGTGGAGTCATCACAACGTGTCCTAAGGAGTCATCACAACGTGTCCTGTGGAGTCATCACATCGTGTCCTGTGGAGTCATCACATTGTGTCCTATAGAATCATAGCAGCGAGTCCTGTAGAGTCATCACATCGTGTCCTATAGAATCATAGCAACGAGTCCTGTGGAGTCATCACATCGTGTCCTATAGAATCATAGCAACGAGTCCTGTAGAGTCATCACATCGTGTCCTATAGAATCAAAGCAACGAGTCCTGTAGAGTCATCACATCGTGTCCTATAGAATCATAGCAACGCGTCCTGTAGAGTCATCACATCGTGTCCTATAGAATCATAGCAACGAGTCCTGTGGAGTCATCACATCGTGTCCTATAGAATCATAGCAACGAGTCTTGTGGAGTCATCACATCGTGTCCTATAGAATCATAGCAACGAGTCTTGTAGAGTCATCACGAGTCATGTTTAGTCAAAAACTAATGCTGTAGTCATAGAACAAGTCCTGTGAAGTCATAGAACAAGTCCTGTAAAGTCATAGAACAAGTCCTGAGGAGTCATAGAACGAGTCCTGTGGAGTCATAGAACAAGTCCTGTGGAGTCAAAGAACAAGTCCTGTGAAGTCATAGAACAAGTCCTGTGAAGTCATAGAACAAATCCTGAGGAGTCAAAGAACAAGTCCTGTGAAGTCATAGAACAAATCTTGAGGAGTCAAAGAGCAAGTCCTTAGGAGTCAAAGAACAAGTCCTGTGAAGTCATAGAACAAATCTTGAGGAGTCAAAGAGCAAGTCCTTAGGAGTCAAAGAACAAGTCCTGTGAAGTCATAGAACAAGTCCTATGGAGTCAAAGAACAAGTCCTGTGAAGTCATAGAGCAAGTCCTGTGGAGTCAAAGAGCAAGTCCTGTGGAGTCATAGAACAAGTCCTGAGGAGTCAAAGAGCAAGTCCTGTGGAGTTATAAAACGAATGCTGTAGTCATAGGACGACTTTTCTAAAGTCATTGAACTCGTGTAGATCTATAAAGAACTTGTGTAGATCTATATAGAACTTGTGTAGATCTATATAGAACTTGTGTATATCTATATAGAACTTGTGTATATCTATATAGAACTTGTGTAGATCTATATAGAACTTTTGTAGATCTGGGGTGAATTGCTCTGAAGTTTTTCTCATCCAGTTTTCCGTCGAATATACATTCTATGTTGGCTACCTGAGAATTAGATAGACTGTCACAGTGTGGCCCTAGTGGGCTGGTAGAAATGACTGGCTTATCACTTCTCACTTAAACACGAGACTGACTAGAGAAAATAAAACGCTGGAACGTTTTAAAAAAACGAACTTTAGTTAGTTCAAAGTGTATTCACTACAAGTACAAACTGATTATGTTTAGGTTAGAATTGATTTGATAATACCATTTCGAACGCCTTCTTTTGGCGCTTAATTAATACAGAATGAGCTACTTGACAACATTACGCTTCCGAAGAGACGTATGGTCTTGGCAAATATATTTTTAGTCATTGGAAATTCACCCTTTTTTTTTGTACTCACTTTGTATGTCATTCGTGTCACATGACGTAAGTACTACCACATCTAAATGAGATCAATATGTCTAAAGAAGGGCACCAGATTTAGATCAACTGTCAATGATAACATATAGGTACATTTTATTTCTTTGTTTCAGAGTCACTCTATTCTGTAATGGACTTTGAGAACCATTCTGGTTTCTTGTAAAAAGTCTAATATTAGAACCACTAATCGAAGGGAAAGTCTCAAAAGAAGACCTTGGTTCGTGAGTCGGTGTTGTGGCGACAACATGGGAGATAATACAAACATTTCTTTTCAATTCCAAACATGTTTAGTCCGTGGACTTGACGACGACCTCGGTAACCAGAGAAGCTTTCTCCCAGACTCCACTCTGTGACGTCA
Source organism: Biomphalaria sudanica (assembly GCA_036873155.1). Taxonomy (NCBI): domain Eukaryota; kingdom Metazoa; phylum Mollusca; class Gastropoda; family Planorbidae; genus Biomphalaria; species Biomphalaria sudanica. The sequence continues at coordinate 762,229 of JAZGLO010006723.1, read as the reverse complement.
TCTCCTGTCACGTCATGGGCTGCTTCTTTTGTCATGCAAGATCTTGCAGAATGTTGGGAAGGATGGGAAAAGTAAGACACACGTGATGGGAGTCACGTGACAAGACGGAAGTACATAGCAAAATTGAAAGAAAAGTAAAAGAGTAACGGTTCTTTATAGAATAGGGTAAATAAAAGAAAAAGCGAATGTGAGACATAGATAATAGACAGTGAAGGTTTGAATGAACACGAATAGAATGAATGAATTTATAATAGAAAGAAAGAAAGGATGAATGAATAAATTAATCAGTAAATGACTTTTAATAAAAATTTAATTACTTTAGTGTAAGCTCACAGTGCCTTCAGAACGAAACAGACCAGGGCCGGAATTAAGGGAGGTAGTCGGGGTCATTACCTAGGGGCTTCGATAAAAAAAAAGCCCCCCCCCCCCCAATAAATAAATAGATCCATATTAAGGCGAGTTTTTTTTTTTTAATTATTGTTTTTTTTTTTTCATTTTTATCAACAATACTTTAAAATCTTACTATCTTGCAGTCGTGGTTAAGAAGTGTCCGCTTGCAGCGTACTCCGAATTAACAAAAGCAAAAATATTTTTACACCAAAATATGCATATTACATTTAGAAAATAAAAAAGATAAAATATAAGATTAAATTTACACGTAGTCCATGCGGATTGATAGAAACAATATGAATGAAGGTTAGAAAGAGAAACACAATTCACAAGAAACCATAATAAACAGAAAGAAATAGAAGTGGTAAGAAAGAAATAACCAGATCATCACAGCGCCTTGAGCCTACATTGTTTGTTAACAGCGCTCTAGAAATTATATTATTCATTAATCCATAATATTACATTTTTATGCATAAATAAAAAAAAAAAGAAAGAAAGAATGATAGAAAGAAAGAACAAAATATTGAACAGAGGAAAAACGGAAAGAAAGGAAAGAAGAAAGAAAAAAAATGTATAAAAAAAAGAAAATAGAAAGATGAGACATATCTGCTTTGATTCTTCCGGGGATTACATCCTTCTGTTACGTACTTCCTTTCTTCTTCTGGCTTCCTCTGTCTTCCCGTCTTCCTTTGTCTTCCTGTCTTCCCGTCATCCTGTCTTTCCATCTTCCTGGCTTCCTCTGTCTTTCTGTCGGCAAAAGACTGAACTGGATCTTGAAGTAGCTAACCAGCGATCATACCCCTAGACAACGAGCCTGCACAACCGCTCAAGGCAACTCCTAGACAACCAGCCTGCACAACCACTCAAGGCAACCCATAGACAACGAGCCTGCACAACCACTCAAGGCAACCTCTAGACAAGGAGCCTGCACAACCAGTCAAGGCAACTCCTAGACAACGAGCCTGCACAAGCACTCAAGGCAACCTCTAGACAGCCTGCACAACTACTCAGGGCAACTCCTAGACAACGAGCCTGCACAAGCACTCAAGGCAACACCTATATTGAGGCGATTCGTGGTAGTTTACATCATTTAAAGATCGTTAAGATAGCTGACATCATAAATAGCTGACATCATAAATAGCTGACATCATAAATAGCTGACATCATAAATAGCTGACATCATAAATAGCTGACATCATAGATGTAAAAGGTTGATAATAGGAATGTAAAACAAATGTCAATAATCTCTCCCCCCCCCCCCCAGAGAATCACATTCGAGAAAAAGAAAACAAGTCCCTGGATTAACCAACAAAGTCTGCCAGAAGACACCCAAAATAATGTAACAGTAGATCTCTCTAACATTAATACGCTGATAGCTCCGTACATCTCAGTGGCCAGAATCAATAAAGTGGATCTTTCTTTAATGTGTAGGAGGACAATTGAACGACCGTCCTGGCTACACAACTAGAATCAACATCTTCCGGACAAACAACATTCTCAATAAGAGACCCTAAGATTGGGACTGGCTGGAATGTTTAGCAATAGGAAGTGTCCATCTAATGGTGTTTGATAGAATTCAAAGTAAAATTGTTGTGTAGATGTTGAGATAGACAAGTGGAGCTAGTCAAGTTATATTCAGTCATGAATAGAAAAATACACAAGCAAAATATAATTAATGTATACAATCTTTTTACCAGAGTTAGTTGATAAGACTTTGTAAACTTTTTAAAAAAATTAAAATTCGAAGCTTATATAAGGGCAAGAACTGCATAAAATATCTTGCACATATCTCAATACTGCATAAAAACAACATTTTTTCTATATAAAAAAATTAATTTACTACCACTAATTGATAAATTAATTAGTTCATTTTTTTTCTTGATTCGTGTATTGTCATTGAGTATGAATATTATGCAATATTTCAACTTAATCAGAAAAAGGCAAGTGGGAAGAAAACGTGTACAAAATGTATTAAGGGGAATAACTCTACATATTCCGCCACATATGTCAAAAAGTAGCATTTATTGCCCTTGTTTGATATCAAAAAAAAATAATCAATTAACAATAATTAATTTACTAATTGGTATTTTTTATTCATGTTTTGGTAGGTACAACTAATAATTGAGTAATGTTTCAACTTGATCCTAGAATGGGTGTGAGAGAAATAATATGCTCAAAAATTGTTACAGACAGAGAGACAGACAGAGTGAGTTCATACAAGCTCTCTAAAAAAAAATAATAACAATGTTAATATATCGTTGGTTGTAAAATTAACTAATCAGCTATAGTTATTGTGATGTTCAACTTTTTTTCTAATGCTGCAAGCCATGGAGGTAGAGGATGTAAAACTCATCTGTATCCATGAAAGCTGCGTACACGCGGGGGGGGGGGGGGGAGGCAATAAGCTATTAGCCTATACAAATCCAAAAAACCTTATGTTCAGCAACCACATTTATTGGCGTTTAGCTTAACTTAATTTTAACAGTGCTGGATTTACCTATAGACAATATACACTAAAGCTTAGGACTCCCCACTAGCTTGAGGAAAGGGGGGGGGGGTGCAAAAAAATGGTTTTGAGGAAAAGGCGAAGGAATAAATTGCTTTATTTTTATTACAAGGGGCCCTATATCTCAAATACCTTAAAGCCTTATGACACCCTCGTTAACCGTGGGCCACAGAAACAGATGATCTTTACATCAACTGCCCTGTAGACCGCAAAGTCTGAAATGACAACTTTTTTACACATTAAGAATAAAGCTAAACATCAATTTTTAGGCTAAACTTTCATTAAATAACTAAACTTGATATTAAACCCATAAACACCTATCCAAGATTTTGTAGAAAAAGAAAACGATAAATTCTCTTTCATTGTCTATAATTACGTATATATGCAGACATGCCTGTGCTGTAGGGTCTACCCAGAGACATGGGGATGACAGCCATTACACGCAATCAATACATTATTTATTGCAGATTTGCAGCTGTGTGATCAAAGTTAGCCTGCACCAGTGATACCCAAAGCACGGCTCGCGGGTCATGTCCGGTCCGTTAAGCGGTGCTATTCGGCTTTCGCAACTGTTTCGGACCAGAGCCGGAACTTATTTTATAAATTACAGGCATGTGAATCTGTTCTAGAGTGTGGATTTAAAAAATGTGCCTTTATCTCTGTTTCTGTCGGAGTATCTTATTAGTTTGTGTTGTTGTACTTGTACTGATGATATGCTACGATGTCTTAATTTTGATATTTAACGATGTCTTGCTATTGATGTTTTACAATGTCTTATTTTTATATCTATAGTGTGTCTTTCTTTTATATCTAAAATGTCTTATTTTAATATATATGATGTCTTACTTTTATATATACGATGTCTTATTTTTTATATGCTACGACGTCTTACTTTTGATATGCTATAATGTCTTACTTCTGATAAGCTATAATGTCTTACTTTTGATATGCTATAATGTCTTACTTTTGATATGCTATAATGTTTTACTTTTGATATGCTAGAATGTCTTACTTTTGATTGGCTATAATGTCTTACTTTTGATAAGCTATAATGTCTTACTTTTGATATGCTATAATGTTTTACTTTTGATATGTTATAATGTCTTACTTTTGATAAGCTATAATGTCTTACTTTTGATAAGCTATAATGTCTTACTTTTGATATGCTATAATGTCTTACTTTAGATATGCTATGTCATCTTACTTTTGATATGCAACGATTAGTGAAGCAAAGCGATAAACTACGTTATCGTGTATCGTCAGAGCAAAATATGCTTGGTGAAGGCCCCATGAATTGGAGAGATAAATATCTGCTTTAAGAAACATCTTCTCATGGCACAAACTTATTTCCAAAACTTTCAAACTTCTTAGTGAACATATTCATACATGAAAAAAAAAATGATATAAGTTTTTGTATCTTGGAGGACAAATCCTTGCCGGCTATCTTTCGATTTGATATATAAGAAAGTTTCTTTGAACAAGATTAAAGAGTGCAGTAAATGCATTTACGTCTTGTGGAGTTGTGGTCAGTGTTAGCGTTTAATAAAATAGCAAGTTAAACGCGTCCTACAGTTTACGATAGAAGAGATAGAAGTTCTTCCCGTGCCTCATGAGTCAAAACGTGAATTTGTATCGACGGAGCACTGGAGACAGCATGAATTAACTGCGTTATCTTGGTATTTCGGTAATAAAAATGCAGATATCTCTGACACTGAATAGATGTGTTTGAAACCAAACAAACTGCAAATGTGTAATCAATGCCTGCTTCTCGTGTGTTTCTGATTTGTCTTTTAATTGTCGTCAATTATTCACCCGTTCTTGAACTAATTTTCTGCGATGTTGCAGTCTGTACATCTTAGCACAAGAGGCCATTCGACAGCACATCAGCAGTAACATTAATGACATAAACAAAAACCAACTTGACCATGTTGAGGAACACTTCAGTGATGGCACCTGAGTAAGGTGGCACTGCTGGCAGACAAACTTGGTAATGAGTTGGTGCTGCCGAGACTTAGCAGTCGACAGATACACCGAGCAAAACCCCCATGTTTGCATTATGTGAGTTATTACAGAACATGTGACTTTACATTCCGTGTCTTGATTGGTTAGTTTCTTCATTGACGTCTCGCTATTCAAGCAATACTAATGTTCAGTTCATCCTGTTTTGTCTTCATCCTAAAACAATTCAAGAATTACAACGTACAGAACAATATCAGAACTGCCAGATAAGCGTTCATCGCCGGCTTGTCCATCGCGACGAGAAACAATTCAGTAGTAAATGTATTGCCCATTTGGCAGCGTTTGTATATTTTTGTTTGATCGATCTGTCGGGTTGCACGGGGGGCCGCAGGGAGAAACAGTCAATAGTTTGTTCGCGTTATTTTGTTGTTTTTATTTCCTGAAACAAATATTTACAGTGAACTTAATATCACATAAGTATTGGGGGAAGGGCCTGGGGTGCACCAATTCTTATCTTTAATATTCTCTGTTATAAAAAAGTTGAAGCTACGACTCTGAGCCATAGGTAGCAACTTGCACCCCCTGCAAAAAAACCTGCGGGCGCCCATGAATATGGCATAGCTGGCCTCTTCTTTGTCTATTTCACAGACCTATATATATACTATATGTATAGGTCTGTGATCTATTTATTTTAAAATTTCTCTAAATCATTTACTTACGTATGTCTATATGTTCTATTATACGGCCTTCTTTTCGTTTTTTTCTATTTTATTCCTTAAAGAACGTAAAAGGGACCTTAAAAATCAAAGTGTTAACAAAGATCAGATTACTGTGGTTAACTTTGAGTGTGAAAACATATTACAGAATTACAGTTACTTGAGTCAGAGCTTATCGACTTGCATTTTTCTCCGAGTCTCCTGTAAGATTACTACGATCTCGGATTGATACAATTCTAAGTGCGGGGCTCAGCAGACATGCTAAGTTAAGTAGCTGATGTCGAGTGACGTCCCTTATAAGCCACGGATGTAATGGATTGGTTTGTAAGGACTCCATGATGAATCATACTACTCTCGATACCGCCATTCCGTTGTGTCGACCATAAATAACGTCATCAATCTTGAGTTACTTCTAGACTACAATCAGATGGAGCATAGGGTGAAGTTAAGAGTCCAAATAGTTGAAAAACACAAATAAAAGCCGGCTATGACGCGGGCTATGGTGTAGCTTTTGGAAAGAGGAAGAAAGGGGTAGTAACTAGCACTCTAAAGCGATCCTATATTTTAAATTATTGACTGCATTTAAAAAGTTTACCTTGTACAAATAAAACTACATATTATGTTATGTCTGTTCTCTTTTGTGGAATAATGTTGTTATTGTTTTAATTAGAGAAAAAAAAACGAGTCCTTGTAATCATAACTCATAGATTCAAACGCTTCCCCTCAATAGTTTTTGTTTGCAGGCTTTTTCATTTCATGGACCAAAGGTTCAACGTGTGCTTCGCCAGCGTCATGAAGATCATTAAGACCTCATTACAATTTTTTTCGATTAGTTTCTCATTTTAACTCTCGTGTGTTTGTTATCACAGCGCCTTGAGCTTACATTCTGTTTGTTAACAGCGCTATATATATTAAATTATTAAATTATTATAATTATATTATTATTATTATGTCAAAAACGAACGAGTCTCTGGCGTTGCCAGGGTCGAGTTTCGCTAAAGAGAAACAAAATTCAACGTAGTCCCTTTAACAGTTTCCACTGAGGAATTGTATTATTATTATTATTATTATTATTACTATTATTCATTATAATACTTTTAGACAAACAAACAAAATATGACCATGACAAGATCTATAAACACAAATATTTATTCCTGAGAAAACACGCGACAGAAAACAAAAAGATTGAACTCTGGTGACTCTTAAAAGAAATGTGTCATTATATAGCCACCACAATCATGTACACTGCAGTTCGGACAAAGTGTAAAGATAGCTTCGATCTCTTTGTGAGTGCTTGTCAAATATATGTGCACTGATGTGAGTGCCTCCTACATAAATATGATTTAACCTTTACCAGCCTAATCAAAGATCGATCACATCAATTGGTGGGAAGGGGTTTTAACCAACCGTGACGCTAAAACAAAGTGTTACGACGACCTGGAACTGAAAGGTTCCAATGGATTGTTGTATCGCATGAGGTGACAGTGACTCATGTCTAGTGACATTCAGAGGGTAAAGGTCACGAGGTGAGAAGTAAGTACTTGGTCTCCACGAAGTTGAGCAATGAGGACTGACAGAGACAAAGAGGGAGAGATAGAGACTGAGAGAAAGAGAGGGAGAGAGATAAAGCTAGAGTGAGGGAGAGTGGGAGTGAAAGAGTGCGACAGAGAGCGATTTAGAGAGAGAGAGAGAGAGAGAAAGTGCGAGTGGGGAAGAGTGTGTGAGTGTAAGAGAGAGAGAGTAGAGAGGGAAGACTTCCTTGCATGAACAGTTCATGTATACATAGATTTCAACTAGTTGGTATGCCTTGCTAGAGAAGAACGAATACAAAATGGGAGCATGTTCTGATAGCTGAAAAAAACAACAACAATATACCCTAGCCTCTGTTCTAGTTGTATATTATCAACAATATACCCTAGCCTCTGTTCTAGTTGTATATTAACAAGATGTGCTCACGGTCAACATTGAAATCAGGAACTGAATGCAGACTATTGTCAGGAAGATTTTCAAAAGGGTAAAAAAATAACAACACGAGAATGCGAAAAAAAAAAAGAAGTCCGGACCAATCCAGACTGAGTCACTTTGAACTAAGAAATAAAGAGACAACCTACTGACGTGGAACATGTTGCTCAACAGTTTACACGTTTTTCCCAGTACCTTGACACCAGAAGTTTTTCCCAGCACCTTAACATCAGAAGTTTTTCCCAGCTCCTTGACACCAGAAGTTTTTCCCAGTACTTTGACACCAGAAGTTTTTCCCAGCACCTTGACACCAGAAGTTTTTCCCAGCACCTTAAAACCAGAAGTTTTTCCCAACACCTTGACACCAGAGTCCAGAGTGCACACCAAAAGTCCAGAGCGCTAATCACATTTTGTTTCAAATCAATACATAGTAATAATTACGTTTTCAGATGTAGTTTTACATCTTATCTTATAAAATACAGACGTTACTTACAATAACGAACATGATTACGTCCTACGCATGTTCCTAGGTCAATCTAGTCATGCATGTTATCCAATGACCTAAATTTTGCCAAGTCCTTGGTTTTCTTGGCTGGCTCAGGCAATCCATTCCAAGCTCTAATAGCACAAGGGAAGAAGGAATATTTGTACAAATTTGTCCTAGCATATGGAACAAGGAATGTGCCTTTATCTTTGTGTCTTTCTGAGTATTTTATTAGATTTTGTTTTTGACTAGTACATCAGCAAACAAAGAGGACAGCGATGTCATGTCTCCTAAAGGCTCATCTAAACTCTATTTCTAATCGAGAGGGATAGAAATCATCTTGCTCTTGAGTGGATTACTGCTATAAGTAAGCGTCACTAATGTTTCAAGGATATTGCGTCCGAAATACAAATAGATTGGAAATTCAAGGAACGAAGAGTCAAAGACGCGGGGAAATAATTGGATTATGAGAATAATGACAAATTGATATCTTTAGACTTATCAACAACTATCAACTGATCGTTAAACAGACTTATCAACAACTATCAACTGATCGTTAAACAGACTTATCAACAACTGTCAACTGATCGTTAAACAGACTTATCAACAAATGTCAACTGATTGTTAAACAGACTTATCAACAACTGTCAACTGATCGTTAAACAGACTTATCAACAACTGTCAACTGATCGTTAAACAGACTTATCAACAACTGTCAACTGATCGTTAAACAGACTTATCAACAACTGTCAACTGATCGTTAAACAGAATTATCAACAACTATCAACTGATCGTTAGACTTATCAACAACTGTCAACTGATCGTTAAACAGACTTATCAACAAATGTCAACTGATCGTTAAACAGACTTATTAACAACTATCAACTGAACGTTAAACAGACTTATCAACAACTGTCAACTGATCGTTAAACAGACTTATCAACAACTGTCAACTGATCGTTAAACAGACTTATCAACAACAACTGTCAACTGATCGTTAAACAGACTTATCAACAACTGTCAACTGATCGTTAAACAGACTTATCAACAACTGTCAACTGATCGTTAAACAGACTTATCAACAACTGTCAACTGATCAATAAACAGACTTATCAACAACTGTCAACTGATCGTTAAACAGACTTATCAACATTTATCAACTGATCGTTAAACAGACTTATCATCAAACTGTCAACTGGTCGTTAAACAGACTTATCAACAACTGTCAACTGATCGTTAAACAGACTTATCAACAACTATCAACTGATCGATAAACAGACTTATCAACAACTGTCAACTGATCGTTAAACAAACTTATCAACAACTGTCAACTGATCGTTAAACAGACGTATGGGTGCGGTGGCTGAGTGGTTAAGCACTTGGCTTCCAAACCTGGAGTCCTGGGTTCGAATCTCGGTGAAGATTGATATTTTGAATTTCGGCACCTTCGGGGTCACAGAGGTCACGGTCCACCTAACTCTAATGGGTACCTGACTTTAGCTGGGGAAAGTTAAGGCGGTTGGTCGTTGTGCTGGCCCAGTGACACACTGCTTGTTATCCGTTGGCCAAAGAAACATATGACCTTAACATCGTCTGCCCTTTAGACCGCATGGAAACTTTACGTTTTTAAACAGACCGTGCTGTTTAGCTTCTTTTTAGTCAATTAACAAGAAACAACCTTGAACATTGGACTGCGGGGATCTTGTCGTTCATTTTAAACTGTGAAAACCGAGTGTAATTTCCACTGTGATTGTTAAAACCACTGCTTGGTGGATATTTCGTTGTTTTTAAACAGTGTTCTGGTTTTCTTCCTTTATTAAAAAAATGTATAACTTGTTTTTTTTCTAGTTTGTTTATTTTCTGTAAAAAAAAATGTTTCTGGATAAAGGCTAATTCTGACTTAATCGAGCGAATCGCATTACTAATCTGGGACACAAAATGTATCTATAAATCGGATCTTAACTATTTTATTTGAATATATATATATATATATATATATTACGTTATATCAAATTTAACAGAAAAAGCATAAACATATATACATTGTCACGTATTACGAATTGAATTCTACTTTTAAATGGCTTGCCTAGGGGAACGTGACAAGAGAAAAAAAAGGTAGTTGTGTCACTTATCTTAAGTCTGAATTTAATCAAAGACTTACAAGGAATAACAAAAAAAAAATGACACAAGAAATCGGAAGGTAAAATATCAACTTAATGTTTAATTAAATATAACTCGAATAGTACTTTTAACTGTATCACATAAAGCAAGAAAAATAAACAAACATTTACTCAATACAAAATGGAAAGGTTGACCAAAACCCTTTTACAAAAATGGCATGTAAAAATATTACAATACAAGAGTTTGAAAATGTAATTACAAATACAAGCAAGCAAGGCCTTGAAAAAAAATCTTAACTTACACGATCAAGTGGTATACCACGCACGGGTCACGCAATGTCTCCGCTATTCTGTCTCACGGCTGTCTCCGTATGTCTGTCTGTCAACGTTACGCGAGCGGTCTTTATATAATCTACCACGCGTCGATATCCAGTAATTTCTAGAACAGAAAGTCATCAACACCCAGATCTAGAACGCTCTTCAAAGAGACAGAAGAAAAGAAAAAAAAAACACCCTCCTTTCAACCAGAGGTACACACATAGGTCAAGGACCGGTCACTGTCTGTGTGGCTTGACGAATAAAAAAAAACTTATTACACAAGGGGCAGACAACCTCCCCGTCTCTCGACCGCAACAGGTCAAAGAAAAAAAAACAATGCCTAGATACGTAACACCTCCCTCCTAAAAATAAAAAGTTTACATTTCCACGAAATGGAAATCTTTTTAGAATTACAAAAAATATTTACATTACAGAATGTATTTATCATGATATATATAAAAAAAATATACATCAAAATACTTTTTACAATCTAGATAAGGCATCGGCGATAACATTTTCGCTGCCTTTTATGTGTTTAAGATCTAGGTTGTACTCTTGTAAAAATAAACTCCACCTGAGAAGTCGTTGATTCTTGCCAGACATTTTGTGGATAAATGTAAGGGGATTGTGGTCAGTAAATACAACCAGTGGCCATCTGGACCCACTGATATAAAAATCAAAGTGTTGTATAGAAAGAATCAACCCAAGACATTCTTTTTCCACAGTAGAATAATTTCTTTGATGTCTATTAAATTTCTTGGAAAAGAAACAAATAGGATGCTCTACTTGGAAATAATCTTCTTGGTAAAGGACTGACCCAACACCTGTGTCACTGGCGTCAATAGCTAACCTAAAAGGTTTTCCGAAGTCAGGAGCCATCAAAATGGGGGAGCTAGATAATATCTGCTTAATTTGGTTAAAGGCTTTCTGACATTCATCCGTCCAAGTAAATCGGACGTTCTTTCTCAGGAGGTTTGTTAAAGGACTGGCAATGACAGAAAAATTTTCGCAAAATTTTCTATAATATCCAGACATTCCCAAAAATCTTCGGAGTTGTTTCCGATCAGCAGGAATAGGGAAAGCTTGGATAGCTTCTACTTTGGCCATTACAGGTTTCACCTGGCCTTGTCCTACAATATGGCCTACGTATTGGATGGAAGCCTGGCAAAAATCACTCTTACTCAGGTTTACAGTAATTTTTGCATGTAAAAGTTTAGTAAAAAGACAATGCAGTTGTTTACAATGGCTAGAAAAATCTTGGCTAAAAATTACTACATCGTCTATGTATGCGTGGCAATTCTCCATGTCAGCAAGCAGGGCATTTATCATTCTCTGGAAAGTGGCAGGAGCATTCTTCATGCCAAATGGCATCACTTTGTATTGGTACAGACCATCAGGGGTGACAAAGGCGGAGATTTCCTTTGCCCTATCAGTCAGGGGAACCTGCCAATAACCTGAAAGTAGGTCTATTTTGGTGATGTACTTAGCGTCACCAATACGATCTATGAGATCGTCTATCCTAGGGATAGGAAACGAATCGGTCTTTGTGACAGCATTTACCTTACGGTAGTCTGTACAAAAACGATAAGTCTTGTCCTGTTTAGGTATCAAGACACATGGGGAGCTCCAGCTACTGGAACTTGGTTCAATGAGGTCATTTTCAAGCATATACTTGATTTCTGACCTAAGTATGGCAAGTTTTTCAGGGTTGACCCTGTAAGGATGCTGCTTGACTGGAGTAGCCTCGCCAACATCTACATCATGCATTATAACATTAGTCTGTTTTGGTACATCAGAAAAAATGTCATTAAATTCATTAATGAGTTTCATGATAACTGGCCTTTCTGTCGAAGACAGATGAGACAGTTTTACATCCAAATTCTGTAATACAAAAAAATTAGGTATTTTGTATTGTCCAAATTTCTCCTTTACAATATCATCATCAATAGGAGAAACATGACTATTTGAACAACTTTTGACTGTATTTAAAACACAATTACTCTTATCTGAGTCATCTGGCCGAGATACATAAGGCTTCAGCATGTTTATATGACATAGCTGAGTCTTTTTCCTACGGTCAGGAGTTTTGATTGTGTAATTGAGGTCACTAATTTTGGTCTCAATTTCATAGGGACCAAAATATCTGGCTTGCAAGGGTTGACCTGGTATGGGCAAAAATACAAGCACCTTATCCCCGGGAGAAAATTCTCTAACACGGGCCTTTCTATCATACCAGCTTTTCATGCTGGATTGGGTGTTTTGTAAATTATTTTTGGCCAGAACACAAGCATCATAAAGTCTAGTTTTAAACTTAATTACATAGTCTAAAAGTCCTTCAGTGGCTGTTGGTGACAACAAAGTCTCTTTTATACATTTCAAGGGACCGCGCACCGAATGGCCAAAGACTAAGTCAAAAGGGCTGAATCCCAACGATTCCTGGACGGATTCACGGGTTGCAAACAGCAGCATGTGGATTCCTTCGTCCCAGTCTTTTTCGTGCTCAAAGCAATAGGTTCGGATCATGTTCTTGAGAGTCTGATGGAATCGCTCAAGAGCGCCTTGCGACTCGGCATGATACGCACTCGACATGCAGTGTTTGATGCCCAACTGAGTCATGACTTGCTTGAAAAGATTGGCCGTGAAATTCGTTCCTTGGTCCGATTGGATGGACTTTGGTAGACCAAATAGAGTAAAGAACTTGATTAAGGCCTTCATAATTTTTGATGCTTTTATGTTCCTTAGAGGAATAGCTTCAGGAAAACGAGTTGAAGCACACATAAGGGTCAACAGGTATTGGTTGCCAGCTTTTGTCCTTGGGAGAGGACCAACACAGACAATAAGTACTCTGCTGAAAGGTTCTTCAAAGGCTGGAATCGGCTTCAGAGGAGCAACAGGGATCTTTTGATTTGGCTTGCCAACCATCTGACAGGCATGACAGGATCGGCAGTACTGGATGACATCTTTCTTCAAACGTGGCCAGAAGAAGTGTGACATAATCTTGTGCTATGTCTTGTGGATGCCGAGATGACCTGACATTGGTGTGTCATGAGCCAGATTCATGATGTACGCTAGGTATCTTTCTGGTAACACGATTTGATGGCATATTCTCCATTCTTCTTCGTTGGATGCGTCTGGAGGTTTCCATTTCCTGAAGAGCATATCATCTTGGATGTAGTAGCACGTTGATGCTAGCTCTGCCTCTTGTGATGTCATTGCGGTTTCTCGGAGTTTGGCGAGCTCTGGATCCTTCTTTTGGTCCTCAATCAACTGTTTTCGAGTTGATGCCGGCTTTTCAGAATTTGGCGTTGGTTCTTCTTCAAGAGAAGCAAAGAATGTGGTGCTCAAGTCCACATCATCTTGGTTACTGTTGGCCTTGACGACGTTCTCTTCTTGAGATGCTTTCAACCTCATTGCCCTTGTTACTGCACACGCTGGATATAACTCTAGGTCTTCCTCGGGTGTGGCAGATAAGTCGGGTGTTTGAGTGACGATGGGTTCGGCTATCACCTTTCCACCTGCTAAGTCATTGCCTAACAGCAACGAGATGCCTTCCAATGGTAATGTTGGTCGGACACCTACAACAACCGGTCCAGTAATGAGATTTGACTTTATGTCGATTAGATGTAGAGGCACATCTATACATCCAAGCTCTACGCCTCGTAACAGGATGCTCTTCCCAGTCGATGATGATTTTGACAAGGGCAAGATACCCTCTAAAAGTAACGATTGTGAGGCACCTGTGTCTCTCAAAATGGTGATAGGTCGTAGACTTGTAGAATCACCGGGTAGTGATACGAATCCTTCCGAAATGAAAGGCTTAAAATCCTCTAATGAAACATCAATTTTGGTTGATGCAGACTGGACTTGGGTCGAACTCTCGCTGGAGTCATTGACATCTCTAGGAGACGCAGTGGAGAAACTCTTTCTTGAGTCAGTAGAACATCTTTTGGATGTATTTGGAGAACTCTTGATGGAGTCATTGGAACATCGGGGTGATGTCTTATGGGAACTCTTGATGGAGTCATGGGAACATCGGAATGATGTATTATGGGAACTCTGGATAGAGTCATTGGAACATCGGTGTGATGTATTAGGTAAACTCTTTTTTGAGTCATTGGAACATCGGCTTGATGTATTTGAAAAACTCTTGTTTGAGTCATTGGAACATCGGCTTGATGTATTTGAAAAACTCTTATTTGAGTCATTGGAACATCGGCTTGATGTATTTGAAAAACTCTTGTTTGAGTCATTGGAACATCGTAAAGATGAATTTGAAGAACTCACTGTTGAGTCATTTGAACACCGTGGAGACATTTTCGGAGAGTCTTGTACAGTCAATACATTTGAAACAGGTGGTGTCGAGGTATTCTTGATATGACTTGATGATGAGGGAGTAAACCTCGACGACCACTGTACTGTGCAAGCGCTGACTTTTGAAGGAGCTTTTTCGTTTCTCTTCCTCAATTTCCAACAATCGTCAATTTTATGGCCTTCTCGTTTGCAGTAGGAACAAGTAGCTTTACTTGTAGTAGGTTTTCTGTCATTTGTACTGCTGTTCTTGATGGAGTTGCTAGCAGTGGACTCAGGCTGTTTGACTTGTTTTGGCTTGACATCCGTCGTATACTTGGCAAATTGATGTGATATTATATAATCGTCTGCCAACACTGCAGCCTTGTGCACATCTTCCTCGCCACGATCAGCTATATGCGTACGGACGTCCAGCCGCACACAACTCTTGAACTCTTCCATCAGCATTAGGTTCTTGAATTTGGCAAAGTCGGTGCCGATTTCCTTGGAAGTGAGCCATTTTTCAAAGCGTCGCTCCTTTTCCCGCAGGAATTCTACATGGGTTTGGCCATCCGATTTGCGACAATCCCTGAACTGCTTTCGGTAAGCTTCCGGAACAAGTTCATATGCCTTAAGAATTAAGGCCTTAACAACATTATAATCTTTTTGTTGTTCAATGGTCAAAGAACAAAATACCTCTGCAGCTCTACCAGTCAAAACTGTTTGCAGCAAAGTGGGCCACAAAGTTTCAGGTACATTAAAATTTTTCACAGCAAGTTCAAATTGTGGAAAATTATTGTCAATCGTGGCTTCATTAAAGCGTGGAATTATTTTCAAAAATTTTGTTGCTTCAGCAGTATGACTGGCAGGGGAAGAATCTGGTCTTACATTAGCAGCTAACTCAAATTTTTTTAACTCTATTTGTAATTTCATTTCCATTTCTTTCTGAGCCGCTGCAAGCTCTAATTCTTTTTGTTTAATTTCTCTCTGCTCTCTAGCCGCTGCAAGCTCTAATTCTTTTTGTTTAATTTCTTTCTGCTCTCTAGCCGCTGCAAACTCTAATTCTTTTTGTTTAATTTCCTTCTGGGCTTCTATTTCCATTTGTTTTAATTTTATCTGAAGTTCTAAATCTGATTTACCCTCATCGGGTCTAAGGGTTTCTAAAAGGTCTTCAGAAAACACTTCCTCGTCTACATAATGGATTACAATGTTATCTCTGATTTCTTGTTTAAGGGCATTTGATTTTATTTTTAACCCTAAATGTTTAGAAATAAGGACCAGTTCCTTCCTAGTAAAAGTATCAAGCTCTTCCACAGAGGGATTTTCAAGAAAAACCTGAACATCCATGGCTAACTAACAACTATTACAAGCAAAAAAAATGTATACAATGTAAATATACAGTACAAAATCAGTACAACAAAAGAGAGTTTGGTCAGTACTATTGATACTTTACTTCCGACTCTTTGACACAAAAAATGTTTTGTTAAAGTCAACTTCGCCTTTACAAAATTACTCAAGTAAGACGAAAATAGGTTCAGAAAAATATCCGGGACGAAAGCCCTCAAACTTCTTTTGTCACGTATTACGAATTGAATTCTACTTTTAAATGGCTTGCCTAGGGGAACGTGACAAGAGAAAAAAAAGGTAGTTGTGTCACTTATCTTAAGTCTGAATTTAATCAAAGACTTACAAGGAATAACAAAAAAAAAATGACACAAGAAATCGGAAGGTAAAATATCAACTTAATGTTTAATTAAATATAACTCGAATAGTACTTTTAACTGTATCACATAAAGCAAGAAAAATAAACAAACATTTACTCAATACAAAATGGAAAGGTTGACCAAAACCCTTTTACAAAAATGGCATGTAAAAATATTACAATACAAGAGTTTGAAAATGTAATTACAAATACAAGCAAGCAAGGCCTTGAAAAAAAATCTTAACTTACACGATCAAGTGGTATACCACGCACGGGTCACGCAATGTCTCCGCTATTCTGTCTCACGGCTGTCTCCGTATGTCTGTCTGTCAACGTTACGCGAGCGGTCTTTATATAATCTACCACGCGTCGATATCCAGTAATTTCTAGAACAGAAAGTCATCAACACCCAGATCTAGAACGCTCTTCAAAGAGACAGAAGAAAAGAAAAAAAAAAACACCCTCCTTTCAACCAGAGGTACACACATAGGTCAAGGACCGGTCACTGTCTGTGTGGCTTGACGAATAAAAAAAAACTTATTACACAAGGGGCAGACAACCTCCCCGTCTCTCGACCGCAACAGGTCAAAGAAAAAAAAACAATGCCTAGATACGTAACAACATGTATAACACATATTGTACACACACTTTAGACACACATTTACATATATACAACACATACAACAGCATAAGCTACAGATTAAAATTCATTTGCTGCGTCTTAATTCATCCTTGTTTCTTTTACAGCTCGTAATGAATTCCAACCGGCTTGTTTTCAAATGTTTTTAAATATCTATTTATAGTATCATTATTCTTCTTCCGTGTTGATGGCCCCCTCCCTCTCTCTCTTTCTCTCCCTATCAAACATCTTCCTTCTTTCTTTCTATCTCATATATATTACTAGTCACCCGCCAGCTCTCTCTCTCTCTTTCTCTCTCTCTCTCTAACTTTCTATCTCATATATATTACTAGTCACCCGCCAGCTCTCTCTCTCTCTTTCTCTCTCTCTATCTCTCTCTAACTTTCTATCACATATATATATTGCTAGTCACCCGCCAGCTCTCTCTCTCTCTTTCTCTCTCTCTCTCTCTCTAACTTTCTATCACATACATATTACTCGTCACCCGCCAGCTCTCTCTCTCTCTCTTTCTATCACCTACTTTTTAGCCCACCCCCCACTTGCACTCTTACTTTCTCTCTCTCTCTCTCTTTCTATAACTTATTATTTCCCCTCCTTAAATCTATCTCTATAAGCCTATCCACTCTACACATACATACGTATATAAGCACACGCCCTGAGCTCTCACAGGTAATGCTGCCACGGCAAGCTCACTCACAGCTAATGATGCCTCGCATCGCTCACCCACAGGTAAATAATGCCCTGGTATGTTCAACCTGTGCCTACAAAGTTCCAGGTGTCAGCATAATTAATCTTTGAGATTGTTGTAGCCGTGACAAGAGAAAAGGGTAACAGAAGGCAGAGAAGGGTAGGGGGGGGGGTAGAGCTGGGTGTATACTACGGGGGAGAGGTTCAATAATAGGGGGGCAAATGATTTATTAATTAGCTGGAAGTAACATGACCATTTAGATTTCTATCTAGTAGGGCTAATTTTGTAGTGTTATTTGATACAGATCTACCTTTGGGCTTTTAATTTAAATCAAAGAAACCACACACTCCTTTTAAAAGCATTATTTCGACTCGTTTAGGTCTTTGTTTCAAACTAAAGGACTGCGCATGTGTAAATAAAAGGTTACTTTGATGTCGTCAAATCGAGATGGCTGCCTGGTCGAGTGGTATTCGCTGCGGGCTGTCGTCACGATAGCCCTAAATTCGAACACTGCCCTTGACATCCCTTGCAGGGCTACAGTTGGTATGTGCAAGGACGAAATAATCTGTCTGACGTAACATCTGAAAGGTATAAAACTAACTGAAAAACATGTGGACTGTTGTATTCTTTCGGAGCAGGTGGAGCTAGACATTTTTTGAATTCACTCCCTTAGACCCTAGTGTTCTTTTTCCATAGAAATATTTTTTTTTTAATTTTGAGATCGGAGAGAGACGAAATGGGAAATTCCCCACCACACTATTTCTAGTCATCTATATATGACATCATTCACCAATTGTAAACAAACAAAATTTGGCCACGTGGTTCTCTATATCTTCTATACAAATTACGCAATCTATAAAGGCTGTCGCCTGATACGTAATTTTCATTGTCTTATCAATATTAACACGTGGCTAAATTTTGTTTGTTTACGATTGGTGAATGAGGTCCATTATCTCACTAACTGAAGACGAAAAATACGACAATTTCACCTGTTCTCGCTTACCTTGGATCAAGTACAACTAAGACATTTTCCTGATGGAAACCCCAGCGGTTCAATTTACCAGAGTGATTTTTTATTCGCAGTTTCGAACCAATGTGTCTTTTTTTTAAAGCCGACCTATCGAAAAGTATAGTTCCAAGATTAAACTTCCATTTTAAGCCCTGTATAAACTCTTTTTGTGCGTAAATCTCACTAGTGCTCCATGGTGTGAAACTTCCTTTTTTGAAAAGACACAAAGTCAAAAGAAATCTCGTGTACCAAACGGAAAAGAGCACTTCAAATGGGCCTTTGGAAAATGCTGTTTTTTTTTTCTACTAGGCCTGATATTGATAGTCCATAGAAAATGTTTGCGATATCTAGTACCTCACATTACTTGACTGGTTTAAGAAAGCAATAGGTAAAACTAACCAAAGGAGCTATATCTAGAATTCAAAAGCTGAAAAGTGTGTGGTGATGCTTAAAAAATTTAGGGCTTGTCATTGTAATAAAAAAAAAAGAAAGGTCAAGTCGAGAAGCAACATAGAATATTTAAATATTAGAGCATATAAAGTATTTCGATATTGAATGGATAAGTCTAAGTAACCGTCAACAATTGGACGTAGGACTAGCTTTGTTTGTTGAGGGCGAGAAAGCGGTTAAGTAATACTAGAATTTACAGGCCAAAAGCATGTGTGTGTGTGTGTCAAGGGGGGAGGGCGGTGTTATTAAGCGGGTCGTTTCTAATCAATTCAAATGTTTATGTCAGAAAAATTAGGATGCGCGGGTTCAAACAACACTGGGTGCTCTAGAAAGAGAGTGTGGGCCGGTTCATTTCATTCAAGATAATCTTCATTCACAGGGCAATAGTATGTTAGTGGATACGTTCACATGTGGCCCGTTTATTGAATTAAAAAAAAAATTAGGATGTTCCTGCCTTAATTAGCAGTCCAAAGCCGGTGTGAAATGCTAGTATTTAAACTTGTTTCTTAGGTAAATATAAACATGTTCGAATCCCGGATTATTGAGTCGACAATCAAATCACAGACTACTACCCAAGCCTGTCAGCAAGAGTCATTAAAATTGTCTTTTAATTTTGTGAAACTTGTCCTGAATTAATTTTTATTTGTCTCTATTTATATAATGAAATGTAAGGTACTCATCAGAGAATACTCATAGAACAAACTGAAATGTAATGGTACACATCAGGTAATACTGATAGAACAAACTGAAATGTAATGGTACACATCAGGTAATACTGATAGAACAAACTGAAATGTAATGGTACACATCAGGTAATACTGATAGAACAAACTGAAATGTAATGGTACACATCAGGTAATACTGATAGAACAAACTGAAATGTAATGGTACACATCAGGTAATACTGATAGAACAAACTGAAATGTAATGGTACACATCAGGTAATACTGATAGAGCAAACATAATACCTAAGTGGTCATTGATCCATGATAGTCCTAAACCCTAGTTCTAAATCTAGATCACCACCTACACCCTGATACACTCTCTCTCTCTCTCTCTCTCTCTGTCACAGACACATATTCACACATACACCTATCGTTTAACACAGCCATTAGCTGCCATCATTGAGCGACCATAATGAAATCAATGTTCCGTCACATGGTACTGTCACCTAGTATAAGTCAATTCCATTGAGGTGCTATTGATTTCCCGATGATGTAATTGGTTAATTTCACCTGCAGACTTCTAGAATGCTCCCCTAATGTGTATCTTTGTAAGAGGGAAAGGGGTAATCAAATATGATCTTAAATGGCTTAAGTGTCAAGATTTTCAACGGTTTGGGTTCAAAAGCACTTCCTCTCTCTTTCTCTTTATCTCTCTGTTTCTTTGTCTCTGTGTTCCCTCTCTCTTTCTCTTTATCTCTTTGTCCCGACTCCCTCTTTCTCTTTATCTCTCTGTCTTTGTCTCTGTGTTTCCCTCTCTCTCTTTCTCTTTATCTCTCTGTTTCTTTGTCTCTGTGTTCCCTCTCTCTCTTTCTCTTTATCTCTCTGTTTCTTTGTCTCTGTGTTCCCTCTCTCTCTCTTTCTCTTTATCTCTCTTTGTCTCTGAGTTTACCTCTCTCTCTCTCTTTCTCTCTCTGTCTTTGTCTCTGTGTTTATCTCTCGATCTTTCTCTCTATCTCTCTGTGTCTGTGTGTTTCCTACTCTCTCTTTCTCTTCATCTCTCTATCTTTGTCTCTGTGTTTCCCTCTCTCTCTTTCTCTTTATCTCTCTGTCTTTATCTCTGTGTTTCCCTCTCTCTTTCTCTATCTCTCCCTGTCTCTTTTCATGTCTTTCTCTGATGCTAATGGGCGGTTGTTGTTTTGTCGCCCAATGTCATGGCAACCAGTTAACCGGGGTATCAAGTGGCCAGCACAACGATCAACGACTTTTTCTTGAAACAATCAATGCTTGACTAAATCATTGAACCCAAGAACTTTAAACAAGTGGACACAACTCCACTGGGATACAAGCTCGTTTTTAATACTCATGCTTTTTTATTATGTGTTAGCGGTCTTGCAAAATAGAGCTGCCATTGTTTTTATGTTTTCTGTCTGCCACTTCCAAAAGCAATATTTCAAATGATTCACTGTGTCAACATCGCACTCCAAAAAAAAAAAAAAAAAAGTTCAGACTCCTTAAGTGTTTGTTTGGAATAGATATGCATAGACATATAAACCATTTTTTAAATAATAGCAATAGAAATAATAATACCGGAGGCTAAGGTATATTAAAAGTTGATGTGCAGTAGTGTATGGCATTTAGTTGTTTATAAACTAATAAATTAGTTAAGTAAAAACATTCAGTAGCCGTACATACTTAAGGTGAGGGGAGTTGTAGTGGCTGACTAGTAAAGCGCTTGGCTTCCGAACCGAAGAGTCCTGGGCTCGAATCCCATTGTATTTCGGGATTTTTAACCCCCCCCCCCCTTAGTCCAGCCAACTCTAATGTAACAAGACAGGGAAAGTAAAAGCGATTAGTCATTGGGCTAGCCACATGGCAACCCATTAACCGTTACCATTGAAAGAAAAAGTTGACCCTTACATCCTCTGCCCTATACTTGACAAGGTCTGAAAAGGGAACTTTACAACATACATAAGCATAAGCTTTTTTAAATATGAATTGAGCCTATAGACATAGATATTGTCTTAAAAAACCGGATGCTGCGCGTCCACCCATCTGTTGCGAGAGAACTGTTACATTTGATCTTCTGTCACTCGCAGGACTCCAGCTACTGGACGGATACATAGCTTGGGGAGAGGGAGATGGCTCGATACATGTATGTGTGACTTAGGCCCATGACATCAATGGTTTGGGGAGAGGGAGATGGCTCGATACATGTATGTGTGACTTAGACCCATGACATCACATGGTTTGGGGAGAGGGAGATGGCTCGATACATGTATGTGAGACTTAGGCCCATGACATCAATGGTTTGGAGAGAGGGAGATGGCTCGATACATGTATGTGTGACTTAGACCCATGACATCACATGGTTTGGGGAGAGGGAGATGGCTCGATACATGTATGTGAGACTTAGGCCCATGACATCACATGGTTTGGGGAAGGGGAGATGGCTCGATACATGTATGAGTGACTTAGGCCCATGACATCACATGGTTTGGGGAGGGGGAGATGGCTCGATACATGTATGTGTGACTTAGGCCCATGACATCACATGGTTTGGGGAGAGGGAGATGGCTCGATACATGTATGAGACTTAGGCCCATGACATCACATGGTTTGGGGAGGGGGAGATGGCTCGATACATGTATGAGACTTAGGCCCATGACATCACATGGTTTGGGGAGAGGGAGATGGCTCGATACATGTATGTGAGACTTAGGCCCATGACATCACATGGTTTGGGGAAGGGGAGATGGCTCGATACATGTATGAGTGACTTAGGCCCATGACATCACATGGTTTGGGGAGGGGGAGATGGCTCGATACATGTATGTGTGACTTAGGCCCATGACATCACATGGTTTGGGGAGAGGGAGATGGCTCAATACATGTATGAGACTTAGGCCCATGACATCACATGGTTTGGGGAGGGGGAGATGGCTCGATACATGTATGAGACTTAGGCCCATGACATCACATGGTTTGGGGAGGGGAAGATGGCTCGATACATGTATGTGTGACTTAGGCCCATGACATCACATGGTTTGGGGAGAGGGAGATGGCTCGATACATGTATGTGTGACTTAGGCCCATGACATCACATGGTTTGGGGAGAGGGAGATGGCTCGATACATGTATGTGTGACTTAGGCCCATGACATCACATGGTTTGGGGAGAGGGGGATGGCTCGATACATGTATGTGTGACTTAGGCCCATGACATCACATGGTTTGGGGAGGGGGAGATGGCTCGATACATGTATGTATGACTTAGGCCCATGACATCACATGGTTTGGGGAGAGGGAGATGGCTCGATTCATGTATGTGTGACTTAGGCCCATGACATCACATGGTTTGGGAAGGGGGTGATGGCTCGATACATGTATGTGTGACTTAGGCCCATGACATCGCATGGTTTGGGGAGAGGGAGATGGCTCGATACATGTATGTGTGACTTAGGCCCATGACATCACATGGTTTGGGGAGGGGGAGATGGCTCGATACATGTATGTGTGACTTAGGCCCATGACATCACATGGTTTGGGGATGGGGTAATGTCTCGATACATGCATGTGTGACTTATGCCCATGACATCACATGGTTTGGGGAGGGGGAGATGGCTTGATACATGTATGAGTGACTTAGACCCATGACATCACATGGTTTGGGGAGGGGGAGATGGCTCGATAAATGTATGAGTGACTTAGGCCCATGACATCACATGGTTTGGGGATGGGGTAATGTCTCGATACATGCATGTGTGACTTAGGCCCATGACATCACATGGTTTGGGAAGGGGGTGATGGCTCGATACATGTATGAGACTTAGGCCCATGACATCACATGGTTTGGGAAGGGGGAGATGGCTCGATACATGTATGAGTGACTTAGGCCCATGACATCACATGGTTTGGGGAGGGGGAGATGGCTCGATACATGTATGAGTGACTTAGGCCCATGACATTACATGGTTTGGGGATGGGGTAATGTCTCGATACATGCATGTGTGACTTAGGCCCATGACATCACATGGTTTGGGAAGGGGGTGATGGCTCGATACATGTATGAGACTTAGGCCCATGACATCACATGGTTTGGGGAGGGGGAGATGGCTCGATACATGTATGAGTGACTTAGGCCCATGACATCACATGGTTTGGGGATGGGGTAATGTCTCGATACATGCATGTGTGACTTATGCCCATGACATCACATGGTTTGGGGAGGGGGAGATGGCTTGATACATGTATGAGTGACTTAGGCCCATGACATCACATGGTTTGGGGAGGGGAAGATAGCTCAATACATGTATGTGTGACTTAGGCCCATGACATTACATGGTTTGGGAAGGGGGAGATGGCTCGATACATGTATGAGTGACTTAGGCCCATGACATCACATGGTTTGGGGAGGGGGAGATGGCTCGATACATGTATGTGTGACTTAGGCCCATGACATCACATAGACTTCAATATGCATAGCTGACATATTTGTAATTCATGGATAAAGGATCGATACACAGCTGACATATTGTCTGTGCATATCTTGACGCAGCTTATGGCTGTTCCCCAATGTCTGTTGTATATGTGAATGTTACGCAATGGTGATTGGTGCGTTAACGTTGTAGTATAAGCAAAGTAAGACGTGCTTTATAATATGTATGTTGTGTTGGTAATGTTGGAACGTAGTGTAAATGTCATAGCAATAGTAAGTGCAGTGGTCATAGCGATAGTAAATGTAGTGTTCATAGCAATAGTAAATGTAGTGGTTATACCATTAGTGAATGTAGTGGTCGTAGCAATAGCAAATGTAGTGGTCAAACCAATAGTAAATGTAGTGGTCATAGTAATAGTAAATATAGTGGCCATAGTAATAGTAAATGTAGTGGTCGTTATAATAGTATATATTTATGTAGTGGTCATAGCAATAGTAAATGTAGTGGTCATAGAAATAGTAAATGTAGTGGTCAATATGATGGTTTGATAGTTATAAAAGAGAAATGGAGGCTGGGAACAAACCCAACCCCTTGTCTGTAATCGATTGATGCCAATACTTACCCTTGTTAGAGCCTCATCATTTCGAAATGTTTTAATTAAATTCTCAGCTGATATTTGAATGTCGCTAAGTTTTATGTTATGTTCGATAACGTAAGTCCTACAGAGGATTGCCGGACACAAACACACCCAGAGAAGGACAGAAAGGAGGACAAAGACTTACAAAAGAGGACACTAAAAAAAACGAGACAAAGTAAATTCTAAAAACTAGCTCTAGGAATCTAGGATGACACTGTGTTTAAAGAAACATTTCAGCCAATCAAATGATGTGCAACTTGACTATATTTAGAATCGAAAATTCTCAGACACATCTTTCCCCAGTAGTACATGATTAGCACAAACGTATTTGTGGCTTGTCCAATTCTCCCCCCTCTTCCCTCCCCTCCCTAGCTATGCCACTGCTTGTGGCACTCCTAGCATGACATTCATTTTTCAGTTTGTACATTGTGAGAAATGTGTCTCTCACTGGAGGATGTATTTCCCTCTTTTTGGCTCACTGCATGTCGACTAAAGAAAACGTTTTTTCAACTTTATTACTAAGCCTCAGAATGCACTGGCTTAAGTTAACCCATCATACATATTTACCCAAGTTAAACCATCATACAAATTTACCCAAGTCAAACCATCATACATATTTACCCAAGTCAAACCATCATACATATTTACCCAAGTCAAACCATGATACACAGACCAAAATCAAAGCGTTACATACTGGCTTAAGTTAAACCAAGATACAATGACCCAAGTGAAACCATGATTATACTAGCCATAGCCAAAATATCGTATATGACCCAAGTCAAACCAAAATACATTGACCTAAGTCATATCCCAATACATTGACCCAAGTCATATCCCCATACATTGACCCAAGCCATATCCCCAAAACATTGACCCAAGTCATATCCCCATACATTGACCCAAGTCAAGCGAATACAGTTTTCCTCTTGCCATTTGGAGACTAGGAGCTGATAATTAGTGGCCTATTAAATCAATGAACGTGGGAAAGTGGGGAATGGGGGGGGGCGGAGAATCGATGAAAGGAAAAGGGAGAGAGAAAAAAAAAAGGAAAACGAGATCGCAGACTGAGACCACTCATTAGAGCGTAGTCGATACTGGTTAAAACCACCGTTTATCCGATTACGCCGTATCGATTAGCGTCTAGCAACTGTGACAGTAAACCACCAGGGACTTAAGATAGTGATGGCGTTGGGGGATTGCAGGGGTGGAGTACTTGGAAGTCACAGAAATGGGTCAGCAGAATTAGGCAATACAACGTCACTATGTAGAACAGAAGGGAAAGAAAGTGGAAGGGAGGTAAACAACAAGCTTAGATTGAAAGACAAATGAATATTACCTGGTATCGAGACATGAACGTGTAGATGACTGTGTTTATTTATATGTGTCTATGTCTGTGTATATAGGCCTAGGCCTAACTTTATTATAACTGATTGTCCCTGTGTGTTTATACAACATGACTGTGTGCGCATGAATGTGGTTGTTCTTACTTGGTCACACGAGTAGAGCTATGTAGACAACATAGAAGATTTAGTAGTACAAGAAAATGGAATTAAAAAACTATTAGCCAACACCAAACCAAATAAAGCGTCTGGACCTGATGGTATTCCAGCTAGATTACTCAAAGAACTAAGCAATGAGCTAGCCCCAGTGTTCAAAATACTCTTTCAGGCATCGCTTAACCAGGGCAGAGTACCAAAGGACTGGAAAGAAGCTAATGTCACCCCCCTATTTAAAAAAGGAGAAAAATCTGATCCAGGAAACTACAGACCAGTATCACTTACCAGCATCACATGTAAAATACTAGAACACATAATATGTAGCAACATCATAAACCACTTAGACAAACATAATGTCCTCACCCCATACCAACATGGCTTTAGGAAATATAGATCATGTGAAACACAACTAATAGGACTAATTGATGATTTCTCAAAAGGTTTAGATAATAGTGAACAAATAGATGCTATCTTACTAGATTTTTCCAAGGCTTTTGACAAAGTTCACCACCATAGTTTGCTTAAAAAATTAAAATATTTCGGCATTAACGGTCCACTGTATCAGTGGATTAAAGATTTTCTGATAGGGAGAGAACAAACTGTAATAATAAATGGCTCTAAATCAACACCAATAACAGTAAACTCAGGTGTACCTCAAGGAACAGTCTTGGGTCCACTACTATTTTTAATTTACATAAATGATTTACCAAATTGCATTAGTTCAGGAACAAAAGTCAGATTATTTGCAGACGATTGCATAATATATAGAACAATAAAAACAAAACAAGACACAGATATTTTACAAAGAGAATTAGATGAATTACAGAAATGGGAATCAAATTGGAGCATGTCTTTCCACCCAGAAAAATGTCAGTTGTTAAGAGTAACAAAAAAAATTAAACAAATTAATTCCACTTATCTTATTCATGGCAAACCAGTAACACAGACTAAAAACTCAAAATACCTAGGTGTTATAATAAATGAAAAACTGTCATGGAATCCACATATTGATGAAACTATAAAAAAATCCAACAAAGCATTAGGGTTTATTAAAAGAAATTTCTATAAATCAAATAAGAACATAAAACTAAAATGTTATTTAACCTTGGTTAGGCCAATAATAGAATATGCATCCACCGTGTGGGACCCCTCAACTCAAGAAAACATTAAGAAACTGGAACAAACACAAAATAGAGCAGTGAGATTCATAACAAACGAATATTCACATTTGACTAGGGTAACACCATTAGTAAAATCACTAAATTTAGAAAGCCTTCAGGACAGAAGACTCAAAAGTAAAGTAGCAATTATACATAAAACACTGAACCATAATCTTCAAATACAAAAACAAAATTTAATAAAATACTCTGAAAGACACAAAAATAAAGGCACATTCCTCGTCCCATATGCTAGGACAAATTTGTACAAATACTCCTTCTTCCCTAGTGCTATTAGAGCATGGAATGGGTTGCCTGAGCTAGCCAGAAAAACCAGTGACTTGGCAGAATTTAAGTCATTGGTTAATATGCATGACTAAATGCATGACGCGTAGGACGTAATCATCTTCTTTTTTGAAGTAACGTCTGTATTATATAAGATAAGAAGATAAAATAAGTCGAGAATGTAAATCTTGTAGTAGATTTTGTTTCTTATTTTATAATAAAGTAAACGAAAAGTCATGATTAAGTTTAAAACATATCGTGCGTTATGTTCATTCTAGTTAGCGTGTTGCAAGGGACGCTACTCAAGTTTATTTTCTTTTGGAGCCATGGTTGGAACTTTTAGTTTTCTGAAAAGAACCAAAGGGTAATAATATGTTTGTACCTTTTTTTTATATTTATATTTTGTATATATTTCTCATTACCGCATAAGGTCATGTTAGGCAAATATTTGAATAACTAGTTACTAGATCTATAACTTATGGTTGATTAATTACTCAAGAGCAAAGACCTTTTAGTTCTACATTGCATTTATATTTTTATATCCGCAATGGCATGGCAATAGTATCATAATAATCAATATAGATTATAGATCTATTTGGCATAATTTGTGGCTAATAAAAAAAAAAGTTCTAGATATAATGTAGGCCTACAAATAAATACAAAATATTAAATATGCGCGTATTGAAGATGTAAAAAAAAATAACGTTCGATTACTGGGGGGTAAAAAAGAAGAGAGGCAGAATTAAAAGGGCGATGAATCGATATTTTAAACAAGGATCTGTTAAAAACAAATATTGTGGTTCTTATCTCCCAAGTGGTCTAGTGGTTAGGATTCCGCGCTCTCACCGCGGCGGCCGGGGTTCGATTCCCCGCTTGGGAAGATTTTTTTTTTTTAAATTCTTTTTCAACTCAAAATGTTATTCTCTCTTTAAAAAGAACAGCTGGTCGAGCACAGAGTGTTGGCCAAAATATGAAACAATCTTGACAGCATGCACGCGTTTAAGCGGACTGGTTGTTCTGAGATCCAACAACATGTGTCATTGTGTGTAAGCCAAATTAGGGAGGTAGACATTGAAAACTAGAATTTCAAGTCATGAAGAAAGCATCCGAAGATATTTTGTTTTATTTTGGCAAGAAGTGAGGATGTAGATGTCAATTAGCCTGTTAGTGTTAAATAATAGGCTGAGAAGCGTCATGGCAACAGAAACTTATACATTTGATTCTTTTAACTTCAATAAAAAAAAAATCAATGTACGTCAACATAAGTATGTGTACTAGTGGTACTCATTGAATAGAACCAAAACTACAATGTTCGTGTTTACTTCCAAGGACGAATTACAAAATTAAGGTAGGACAAAATGTGAGACTGTATTTTTGAAAATCTATTTGAATCTTTTTTTTTTAGACATTGATAAAAACAAATTAAATAATAAATATAATATTATAATATTATATTATAGGATATCGTATAAATATAAATTGCACTTCAATACTATAACAGTGAATATGTATCTGGGAGAAGGTTTCGGGGACACTTTATTAAAAGTTTTCCTATTGATAGAGCTGTTGATTAAAGACGTTATGTAGACACAATTATAAATGATCTGGTGCTGAGTAATCTGCTAATGAGAGATTGTCTTGTGCTTTGAATGTAGGCCTAAATCTCTAGATATCACATTTATATAACACCTCTCACGATAAGAAGGCCTAATTTTGTTCAAGTACTATGTTAGACTCTTTTAGTAATATCTAATAGTTTCAAAATCGTGACTAAATTCTTCAGAATCTGGTGACAGAGCCTCACTCAGTTGAATGCTTTGTTAAGGATGCATGAGAGATGATATTTGCCCAACTCACTTTCGAAACGTTTTTGTAATGACGAAAACGAGCTATAGGGAAAAGACAACCAATCCGAAGAGTTGCTTCTACATTCTTTTAGTTCTTAAGTGCCCCAACACAAGTTGGAACTGACTTCAAGCACTGATGATTTCCGAGAAAACACTGTGAGCTTCCTGACAAATTTCGTTGACTTGAAATCCCAGGTCAGAGATGATTATGAAGAACTCATTGAACTGACAATGATCATCTTGGGAGATCCTCCAAAAACCATTCACTGGAGAGCACCAGGCCCTGTACATCATGCTAGGTGGATGGCCAAGCTGATCTATGCCATCAAAATTTACCTCTTCCGTCATCAAAAAGAAATTTTTAGTCTTACAGCCAAGGAAGAGAGCCAACTCAAACGATTTGTACAGTTTGGAGCCTTGTTGTACACAAAGTCCTGGATTCAAGCACCCTGTGCAGCGGAAGCACCTGCAGGAGATCTTTTGCTCTTCAAAAAAGTACTGGAAAATAGTTGTAGACATAATTTGTCCTCAACATGTTCACTAATTGTACTGCGCCTTTTTCTGACTCTCCTTGTGTCTATGGCTAGCGTTTAAAAGTAAAAAAAAAATAAAAAAAATAAAAAAAATTAGCATGTCACGAGAAAGATTATCAGCACTGAGAGTAACGAAGAACATTTTGAAACTCTTCGTTTAATTTAAAAGTAATAAATAATAAGTTAATTTTGTGTTTGGTAAGACTTATATACTATGAGAACTTATATTTAGACTATTTAAAGTGTTCACAGATGCACCATATTGCATGCAGCTTCGATTTAGATCTATAAATTAAGAATTATTTTTCTAGAAACAAAAAAAGAAAGGAGCGGCATTTTTTTTTTGTTATCGCACTCAGGCGGCTACAAGCCTCGCGGCGGCTCTTGGCCTACATTATCAAACTTACAGTGACATAATGATTGGAAGAGAGGTAGGCTAAGAATGGATGTCCATTAGATGACACAAATGTGTGGACTGGATTGTATGGTAGTAATGCTAGGTGGGTTTTGACACCCATTCCTGCAAAAATGTATCGTGGTCCAGAGTTAAGTTGCATTAAATAATAAAATAAACTTAGATATCTCACAGATCTAATTTAAATCGTTTATCTACTTAGATATCTCACAGATCTAATTTAAATTGTATCTTTATAGTACCTGATTGCCGTCTGACATCTAACAGATTCGAGCGAGTGAATTTTTCATGCTTTATTACTGGTGTAGTTCTCTAAGCATATTAAAGATCGAAAGAAAAAGTAGAAAGAAAGAAAATTCGCTCAGGCGCAGCCGGCGTTGTCTGTTGCCAAGTAACCAGACTGCGAGTCACCATACTGGCTGATACAAAGGACGACGACTCGGACAGAATTGATGCAGTTAAAATTCACGTCTTTTTAATCATTACTTTGTGCTAGCAATGACGTCAATCATATTACTGTAAAAAAAAATAACCTTTTTTTTTTTTTTTTTTTTTAGCATTATAGCTGCACTTTGACGAAAATAGCCTAACCAGTTCTATAGGAGTCATCTTGGCTATTAGATGCAAGGGGTTTAGACATTAAAGTACGCAATTTATAATCGCACGGCGATTCAAAACTGAAACAAATATTGAATGGATCACCTCGTTTAATGCGGCCATGTTATAATGTCTAAATCTTGATGATTTAACACCCCAGTTAGTTTATATTTAAGCTCACTATTTGTTTTAAACCTAAACGGCACTTTTATCCTTATTTTGAGGTTGCAAACAAAGGACGCACATTCTTATATTGGTCTAACAATTCAGTTTTATCTTCTGGTTTGATTTGTTAAAATGTCTTATGATAAACCCTAAAGTTTTATTCATATTTCTTGAAATACTAAGCCTTTAAATGTATCAACATATTTTGATGAAATTTGAAATAGGACACTTATATAATAATTTCAGATCTGGGTAAATGACATTTTTCAAAATTCTCTAAATACCTTTAATGAGAAATTGGGAAAAAAAAATGTTGTTCATTTTTCGTTCATGTCTCTAGGGTCTCTGTGATGAGCTGAAAACCATTTCATTTCCCCCTTGCAATGGCTGACTACAGAAAAAAACAACAATGAAGTGTAACTTGGATTGTTGCGTCTTCTGGTCAATGACACGCGTATGTGACGTCATTTTTTTTTGGGGGGGGGGGCACGGTCTGAGTGATAAAACAGGATATATATATTGGAAGGTTAAAATCAGTGAGTTTGAGTTTAGGCACATCGGCACAATTTAGGGTAAAATAAAATACAAGCTTTGCCCTTAAAGACAGATGTCTCACGGATATTAGAATATAATTGGAAGAAGTCAATTCACCATTTTAAAAAAAGCAAGTACTTGATTAGCTAACTGCTAGCTTATCTTATCTTATGAAATACAGACGTTAGATGATTATGCCCTACGCGTGTTCCTAGGTCAATCTAGTCATGCATGTTAATCAATGACTTATATTCTGCCAAGTCATTGGTTTTCCTGGCTGACTCAGGCAACCAATTCCACGCTCTAATGGCACTAGGGGAGACGGACACATTTTTCCTAGCATATGGAACAAGGAATGTGCCTTTATCTTTGTGTCTTTCTGAGTAGGCCTATTTTTTTTAGGTTTTGTTTTTGTATTTGAAGATTATGGTTTAATGTTTTATGTATAATTGCTACTTTACTTTTAAGTCTTCTATCATGAAGGGTTTCTACATTTAGTGATCTTACTAAAGGTGTTACTGTAATCAAATATGAATATTCATTTCTTATGAATCTCACTGCTCTATTTTGTGTCTGTTCTAGTTTCTTAATGCTTTCTTGAGTTGAGAGTCCAAACAGAGGATGCATATTGGCCGAACCAAGGTTAAATAACATTTTAGTTTTATGTTCTTATTTTATTAAACCTTAATGCTTTGTTTGTCCTTATGATAGTTTCATTAATATGGGGATTCCATTACAGTTTTTCCTTTATTATAACACCTAGGTATTTTGAGTTTTTAGTCTGTGTTACTGGTTTGCCATGAATAAGATAAGTGAAATTAATTTGTTTTAGTTTTTTTTGTTACTCTTAACAACTGACATTTTTCTGGGTGGAAAGACATGTTCCAATTTGATTCCCATTTCTGTAATTCATCTAATTCTCTTTGTATAATTTCGTGTGTGTCTTGTATTGTTTTTATTGTTCTATATATTATGCAATCGTCTGCAAATAATTTGACTTTTGTTCCAGAACTAATGCAATTCGGTAAATCATTTATGTAAATTAAAAATAGCAGTGGGCCTAAGACTGTTCCATTAGGTACACCTGAGTTTACTGTTATTGGTGTTGATTTAGAGCCATTTATTACAAAGCTTATATTATGTCTGGCTGGTCAATAGTTATTTATAGCACTAGCAGTGTGGTTATTATGTCGGCTAGTGGAGGTGTGAGCCATGATTCGAATTCAGGTCGTAGTCCCCCCCCCCTTTTTTTTTATATGCTTTTCAAAACCGAATACGGAAAAATTCACCAAACCGGTCCAGGTAAGTGATAGGATATATAGCGTAGTGAGAAAGTGATAGGATATATAGCGTAGTGAGAAAGTGATAGGATATATAGCGTAGTGAGAAAGTGATAGGATATATAGCGTAGTGAGAAAGTGATAGGATATATAGCGTAGTGAGAAAGTGATAGGATATATAGCGTAGTGAGAAAGTGATAGGATATATAGCGTAGTGAGAAAGTGATAGGATATATAGCGTAGTGAGAAAGTGATAGGATATATAGCGTAGTGAGAAAGTGATAGGATATATAGCGTAGTGAGAAAGTGATAGGATATATAGCGTAGTGAGAAAGTGATAGGATATATAGCGTAGTGAGAAAGTGATAGGATATATAGCGTAGTGAGAAAGTGATAGGATATATAGCGTAGTGAGAAAGTGATAGGATATATAGCGTAGTGAGAAAGTGATAGGATATATAGCGTAGTGAGAAAGTGATAGGATATATAGCGTAGTGAGAAAGTGATAGGATATATAGCGTAGTGAGAAAGTGATAGGTTATATAGCGTAGTGAGAAAGTGATAGGATATATAGCGTAGTGAGAAAGTGATAGGATATATAGCGTAGTGAGAAAGTGATAGGATATATAGCGTAGTGAGAAAGTGATAGGATATATAGCGTAGTGAGAAAGTGATAGGATATATAGCGTAGTGAGAAAGTGATAGGATATATAGCGTAGTGAGAAAGTGATAGGATATATAGCGTAGTGAGAAAGTGATAGGATATATAGCGTAGTGAGAAAGTGATAGGATATATAGCGTAGTGAGAAAGTGATAGGATATATAGCGTAGTGAGAAAGTGATAGGATATATAGCGTAGTGAGAAAGTGATAGGATATATAGCGTAGTGAGAAAGTGATAGGATATATAGCGTAGTGAGAAAGTGATAGGATATATAGCGTAGTGAGAAAGTGATAGGATATATAGCGTAGTGAGAAAGTGATAGGATATATAGCGTAGTGAGAAAGTGATAGGATATATAGCGTAGTGAGAAAGTGATAGGATATATAGCGTAGTGAGAAAGTGATAGGATATATAGCGTAGTGAGAAAGTGATAGGATATATAGCGTAGTGAGAAAGTGATAGGATATATAGCGTAGTGAGAAAGTGATAGGATATATAGCGTAGTGAGAAAGTGATAGGATATATAGCGTAGTGAGAAAGTGATAGGATATATAGCGTAGTGAGAAAGTGATAGGATATATAGCGTAGCGAGAAAGTGATAGGATATATAGCGTAGTGAGAAAGTGATAGGATATATAGCGTAGTGAGAAAGTGATAGGATATATAGCGTAGTGAGAAAGTGATAGGATATATAGCGTAGTGAGAAAGTGATAGGATATATAGCGTAGTGAGAAAGTGATAGGATATATAGCGTAGTGAGAAAGTGATAGGATATATAGCGTAGTGAGAAAGTGATAGGATATATAGCGTAGTGAGAAAGTGATAGGATATATAGCGTAGTGAGAAAGTGATAGGATATATAGCGTAGTGAGAAAGTGATAGGATATATAGCGTAGTGAGAAAGTGATAGGATATATAGCGTAGTGAGAAAGTGATAGGATATATAGCGTAGTGAGAAAGTGATAGGATATATAGCGTAGTGAGAAAGTGATAGGATATATAGCGTAGTGAGAAAGTGATAGGATATATAGCGTAGTGAGAAAGTGATAGGATATATAGCGTAGTGAGAAAGTGATAGGATATATAGCGTAGTGAGAAAGTGATAGGATATATAGCGTAGTGAGAAAGTGATAGGATATATAGCGTAGTGAGAAAGTGATAGGATATATAGCGTAGTGAGAAAGTGATAGGATATATAGCGTAGTGAGAAAGTGATAGGATATATAGCGTAGTGAGAAAGTGATAGGATATATAGCGTAGTGAGAAAGTGATAGGATATATAGCGTAGTGAGAAAGTGATAGGATATATAGCGTAGTGAGAAAGTGATAGGATATATAGCGTAGTGAGAAAGTGATAGGATATATAGCGTAGTGAGAAAGTGATAGGATATATAGCGTAGTGAGAAAGTGATAGGATATATAGCGTAGTGAGAAAGTGATAGGATATATAGCGTAGTGAGAAAGTGATAGGATATATAGCGTAGTGAGAAAGTGATAGGATATATAGCGTAGTGAGAAAGTGATAGGATATATAGCGTAGTGAGAAAGTGATAGGATATATAGCGTAGTGAGAAAGTGATAGGATATATAGCGTAGTGAGAAAGTGATAGGATATATAGCGTAGTGAGAAAGTGATAGGATATATAGCGTAGTGAGAAAGTGATAGGATATATAGCGTAGTGAGAAAGTGATAGGATATATAGCGTAGTGAGAAAGTGATAGGATATATAGCGTAGTGAGAAAGTGATAGGATATATAGCGTAGTGAGAAAGTGATAGGATATATAGCGTAGTGAGAAAGTGATAGGATATATAGCGTAGTGAGAAAGCTAAAAGCGTGAAATAGCGCTAAACAAAAACACTATGTAAAAATATTTTTAATCGCCACAGATTGAGTGTTGTTAGTCTAGATCCATTACAAACTTAATTACATAACTTATCCAAACTAATAGATACATTTACGCTTTATTTAAGCTTGTTTTTTTTTTTAAAGTATTTTTCTGTTTTTCTTTTAGTCTGTTAATTTTTTGATCGCCAATGTGAAGTAGATTATTAAACAAATGTATATCTTGTGGAACGATTAATAAGTTTACTGGTACTAAAGTTGTATCTACTAATTATAGAGTTCACCAACCGACTATTGGTTTTTTTATATTAAGTTCAACTCTAGCTATCTTCTACTTGGTTGAAAGAACTTTTAAAAAAAAATGAGCTTCATTTGGAAATGTTCTCAAAATTGTAAATCTAGCATTCTAGCTGAACCCACAAAACTGGATGAAACATTCTGGAAAAAAATAATCAATAGAAATCGAATGTCTTGATTGTGTGAAAGTTAAATCCCTTTGCTAGGAAAAAAATAATTATAGATCAAGAGAGATAACCTTTGCATGAAAATTGCAAAAAAAAATGTTGGTTAATGCGCCACTCTGCTAGTAAACATGGCAAGTAGGGACAAAAACATTAGAACGTGTAATTAATTAGAATAAAGAAAAACAGAGACAGACAAACAGAGAGAGGTGACTTCACTGCCGAATAGGGCCTACACATGTAGGTGATTATGAGGGCAGGTCATAAGGATATAGGCTACATTTGAGTAATGACATATATAACTGATCCTTTGACGTTTTTTTTTTTTTGAGACAGGACGAAGTTTATATGCAAATGATACAGATAATGAATTGACGTCGTCACACTGACCCATAAATGCAAGAATACAAGGTAGCTAAATGACAATAACTTTGATGTTGTTAAGTGCAGGATTGTGTGCACCCGGGACGTGTAGGCTATTTTTGTTTGTTTGTTTTTGTTGGGGTGGGGGGCGCTTGCACGTCAATACCCTGCTCGATTCTTCGAACGACTAGAGCTAGTAGCATATCTTGCATGGTGCGTAGTGAGATGAAAGCTTAACTAGTAGCATGCTAGGTCTCTATCTTGAGTTGAAGGAACGCGCTACATATTAGGTCTGTTGTGGAATATCAAAATATCAATGTATAGACTGACACTCTAATATTATCTTTTATCCAGTGTAATTTTTATTTTCTTGTATCACTCAATTGAAACAAATATTCAGAGACATCCAAGAATAATAATAACAAAAATTAAAAAAATAACGAATGTCTAAAGATTAGGCAATCCACAGTTACAATACACCCTATTGTTATATCAATCGATAATATAATGACAACTGACCTCGCAGTCACATATCGAAGCCCTGTGATTTCCTGTCATAGGGCAGTAGGCTACTGCTACAGACCAACCACACCATATGGAAATTTCAAAGTGGACACTGTTAAAAGGTCACAATAAATTTTGTTTTCTAGTACTGTACAAAAATTTGGGCAGTGCCAGAAAATAAAAATTAATGCATTTCCTTAATAATAATATTATCTTCAAAAAAAGGAATTTAATAAAAAAAAAAGGTAATAAAAATAATCAACAATCAAGATCACATTCATATTGTCTCCCTTGATCTTACTTTATTAATACAGTATGAAAATTATGTTTACGCTCGTACGTTTATAGTCCTATCATTGTATATTATTAAAAGTTTATACTTTTAAAAAAAAATGCTTAATTTAAAATATAGTCTAATTATTATTTTTTAATTAAACAAATAGAGAAAAAAAAGCAGTGTTCCGCTAAATACTCCGAATGTGGAAAAAGTTTGAGAAACACTGGGTTTATCAAATTAGTTTTTAAAGTCGGTTAGAGTGGCATCTTTGAAAATTATTAGCCTGTGATAATAATAATAAGGCCTTTCTTTGAGTTGGAATATTTACCTGTACATTATTTCACATGGATACGAAGTCCCTGCTGTGACCTACATATTTTGCTACGTTCACATGATCAAGCTGAGACATAATCGTTTTCCGGCGGTGGTGGATTGAGGTTCTCTTTTCGCTATCTACGGCAGTGGATTTTCTTTTGGTTTTAAATGTGTACCGGTATCCCATATATAAAATAAACAGCGCATGTACGAGTGACAAAAGTTGGAACTAACCTGTACATGTGTCTGCAAGCAAGAAAATATCCGGAATAAAAGCCTCAGAAATAATCGATTCTAGACGTCGTAATGAAGCACGAGAATTCTCCGCGTCTCCTCTAACTGCCATTATTTAACTAGGAATCGTCTTAACCAGGGTTGGGCAACCTTTTCCTATCGAGGGCCGCATATGATGGTGTGCGTCAGAGTACCATTTAACACAAGCAGTAGAAGACATGTTGATACTAGGAAGGAGGTCTGTTGCAGATCCGGCTGAAGTGATCTGCTAGCTATTAGAGTCTGAGCTGTCTTGATTCAAGAGAACGTCCTTTGTGCTATCTGTGAACTGTGTTGTGGACCTGGGGCGGTACTGGGAAGTGTGTCGGTGGTCTGTACTGGATAGGACACGAGACTTGATAGCTGAAGTCCATGTCTGTTTCAACAGTGTTTGTTTATACTAGCTGTAAATAAATACCTCGGCTATTATTACCTACTGCCTTTCGTTTAGTGCTTGCCTTAGATTTACAATAATATATAGAAAAATACGCTAGATGCCTTTTAATTTACATGTATGCTGTTTTAAACATTTACTTTTTGTAACACTACCAATAGAGGAATTACAATAAGAGCAGTTTCAGAAACTAATTTTACGAATATTTTACAATTTTTGCTCTTGTCTTTTTACATCACATCACTAGGTGCCGCAAGAACTCAGATGTACAGTTGTGCTTAATGTGAAATATTGAACTGTTTACATCCGTGCATGTTCCGGACCTGTGGAACTAGCTTACCGGTATTAGTTTGTATCTGTAACCGCTGTTACATTGCAGACAGGCGGCAATAGGGTGTGTTCTTGTTTATTTTTAAACTCAAACATTCCTGTTTAGAGATAATTGGGTCAATAATAAGTTTGATATGCAATACATCCTTGCACAATGTTACCCGTATAGAGATTATGTTTGGGATATTGTTCTTAAATTTTTTTTTTTTAAGTTTTTCTCAGTCAAATCACGGGCTCAATCAGTTGTTACATTTGTCATCTTGTTCCAACCCAACCTAACACAGTTCTTCATAGCATTCAATAAATACTGGCTGAGTTTGTGTCTTTGAATGAAAGTTTGGAAATATTGCCAATAATAATACTTTTCTTTTAAGGTTCTTTAACCTTTTTAGAATGACATGTAGAGACAATGTTTCTTTAGCCTCTTCATTATAAGTGATAAGAAATTAAAAATTAATTTATTTCCATTTTGTATGTTTCATCTGTGGACAAAACTGATTTCTGTAGGTGTTTTCTGGCCACGAGCCGTAATTTGCCCACCACTGGTCTTTTGTTTTAAGAAGAAATAATTCTGGATCCAGTTAACCTTTCTGGTTTCTAGTCATCATCGACGTAGTCACCTCGGTCTAATAGCAGGCCTAATTATGGAGTGTGGTGGCTTCAATAGGATGCAGTTGTACAATTTTGAGTAGCGCTATCATGAAACCAGTATCTCGACCTGGGCCAGACTTTCTCTGGTGCCAATCTTCAACAATGGAAAGCGAGGCTAGAGTATACCGGTACCGGACGTGTTTATTTTTATTCAATACAAAAACACTTTCCTTTAGATCAGCGGTTCTCAACCTTTTAAGTTCGGCGACCCCTTTTTACAACCCCCACTCTGCCGCGACCCCCCCCCCCTCACACAATAGAATAGACAAAAAACAATCCATGTTTTCGATGGTCTTAGGCGACCCCCAGGTTGAGAATCCCTGCTTTAGATAATGAGCCGTCTCATTATTGTTTGGGTCTGGAGGGCAATATTAGCAAATTTGACAAATATTAAGTTGAATAGAACAATGGCAGTTTGAGAGATTGTCAAGAGGCTTTTAAGTTTTGAAGCGTTTCATCGAAAACAATCGTCATAAAGGACCTACTAAACACTGACCTGTGACGTGACAAGCTATTGGTCTCACTGCCCACTGGTTGTGGATTCGACTTCTTAGGCAGACAGAGCCGCCAGAGAACTTAGTTGTTGCTAGGGTAAGGTTTTCTCAACTAGAAATAGAGCACTTCTATTTAAAAAGAAACAAAAGGGGGGGGGGGGGGGTCATCTTTACTGTCATTGTAGTCCATAAAATACCACCACTTATTTGAAATTTTCACAGCTGAACCATGTCTCCCTTGGTCAGTCTTTTTAAGCATCATATTATAAGAGTTGCTCAGCTATTAATAAAAGATGAAAAATGGCAACAGTACCAGATTACATTAATGACATGTACGAAGAAATTTCAGGCCAAAAAAAAATAACACCCCAAGAAAAAGGTAGCTGACTAGTACAAAATGTCAACACAATTTTCATTTGGACAAGTTTCAACATTTATTTTTGATAGGCATGAGCTTACAAAATGAAGATTTGATGAAGGAACATGACCTGGATCTTTCAATAAGGACAAGACAATGTGTTTTAAGGTTGATCAGTTTGTCCTTTATGGCAGCTACAATAAAATGACAACAAATATGCCAAACAGTCAAGAATTGTCTCAATCAGTAACAAAATAAAAGTGAACAATAGATAAAATACTCCAATGTAAAAACCAAGTCTCACAAAGTGAGCCTTACGTCATACCACCTTGACAAATTGAGTTCTTTTAGTGAGGATTATACATTCCCATTGTTATATATATATATTATATATTTACACCCCTCAAACGCAAAATGGAAACAAAAACATTAAATTAAAAAGTACAAACAAAGTAAAAAATAAATAGATGTGGCTCTACTCTTTTCTGATGGACGCTATGCTGCAATACTTATTTTCTTACAGATGTCATCTTAATACACAACAAACAAAACAAAACTGAATGATACTAGAGTTGCAATTACATATGAATGTAATGAGACTTGGCTTTAAAAATTGTGGGAGGAAAACTTTCAAAACTATTTACAAAGAAAAGAAAAATTTGCTAAAATGGAAATAGGTTGAAATTAAAAACTCAAATTGTGACAGACAAGGCTTACATTGGTTTGTATGCTTTATTTTATTTGTAAAGAAGACAAAACACAAGACACATTCTTTCAATAAACAATGCTGGAGATGGAATCAAGAACATGTTTCTCCAAATGTTGACATGGTCACTTGATGATGATGGTATGACAATGATAGCAAAATTATAACAAAACATTCAGGAAAAAAAAAAAGTAAAAATATTAAAATGGTCCGTTAGGTTTAACCTTCTTCTTCCTCATCTTCTTCACCTTCACCTTCTTCCTCTCCTTCCTGAAACAAACACAAATTGAAGTTCATTGGTTGCAAGATAACAGTAAACAAGATTACAAAGACAGTTGGTGTGGAAACACAAACTCAAAATCGGCCCCCCGTAGTGGTCCACCCGGGCAGGTTTCAATAATTTCAGAATAAAATTCTATCAAAGACAAATGACAGAAAATAATGGAGAAAAAAGGCTAACCTCTTGTGTTGCCCCACCAGACCAAAGGATAGGTGAAAGTGAATGTGAAGTTAGATGTGATCCTGACGTAAATGATGTCTTATAATGAATACCGGTATCTAATTGTTTTGTAAATGGCCAATCTCTTATTTCTCAAGAATAAAGCATTTTCGTAAAAAAAAATAATATTTTTTTCTTTGGTTAGGTGTTCTATAGTGCCCACTTAGCACAGCAGTTCATGCTATAATATGAAACCCTACTTATTAATTGTTTAGAATTATGTCTGACTTATATGCATACTAAATAGCTTTTTACTCTTTAAAAAAATAATAAACATTTTTGTGTGTGTAAATATAGCACTTAGTATATAACAGAAATTAAGTAACTTAATATTACAAATATTAAAAAAAGAAATGAAAAAAATCTACAACCATTTTCATAAATGTGTTAAAAATATGGTAAATAGTCGTCTCCCCTAATAAAGAGCCTCAAGCGTTTGTTACTAAAATAGTGACTAGTTGTAAAAGTGGTGTATTTTCATGAAAAAACTGCTTGTATAAGTGATTTAAAAAATTAGATTTTCCGCTTTCAGAAAAAAAAAAAGTAGCAGTTGCATCAGAACTTTGAATGGTCTAAAATATTGTGATGTTGGATTTTCACAAAGATAGTATACAAGATCTAAACGTGACAAACAGGCCACACAAAACTAATAGCGCATTTTTCCCTTTCGGGGAAAATTAGTCACTGGTACAGGTCATAGCACAAATTAGATCCTGAGAATATTGTAATATTAACATTTCCAGTTTTATTTATATTTACACAAAAATTAGGGATGCACCGAATAGTAGCTCCGGCCGAATATCACTGCAGGATAGTTGGCCAGATAGAAAAAAGTATACAGTAGTACCTACATTTCTATTAATATGTAAAAAGCTACATTTCTATTATATGTAAAAAGTAGATGTGGTTTGGTTAATATTTTAAACAAAATAATGTGCTTAAAAATATATGAATATGAACCTAACATCTATTATTACAAAGACAAGCCATAATAATACAAATAGAAATGAAACTTTACATTATAAATGCGCATTACCGGTATATACATAGAAGCAAAGGATGGGTTATGTCATGCTGACCAGGCGTCTGCCTAGAGGTAGAGATGAACAACTTCCACCCCTTTTATTTGTTTAGTTCATCACATTGAGTTCATAGATTGACAGGTGACCAGTTAGTATGGACATAATGTCAGCATGATGACAGTCCAGATGCCACACCTTAAGAGAGAACTGTGTTTACATGGTAGTAAATCTTAATTGGGGGCCTGGACTTCAAACCACACTTCTATATGGTAACTAGCCATGCCTGTCCTAGCGATTGCGGGGCCCTATGCGAAACTGATTGCGCTAACCTAGTTTGTCTGGGAATAAGGATAATAAGCGAAAGTTAAGATTTTGTATAACAAAAAAACACTTTGAATTTACTTTTATAGATGTTTGCCATTATTGAAATTGGTATTTAGTATGTTTTTGGATAGATTGCATTGGATGATAAGGCTATTCTATTTCTAGTCTTTTTCATTTTAGATTCAGAAGAATGATCTTACTAGATCTAGATTCTAGTATAAATATTAGATCCCAAGTGCTTTTTTATATTACCGTATGTAGATATATAAAATGTAGATTGTAACCATTTTGTGTGATCGTGTAGTTCTAAAATTATTTTTTTTCAGTGTCAGATGAGACTATGTTTCGATTGATGTTACAACATGTCTACTTGTCGCTAGGATGAGATTGTGTTGATCAAACAATGTGTTTCAATGTTCAATTTTGTATAGTTCTTTTCTTTTAAACTATTACTAACCACTCAAATAATATCATGATGCAGAAGATACAAATGT
This sequence comes from Biomphalaria sudanica, assembly GCA_036873155.1. Taxonomy (NCBI): domain Eukaryota; kingdom Metazoa; phylum Mollusca; class Gastropoda; family Planorbidae; genus Biomphalaria; species Biomphalaria sudanica. The sequence continues at coordinate 718,979 of JAZGLO010006723.1, read as the reverse complement.
AAACTATAGATTCAAAACTGAGATCCTTCAACAATGAATACAAATCATTTATTCTGGAACTAGGAATCACTTTAATACTATACACACTACCTAAATGTACAATACAATTCAATTTTACTCTAGTCGCAGCCCTCTCCAAAACTCAATAGCCTAGTCTTTTAAATACTATCTCTTGGCCCCTTCTAATATTTTTTAGAGCGTACAAAAAAAGACTGTCATCGTTTTAAATAAGCTTGTCATTACTTGTCAACAACATGCAAACATGACCCTGTGTTGCATTCTAAACATAAACTTAATGCAATAGCTTTACATTACATGACAGTACACCATTTTAAATTTTGCACTATGTTCAGTAACACAAGTTTATTACAAGACGTAGGTATTCAACTCCAGCTGGATATCATATTTTATTACCCAACTTCGGCCCCGAATATAAAAAAATTAATATCTGGTGCAACCCTAATAAAAATCAACTGTTTTTACCTCATCAGGTTCCTCCTCATCTTCATAGTTTCCTTCATCATCCAAATCATCAGCTGAAGAAAAAAAAAAATGTACTTAGTCTAAGCTTGTATAAGATGTTCTATATGTTGATACATCTTGAAATATGAAGGAACAATACAATGACTTGGGAATATGAACTTTATCAAGGTATTCGGTACAAAAAAAAAAAAGTTTAATTAAAAGTTTAGCATCACATCATAAATAAAGACAAAATAAATACAAAGAGAATATCTATTTAAATGCATGCTAAGCAATAAAAGAGAATTCAGTTTACTCATTAATGTATTCTGATTGGCATATTTCTAGAGGTTTGAACCTGTATGTTAGAGATCCATTATAATTCACTTTACTTAGCCACCCCACCACCCGCAACAAAAAGATAGTCCTATGTAAAATGACTTTTTTCCGGCTTATCAATTCAATATTTAATATACCCTAAGTTGCTTTTCAACCGTAATACTTTCACACTTTTTGGCTCTTATTAGAATGACAACCATTAACTGTTTTTTGTTGGTTTTTTTTTCAGCTGTCGATTAATTAACCCTCACCACACACTTGGGTTAGTTTTAGTTAGTTTTTTAACCATTTAATCATAAGGCAAACAATGTTTGGTATTAAACGCAGCAAACCTTTCTTTAGACAGTCAGTTTCAGGCCTAGAGATAAATGTGTTTCAAAGGCCCAATAAATTGATTCCTTAAAAGTATCATTTCTTGCTCTATAAAACTTTCTTTTTGATGCTATTATTTTAGATTTTTTTTTTTATTTTATTCGAAGCGTGTCTAAAAGGAAGTAGAAATTCTGTAAGGCATATTTAAAATAGAATTAGGAAAAAAAGTGTATTTATTTTAAAAACAGACTGCACCATTTTGGGGAGATGTTTTTTTTGCGAATAGAGGTGGTTAGGTTGTGTATCTGTAAAAAAAAAGGTTTTAATAGGTAAAAGTATGACAGTGCATAAGGTCTCTTCATCAACTGACCAGTGAGTGATATTTTGCACTTGTATAAATAAATCCTAGATCTAGATAACTCATCCACAATGGTGAGTTAACACTGTTAGTTTTGGTGATGGTAACTGTTTTATAAAAGAATACATATTTCCAAAATAGAACATTTCTGATAATAAACAAAAAAAGTTATCGAAATTTAATCATAATTTGGTAGTGCATGACAAATGGGCCAAGTAAATAATTGGAAATAAATTCCATTGAGGAATACTTAATTTTAAAGTGCTTTTATCATCATAGTCTTAGAAGATAGGATTACAAGTGTTTAAGAATAAGACACAAACGTCGTAGGTTAAAAAAATAAATATAATTGAAAAATAAAAATGTGTATAAGTTGCATACATACCTTCACCACCATCACCTCCTGTTTCCTCATCTATTTCAGATGCCTGTGAAAATAATTCCAAAGTCTTAACATTATAACTGTACCAATCTTTGATTAGGCTACAACAATGAATATGTTGTAACAATGTTTCATAGAAAATTTGTAAATTCAAGTTGCTTTATCTCAAGTCAATTCTAGTTTTTAAGAGAATGCATGATTCTTAACATTTGGACACAAAGGATAATAATAATGATGTCAAGCAAGAAAATTGTATCTTATAATTTGCTAGTTTGCTAGTTAAAATATTCTTTGTATCTTATTAATTATTAATCTAATTAAGCATAATTGTATCAGTCATGTAATTGAATATATAATAGACCTAGACTAACAATAATAAATCTGTGTGATGAGAAATATTTTTAACAATCGTTTTTGTTTAGTACAATTGAAGGTTACTCTGATATCTACACAAATTATAAAGTACTGACAAGCACTATTTCTCTTCTTGTTCAATACCAAACAAAATAATTAATGAAATATTTTTTTATATTGATTCTTGTTTTTACAGGTACAATAAATAATTGTGCAAAATTTCAAATTGATCTGAGATTGGACATTGGGTGTTAGAGAGATAACATGTACAAAAAATGAACAAGACAGACTGACTGAGTGGTAAAAACTCAGGATGAGTTAATGATACAGAACTCATCATTGATCTAACAATATGGAACTAAATGTATTTTTTTATTGCAAAAAAGAAATTGTCTTTGAGTTTGGATATTTATCATTACAAAAAGAATAATTACAAGTAGCAATAATTTCCTGTTAACTCCTAAAAATGAGGAATAACTGACAGCTTACGGAATAGTTTGCACTACTTTTAAATTCATTGTATGTCTTTTTTTTTTTTTTTACTTTTATGATAAATCACGGAGAACATAAATCTAGATCTACTTACACAGACATAAAAATTGGAATTTAAATGTGCCCACATCTTTCAAAACTTTATCCATTTCTTAGAAATAAATGTTTTAAAAGGCATGTGGATAAATGAAAATGATTTGTGCATGACTATGACTAGTTAAGGAACCAGTTCAAATCTAACAACACAGCCATGGAAAACAAATGAATTATTAACATATTTTTTCCGCATATACCCATGCACAAATCACAAAATAAAGTAAAATCAAAATCCTACAACCTGCACCCTTATATACCCAGCATATGCAAAGCATGACTTGCTGTAGACTAACAGCACATAAAGTTGTTGCTCTTAGAGTTGTTCTAACAAGTGCAACACCCTTGTGAAATACAAGCCTATGGTCATATTTCTAGTATGTTGTTTTAGCAACTTAGTTTAGTATCTTACTTATAATTATGTACAGATACTTTAAAGACTCCGCTGCATCTGTAATAACTTTCTTGAGGTTCATAATGAGACATTCCTAAAGCTTTCCAGTACATATTTTGCAACCATGCAGTGAAATATAAGAAGTATAAAGACCCACCAGTATGTCCATGGTTTTTGTTTTAACCCCCACAGGTTAAATAGATGAATATACGTTATTACCTTTGTCATAAAAAAAAAAAAGGCTGACAAAATTACATTTCTTTTTTGTCAGACGTATGAAAAATAAGTATTTAAGTATATTTACTAAAGGTTTGTTGATTGTTATAAAAATTTTTTTTTTAAAAAGTAACAAAAATGCTATTTAAAGGGCTTACCAAGTAGTACTGTAAAGGATTAGGCCAGATATCATCTTTGATAACTTCTCCCAACTCATCAGCACCAGCATCTCCATGGTCACTAAACCAACTGAAAAATGATTCTTGGTCTTCGTGAGTTCTCTTTTTTCCTTTGGTTGCACTTCCTTTTTTTGTCAAATCCTAAAGAGAGAAAAAACTCAGTGAGCTTCTGAAACATCACTATTTAGATACAATTTTGTAAATTTTAAAGTGATTTGTTTTTGTTAGAAATTGTTAAAATTATTTTTAAAACTTGACATAATAATTAAATCGACAGCTTTTTTCTCTCAAAATTATGCCTATCAATTTACTTTTCCTTCCTTCCATTTTATAGGTGTAGACTGTGATGAAGGGTCACCAGTATCATTCAAATGAAACTCCTTTGTCAACATTTCATTGGAAAAGTAAGGATTTGTATCAAAGTACTGAAAGAAAATTAAAAAAAAAAAATAATAATTAAAACAAAGAAAAACCTGCCAAATAAAATGTTTACAATGACACTAACACACAAATAACTTACAAAATTAATTCTGTAGCCGGATTTAATGTCTTCAAATTCTTGAACTTCAACTTTGGTAAGATATTGAAGAGCCTCCTCATCATCTTCATTGAGTAAGGCTGATACTTGAGGGTGATTAACAAACTTTAAGTTAGTTAAGGCAATATAAGCAATATTACAATTGTGCAGCTTAAAACTGTTTTAAGCAAGTAAATAGTCTGATAAGCAAATGACTATGCTACACATACAAACTACTTAATGGCTACTTGCAAAATCAGGCCATGGTTAATTACTAAATTTACATGACAATGCTAATGTGGAACATAAACAATTGTGCAGCTTAAAACTGTTTTAAGCAAGTAAATAGTCTGATAAGCAAATGACTATGCTACACATACAAACTACTTAATGGCTACTTGCAAAATGATTATAAATTATGATACTCTGATACTTTTCTGAACTTGTTCAAAAGCTGGCAAGCAGCCATTGAAGTCTAAACGATCTAGATAATCTAGATCAAAAGTATTCAAATTAAAGAAACTAGATTTCTTATCTAGACTATATATACCTAGACTCATTCAAACCACTCTAGTATAGACTGAGATCTAGACTTAGTTATTAGACAATACGGTAACACAAGATTTGTAAATAAATAGAACTTAAGCTGTGTCAAAAGACGGGATGTGCGCATGTTCAAAACAAATAAAAAATCTTCTTTCTCATTCTTCCGAAAATGAAAAAATAATAAAATCGGATTTTTTTGCATTTAAAAAAATGAACAAAATTCGATGATTAAAAAAAAAAATTGGGGAAAATTTGGGATTTTGTGCTAGAAAATCTGGTCAGAAGAAGAAATTTGCCGAAAATTCCCATCACTGCTTTGCATTCCCTTTCTTTTTATATGCCCAATAACAATTACTTACATTTTTATATTCATTTAAAATTAAATGATTTGAAATTGCAAAATAAAACTTGTGCCCCACAAATAAAGAAAAAAATCTGTATGTTTAAGAGGAAAAAGGATACAGCAGTAACCCAAAAGTTTGGAATTTTGGCTATAAGGTCTGATCTCTTCTTGAAATAAGGCTGCCTTAGTGTGTTGTATTTCTGTTCCACCTTCAAGATCTCTTCACTAGCATTTTCATTTAGTTTGTCTATCTCATTTTGAACTTCATCTATTTGTTCAATAGCTTCTTGTTGCTCTTTATCTAGGGAAAAAATAGCAAAGAAATTTGAAGAAGTGCTATTGGTGTAGAAGATGTTCATCATAAACATTTACTGTAAAAAATGTAGCATTTGTACTATTTATATAGGTACTTCGATAAACTGACCTAGATCCATTTTTTTCCTCCCAAAAAATGGCTGAAAGGTGTGTCAGCACATTTTACCCTTTTTTTTGGGTGGTCGATTCCATCAAAGTTTTAGCACATTGTATTTCATTTCAGGACTAATTGTGATTACTTTTTGTAAACATAAGATACCAGAGATCATTTTTATTTGCTTTTGAAGCCAATCTGTTAAATTTTTTTAACAAAAGTTTATGTGAAAGTTGACATTTTTACAACCTTTTTCCTATAAAAGTTACAACAATGCTGTTTGCTACAATAATTTATCATATTATGAAATGTGTATATTTCAAATTTCATTAGATTCTCTTGGCGCACTTAAAAGATATTTGATATTAAAATTAACGAAGACAAAGAAGGGTAAAATTTTATTTTTTTAATAAAATAAAAGTGTTTATAGTTACAACAATCTCACTAATTCTATTGAATTTAGCATGTTAATATATATCTGTGTAATAACTTTGAACTTTGAGGCTTGGCGCACTCTTTAGATATTAATTTTTAAAGTTGATGGTTAAAATCTATTTTTAGTAACAACCAAATGGTCAATTTCTATTTATCACGTCCTATTTTTAGAAGCACACATAGGAATTTTTCATTTAGATTAACTTTTAAAATGTTTAAATGCTAGATTATGGAGAGGAAATGTGTCTTTATTATAATGACTTTGTAATATGCAAATTTTAAAGTAAAAATAAATATTTTAAAATAATATTAAATTTTTTTTTCATATTTTTAGCTCTGCGAACTATTAATTAATTATTTTTTTCCGTGTGTTGTTTTTTTCTATTGGTATACATGTAAATTAATAGTTAATAAATGAGTACATTATATTTTTTAAATGAACTTTTACTGCACAAAAATTTAAGTAAAAAATGTTTTAATAACTACTAAATAAATCGCAAGGTTTCTTTTTTATTTTATTGTCTGATGCAAGAAATTTTTCATTTACAATCTAATTTTTAAAGCATTTAAATTCAGGCATTTTAAAGTGATTAATTGCCAGTGCTCTACAAAAAGGTTTAAACTGTTTTTATGAAATTTATAAAACTTAAGAGTGATTAAATTTTATCAAATATTTTTCTGCGCAGTGCTATTTTCATTTATAATTTATAAAAATTTTCTATATAAATAGCTATTTAAATACAGTAGAATTATAATTAAACAAAATAAAACATTACAGATCTCTGATTTGTTTTATTTGTGATTTGGGCTCATATGATGACAAAATCACATATATTTTTATTTTTTGTCGAAGGCTTTTTAAAAATATATTAACTTTTTTTCAAAGATTTTATTGCTTGGTTCTATTTTTTAAATTTGTTTTAACAGAATACAGGTTAATGAAAAAGAGTGTGAAGTTTCAACCCCATATCTTTAAGACTTTTTATAAATACAGTTAATTAAAGTTCAACTGTCAGTTGTTTCGGTCACAGATTTTTTTTTGCTTTACAAAGGCTAATTTTTGGCCACTAAAAATTTAATAACTTCCCTCATAATTAACTCAGCAATATAAAATTGGTATAATTGGAAATCATTTCTCAAGCTCTATCTAAACAAATAGGTTCCATTGCATTGTGATCATTTTGAAATTTTTATCGAAGTACCTAATTTATATAATAGTTAGTTGTACAGTTAGTGGCAATTAGTCACATGGCTAAAAAAAATTAATATTGTGACTTAAATGTTATTCACTGTGAAGATGATGATAGGACACTATTTAGGGAGGTGAACAAAAAAATTTTTTTTTGAAAAAAAAAATTTTGCTTAGTAAATCATTAAAGTACTTGATTGGAACTGTCCTTCGATGTAAAAATTATGACTGTATGTTTAATAGTTAGAAAGTTATGATTTTTTTTGTGTCGTTTTGGCTTAACATAGGTTGACATGGAAAAATTGTGATGAGAGCGTCTCGGTCGCTTAGCCAGCGAGACACACCCCCCGCTCAAAAAGTTAAAATTTGGAATTGAGTTTCGTAGGGGATAAATCTACTTATTAAATAAGAAATTTAATAGTAGATTTAGTATTCATAGTGAATTTCTAGCTCACAAATCTGATTTCATTTGTATTTATGAACTTTACTTGTTTAAAATGTAAATATTGATGAAATAAACAAATTATCGGGTCTAGATCTACAAGAAATGTCAGAGAGGCGGGGACAAAATGGCGGCGTTGTGATGGCAGAAAATAACGAAATATTTAAAAAGTGGGATCAAAATCGTCTGAAACAATTATTTTTCAAATGCGCTTTCAAATTAATGCGACGATGATTAATTCACAAAAACTATTTGAATATATCCAGAATATTAGGCTTTACATTACCTCAAGTGGTTAAAAATTGATGACGAAATTTCCTTAACAAAATTCACAAAAACTGTAAAAATCCCATAGCCCACAATGATAACCGTATTTTCAAGTTTTTGGGCGATGCGACGGATAAATCGCGATAAAACTTGGTAGAATTATAGCCAGGCATGATATCTACCGTGAAAAAAAAAATGAATGTTTGATGACTTTCCTGGACCCTGTATTGCTAAAAACAAAAAATGAGTATTTTTTATTATAAATATAAAAATGACAAATAACTTTAAAAAAAAAACTTAATTAAGCTTTATGTAGGCCATTGTCTAAAGTAACCGATAACACAAGTTTAAAACTTCTCACATTTCATTCAAAAGTGTAATAAATTTGCAAGTGTGGCTTATGTGAAAAAAAGTCAAAAACGCAATCACAAATTTATCGGTCATTTTTTCCTTTTTCACTTCCGGGTATTTTGGGCTCCCTACACTATTTTTTCCACATCTACAAAACTAAATCTAAATCTATGTAAAATTTGTTAAATCTCAAAATGAACAAGTAGATGTTTAATCTATGATATGCTAATTACTTGATCTGGATAAGATTTCCATTATTTATTAAATAATTCTTATCCTAGTCGTCCTAGATTAGATTTTAGATTATAATTGTAATCTAGATATAGAATATAGATCTAGAACAAATATAAAAATGTTTGAATCATTGAAACTGGACCTAGGTAGCTTCTACATAACAGAATTGCATTAATAAATAAATTACAATCTATAAATCTATATTGGATTTTTAAAAAGGTCTTTTTTTCTATATATATATTTAGATAGATTTATATAGCGCTAATAGTAATAAGGTACTGAAATGCACTGGCAGCCGGAGGAACAGGGGAATAACTCTTACGAAAAAAATCATCGAAAATTGGCGCCTGATATTGTCTAAATGTATAAAATAAAACAAAAATAAAAGTAGAATCTTAAGGCATGAGTAAATGCTATTTAAGTTTAGTATATTTACTAAATGAACATATCTCAAATTAAATCTTAATTCTTCACTTGTAGGGCTGAAACAAGATTAGCTATCATGTGGAACACATGGTCGTTGTTTAGTAGGTCAACATGAACATGCCTTGTCTGTCAGAGACAAGACATTTTAGATCAAGAATTTTGATTTCTTTTACAAGTTAAAATCACGTTCAAAATACTAAACCTAATTTAACGATTAATCAAGCATCAATTGTAAAATATATATTTATTTACCAGCCTGTTCATCTGCAGCGTCGTGATTATTTTTCCCTTCAGGTTTAGTGACTTTCGCTGGCGTCGCCATTTTCAACGTGAAGCGGGGAAAAAAAGAACGGGAGGATGCGCAGACGCAAAGAGAATGCTTCCGGTCACTAGGTACGCGGAGGAACTTACAAAATTTAAAATATGGCTTATCTAAATGATGTATTATTTATGCTAGATACTAATATTTCAATAAGGCATAGTTTAAACATATAATAATGCCATTTAAAGGCTAGGAAAATATTTTTGTCATTACTTTTTGAGGTATAATTTGTCTCGGGGACTTATTTCGAGTAAACGCGGCCAATTCCTTTGTATAACTGCAAAAATATGAAATGAGGTTATCCGGAATTAAATTTAAGAAACGAATCAAGAAAAAAAAAGTCGAAATTAGTAGGCCTTAATATTTATATTTTATAAATTTATCTACTTTAAGAATTGTGAAGAGTTATACAACTCGCCACTATGTTTTCATTATTAAGACATGTTGATCTAGATTATGACTAGATCTAGCTTTTTTTTTTTAAGGGTTTTCTCTATAAACCACCCTCACCGTGCCCCCATTACTTTAGTTACCCTATTTACATAATAATGTTATTGAGACCTAAACTGACTTTATATCACATAGTCGTAGTGTTGGTTACATAAATGATATGGCTTAGCTAGATCTATACATATTGATTAAATAGAAAAGAAATTATTGTGAAGACCTCAAGGCGTCTTATAAACAATAAATAGTAAACTCTCTAAACATAAAGCTCAAACTAGCTCAGTTTGATTATAATTGTGAAACCAGGACGTTAGAAAACTACTGAGAAAAGTTAGAAATAAAAGAATGGAACTGTAAAGTGTTGGTAAATAACACTCAATGTGAAGAGAATTTAAGTATTTGACCGACATGTCAATGGTGGGTCTATATTATAGGTCTATTTTCATTAATAATTGCCCGTTAAGAGTTTAGACGGTTTAGTCTGTAATGTTCGAAGAAGTGTTTTGTAGAAAAGGTAGGCCTACATTTTAAGATGCGCCAATAGATCGCAGGCTATCATGGGCTTAGGAGCGAACATTTCAAGTATTCAATATTTCATATATTAACCTGTTTTCTACCAGTCTCAGGGCTCCAACAATAGGACCTTATCTTATCTATTACAGACGTTACTTCAAAAACGAATTATTATTTAATTACGTCCTACGGATTTCATGTGTCAATCTAGTCATGCATGTTAATCAATGACTTGTCCGAAGTAAATTAGTTCAATCATCAATGAAATCTGTAGGCCTATAAGTAACTAACTTGACAGTGCAATTATAGATCTGTGATGCTCCCATTTCATTATTTGTATCAGATAATGAGATACATCAAAAAGAATTAGGCCTACCTAAGTTATAACATCCATTGCACATTTCAAGTAATTTAAGCCTAGTAGAGAGATTGCCTCTGTCTCAAGACACCAGGTCGGAACAATCCATTATTGCGCAGTGTAGAACGGGGCACTGCCCTGTTGGTGCTTATTTTGCCCGGTTCCAGCCAAATTTTGATGCCCGTTGCCGACACTGTGGAGAGTCGGTGGAAACAGTGGCGCATATCTTGCAGAAGTATCCGTGCGGGATATTTTGTCTTTAGAGTCACTTGTCCTGTGTGGGAGCTTAAAGGCACTACGCCTAACAGCAGCGTTTCTTGCCAAGGCTCTACGGGAGGACTAATCCTTCCAGCCTTGCAACCAAATGGAGTTTATCTCAGGTCTCAAGACACCTGACTGATTTTTTTTCAAGCAATAAGTTAGCTGAATTACATATAATTTTAAATTTAAAACTTTAAAATAGCGTCCATACTGTTGTATGTAGCAGAATGAAGCTCCATAGGGGGTAGAAAAGTTGAAGACATGCGACAAGGGCACAATCGAGGAGGATGAAAAGGTTGAACTCTATTGAAGGGTTGTGTCCCTTAGATCCACCACAGATAAGTCGCGTGATCTACCAAACGGGGCAGTAAAATAAACTGAACAAGCTAAATATAAAAATCGCTTCTAAAAAAAAAGTAAGGGGGAAGAACTCCACACTTACAACTACATCATTTCTTAATAATGAATTGTCTACAGTGTCTAAAGTTAAGATAATCTTCGTGTTGCGGCGAACGTTTTTAGTTTTTGTCACACAAAGGTCGTCAACGATGTTAAACACTTGAGAGAAGTTTGACCATTCTGATCATTCGAGAAGAATCGCTTAAGCGGAAAAGATTTGAAATGTCTTCTTCAAGAAGTTTTAAATCAATATTATTGCTAACGCCTCTCGCAAAAACAGTAGACATTTTAAAAGGTCCTTAATAGAAGATGATACGAAGTCTTTAGCTTACAATATTCTTTTTTAACATTGATAATAATGCCATTTTGCTGGGTTAATATTCAAACGTTGATTGATAACTACAATGAAATACAACTTTTTAATTTTTACCTTGTAAAAATTGAATGGCTTCACCCCATAGGCATACATATAGGCATATATGTCTATGCTTCGCCCCCTCCCCAATGGTCAGGAAGTAGCACCCCCTCTTATAAAGTACAGACGTTACTTAAAAAAGAAGATGATTACGTCTTACGCGTCATGCATCTAGTCATGCATGTTAACCAATTACTTAAATTCTGCCAAGCCATTGGTTTTCCTGTCTGCCTCAGGCAACCCATTCCATGCTCTAATAGCGCCAGGGAAGAAGGAGCATTTGTAGAAATTAGTTCTAGCATATGGAACGAGGAATGTGCCTTTATCTTTGTGTCTTTCATAGTAATTTGAAGATTATGGTTCAGTGTTTTATGTATAATTGCTATTTTACTTTTGAGTCTTCTATCCTGAAGGGTTTCTAAATTTAGTGATTTTACTAAATGTGTTATTTTAGTCAAATGTGAATTATCGTTTGTTATGAATCTCGCTGCTCTATTTTATATCTGTTCTAGTTTCTTAAGTTTTCTTGAGTTTAAGGGTCCCAAAACAGAGAATGCATATTCTGTTATTGGCCTAACCGATGTTAAATAACATTTTAGTTTTATGTTCTTATTAGATTTTTAGAAATTTCTTTTAATAAACCCTAATGCTTTGTTTGATTTTTTAATAGTTTCATCAATATGGGGATTCCATGACAGCTTCTCATTTATTATAACACCTAGGTATTTTGCTGTTTTAGTCTGTTACTGGTTTACCATGAATAAGATAAGTGGAATTTATTTATTTTTAGTTTTTTGTTTTGACTCATAATAACTAACATTTTTCTGGGTGGAAAGACATGCTCCAATTCGATTACCATTTCTGTAATTCATCTATTCTCTTAGTAAAATTTCAGTATCTTGTGTTGTTTTTATTGTTCTATATATCATGCAATCATCTGCAAATAATTTGACTTTTGTTCCTGAAGTAATACAATTTGGTAAATCATTTATGTAAATTAAAAATAGTAGTTGACCTAAGACTGTTCTTTGAGGCACACCTGAGTTTACTGTAATTGGTGTTGCTTTAGAGCGATTTATTATTACAGTTTGTTCTCTCCCTATCAGAAAATCCTTAATCCACTGATGCAATGGACCATCAATGCCAAAATATTTTATTTTTTATGCAAACCATGGAACTATACTATGGTGGTGAACTTTGTCAAAACCCTTAGAAAAATCAAATAAGATAGCATCTATTTTCTCGCTCCTATCTAAACGTTTTTAAAATCATCAATTAGTTCCATGAATGTCCCCCACAGCTCGAGAAAAGCTGCAGTAGATCATGCACAGTTGTACTGGGCTTGTCCTAAGATCATCCTCGTGTTTAGTGACCATTACTGGGTTGGGTCGTACTATATGTGACGCACAGCAACTCGGTGCGCTCGTTATTTAACAGTCGATGGCAGCGCTAACCATCGTGAATTTCCTTATTTTTCTCCACAATTTCGTGTAAGGGCCGCCACTACAGCTCTCGGGACACTGATGTAGTCCCCTTCTCGAACTTGCTGATTGAACCATTCAACCCTTTGGTTTGATTATTGGAGGCCTAAAGCAATGACGTTTCAGTTATTTACCTGTGATTGATTGTTATTTTGAAAGTATTAAAACAAGAGTGAAATCCATTTATTTCTGGAATGAGATTTATTTCACAAAATAAAATCGACAGTGAATGAACACAATGATCAAAGTGACACAAAAAAAAAATACAACAACATAATATGGAACAAAGACAACAAAATGGTATTATGACAAGTTACATCTGAACAGTGACATGTTTTGCTTGCTTTGTTGTTTTTAACTCATAATAAGATGGGTTTGCTCAATGGTTGTGGTGAGTTCAGAGTTCAAGTCATTATCAAAGGGAAAGTTGTGTAATACTACGAAGCACTAATAAGTAACCCTATCCCTAAGGAAGGATACATTTCATTGGTTTGGCTGCCTAACATTTGACCCTAGCAACAGGTTAACTCAACCGCTGCTCTACAGAGCATTAAGTCTGATATGTTGTACAATGCAGATGTTAATTTTGTAAATAATATATAACCACTTGAAATATCTTGGCTCATTACCATTAAATATAATTGAACATGAGGACCATCATTAAAAAAAATTCTCAAGTGCATACCACATCAAATAGAATTTCTGCTTAAAAAAAAAAGGAACAACAAATCTATATCCAAAGATGATTCAAACAATCCTAAATACAACTGTGACTATTGTTTTACATGGCTGTAATAGAATATAGTCATAGATAGAAGATAAAAATGTAAGCAATATGGCATGGAATAAATGTGAAAACAGTAGTCATTAATTGATATCAAAATAATATGTTATGATGTGAATGAAATGTACTGACTCTGCCTATTATTGTTTCACTAATTGTGAGTAATGTGTTGGAATTTCTAAACTTGGACGCATCAAAATATATCATAACAAGCTAAATGAAAAATGCTTAAAACTGAAAGCAGAGCAAAGCATACATCTAAGCACTATATAGTATATACATCCATGTAGATCAAAAGACTGTACAAGCAAAACACATTTATATATATATAAGTACAGAAACAAAACGTAGTTTCAGAATTATAAATAGAATGAATCAACCAGATGAACAGCAAATAAAACAGAAACGTTACCATGAACACATCCATAGTACCACGACAAGTGCGAAATGGGCAGGGCTGCGGACATTTACAAATATAATAAAATAGAAAACTATTAATACAGGCTCAAAGTGACTGACAAAGAAAAAAAAAATCACACAGATATAAGTTCCAAAATAAATCAAGAATCTAAAAAGTATCACCCAACATTTGTAAGAAAATGGCTAGAATAGAATATCCAAGAGATTAAACAAGAAAAAAAAAAGGTAAGACTTCTGTTGTATCACTCATTTCACCATGGCATCTTTCACTTGACAAACATTGGAAACATTGAGGACTTCAACAAAATAATGCAAGGTGCATAACATAATACAAGATGAACATAAAAAAAAAGAAGGTCTCTATAATAAAAGACTGTGATCTAAAGATAGCATTTAATACAGCAAACTCAATTTGATCGTTGTAAAGCAAAAATGATCAAAAGTTGACAGACAAAACAAGAAAAAATCAAACATTTCGTAGAATCTGAATGTATGTGTACACAAAGTAATACAAATTGTAGAAGAACTATATCTAATTATATTTGCAAAATAAAAATTACAAACATATCATAAATGATTATGAGTAATGTAAGAAACAAAAAAAGGATAATTGTAAATTGTGTGTTATTTTATGAGATGACGAGGCCATCTGTTGTGAACTAATGATTCAAATATTTGAGTAAACAGATGAATGCTGGTATGTTTCTCATCAATGGAATGTTTACAAAATGCTAAATATCAACACCTAGACAAGCAACTGATAACTTTAAAAAAAAAAAAAAAATTGAAATACTTGGTTTTCAATTTTACAAAGTTGTTGAAATATTTTTTTTTATCATAAAAAAGAAAAGTCTGGAAGAAAATAGAATGTATGGCACTCTAGATCTCTAGATAAAAAAACATTTCGGTAAGAGATCTTAAAAGTTGAATACAATATTTTTTTTAAACAAATGAACTTACAAATTTTTTCAGCAATAATTATAACAAAATTATTCTGATACCACTACATAAAAAGCTAAAAAAAAAAAGAATAACAACAAATAGGAAGAAGTCTTATGTAAAATTTTTGGAGAGTCTTAATAAAGATTCATTGGAATGCTTTGGAGACTTTATCTTTTTGTGTACTTAAAAAATCTAGATTAACTTTAAATATCTTGGCACATACATTAAATATAAACAGAACATGAGGAATGTTGCATAAAGACTACTTTGGCTGCAAAACAATTATGAATATTGTGTATTTAAACAAATAATTATAAACAGAAACAAATAATGATAAAAAAAAGTAATTAATTTTTTTCAAGATAAGTTAATAAACATTTTCATACCACAGTTTTGAAAAAACAACAACATACAACTTAAAAAAAAGACATGTCAATAGGGCTAAACAGCAACACTGCATTGAACCTATCTCTATCAAATCTAATGTAATCACTGCTGATGATAGCAGCAAATGATAGTTGTTGAAATTTCATTTAATTTTCTGTTTTATTTACAATGAAAACTTTAGATGTAATTTTAACATCAGCAAATTTATTTTCAGAACCGGAATTCAATAGTTATACTAGCAGATGAACTGAATTTGAAAAACCAAGAAACAATGAAATAATTATCCATATTTTTAAATTGACTTCTGGAATTCAAAATATGAAACATAAACTGAACATTTAGTACCTTTAATGTAAAGAAAAATAATTTATATTCACCAGCACTAAAATAGAAATATATAAATAGAAATTCACTTAAATGCACTAATATATATGTCACTATTTCGAAAAGAAATGAATGCCAAAGAAAATTTTTAAAAATGTTTAAAAATAAAGCAACAACAGTTATATCAACTCAGAAAAACAAATTCCTAAGGGTAAAGAAAAAATAATTTAAGGTTATCTTTCTCCTTTTTTTTTATTTCAAAAATATTTTATCCCTCTTCAATTACACCCCCAAAAATAATGAATTTTAAGGATTACAAATGTCATAGATGTCATAAGTAATCAATGTAATTATTCAAATGGTTACAATATTTGCATTTTCTAAACTTAGTCAAAAAACAATTTTCTCTGCTCATTGTAAATTAAATAGCTGCCAGCAGCATGGTCCGATATAAATACAAGATTGTAATGTACAGGGTAAATTAAGATTTCAATTTTCTTTTCTTATATACTATACACAAGAATCAAGTTTTTCTTCACCAATAAATAACTCACAAAAATATGAGTGTGTCAAAACCTTATATAAAAGTGAGAGTCCTTTGTACATGAAAGATTTCTGTATCAAGTCTTTGAAACAAAATGACAGAACAACACTCAGTAAGCAATAAATGTGGATTGGCTTGTCAAACATTAACAGTCCAATACAATTTACATATCCAAAGATCTGTCCTTAAAATTACTTTGGAAGACCCTACATAATGATACACTATGTAAACCCTGTAGATTGATTCATAAAAAGTAGACAAAAAGACAACTCCAGGACCTACTAGTTAATTAACTACAAGGTGTGCCCTAACCATGAGGTGTCCGCACATTGTTCAGAAGTATAATATTGTCACAGATGATAATAAATAACACATATAAAGAACAGAGACAGTAGCTGACACAGACTGAGATGTTTTCATCTAATAGATGTGCAAGTATAAATTAGGTAGAAAATATATACGATAAATAAAAGTATATGATACTTGTAGAACACTATTCAAACACTAGTCTAGAACTAAATTATTTACTAAGGCAACTATTGCATGAGTTCTACTTCCCATAATGCTGCTATTATATTAATAGTTGTCACTGTAATCATATTTAGTCAACCTTTTTCAACCATAAAAATACAGCTTGCCACATCCAACATCACAGCTAGCATTGACCACATTCATAATTGTTGCACACAATAGTCAGTTTTCAATAGTCTGCATATTCCTTTTTCTTTGAAGATAGAAAAATAAACAAAGACAAAGTAATAGTTCTATTCAATAAATACACTTGCAAAGTGCTATACTCTCTTGCAGTCATGTTTGTCAGAGACTGCTAAGATCAATGTGCAGATATTTTTGTTTTAAAAGGCATCACAGATAAGTTGTACTTCTTTACATTCAACTGTATGTTTCTCAGTATGGACCATGATAAGAATCCTATGTTGCTATCCAACAATGAAATATTCACCTCCTCAAGTTTAAGTAACCCATTTTGTAAAGTGACATTAAACTTTAGTCGACTTAAGGCATATTCAGGTGTTTCAGCAGACGATGATATTACCATTCTCTTTTTAGTTTATGTCCAGGGGGAGGCAAGTGCTTGGAATGATGAAGAGAAAAATCAAGGAGTGTGATTTTGTATACTGAATATAGGTATAAATGTGTAGGGTGCTCAAGTTCAATGATTACTTCTTGTTGATGGGTAGGTCATTCTGTGAAAACAAAACTACTAAATATATTGGAGTTAAAAAAGAAGGTCTGAAGAATCATTGGTTGACCAGGTGCTGGTGTCAACCTCCTCAGCTGGACGGAGCATGAGAGCGTCAGGGTCAACAGGGGGCTCCTCTGGTTTAATCACAGGTTCTGGCTCTTTTTCTTTGATGGCAGAGCCAAACTGAAAGTCTTCTTGAAAACGTCCTTTATAAGACTGGAGATTTCCTGAGCAAACAAAAACATGTATGTTAATATTTTCAACATTTTTATTAAGACGAAAAAGAGGTTTTAGTTTGGGAAATGAAAAAAACAACAAAAACAAACAAATACTCATTAAATATATGAATATAAGCTTAAACAAAACTGAAATATTTTTGCTTGTACCGGTACAAATATTTTGAAAAAAGGAAGGTTATTGTTACATATGCACAAACTGATTTTCATAATGTCAAAAGTTGAAAACTAATGAAATCATATTAAAATTAAATTATTATAAAATATATTTTTTTTGGCTGATGGACTTTTCACTAGTTTTCACTTGTTCAAATAGATATCTTATAATATTTTATTATAGAACTAATGAATGCGTGGTTAAAGCTATTTTATAAAGACTCATAAAAACTAAGCCATTTATTTAAAATAGCTCAGATCCTACTCATTGTAAATTACTAAAAAGTGAGGGTAATTTACATTTTAAAAACCTAACACATTATTTTGGCCTCACAGCATAATGCCTACGGAACACACACATCTTTGCAGGGCTGTACTAATACCTGAACTAGACAGGGATGTATTGGACTTGAGACCATCATCATTCCCAAAACCCCGTGGTGTTTCTGGACCATCATCAGATGACTCAGCACTCTCGCCATTCATGTCCTCCAGGAATATCACATCTGCAGTCTCATTGGGATGTTCTTCTAAATATTTCTCAAGAGCCCATTCCTCGCTAGGGTATTCGAAAGTTTCAATCTTTGAGTCATTAAACTGGATATTAATCTGGAAGTGAAGAAAGAAAGAAAAAAAAAATGTTGATTTAATTTAAACACTTGAAAAGTTACATTAAAAAATATTGCAGGAAATGTAATGTAAAAAAAAAAAAAAGGAATTAGAAATACCAAAAGCAGTATTAGAGAGGTGAATTGTCAAAATGATATTACTTCCTCTAGAGCCTGTTTTTCTGTTTCAACACTGTGTTTAGAGAAACCAGACAGACAAAAAGAGCCTAAGTGAGACTAATTCAGTACACAAAACATAGACAGTGCTGAATCAAAAGAACATTAATAATGGCACATGTGAGTGAGAGAACTTTGTTGCTGTCCTAAATACCAGGAACTATAATGACAGAGAAATGGGAATAATTGGACTTATGAATTTTCAATCAATACAATACCCAAGCTTAGTGATGTGAACAGTGATCAATATTATTGATAACAAAACTTTGCAACCTGAGAAGAGTGAAACTCTTAGTTTTATTTGAAACTCTTATTATTTCTATTTGAGACTCTTATTTAGTTCTATTTGAAAGCTTTTTAACTGAATCTTAAGAAATGGAATGATAAAAATGAAAACAAATTAAGACTGAAGCTAATAATGATGGGATGCAGAAAAAAAAATTTATTATATACAATTGTAATGTTCTTAAATATTGAGCCCTACTATATAATGAGTATTTTGCTTGCAATGATGTATATACAAATTAAATAAAACAAAAAAAACAAAAAACAACAACATATACTTAATTATTGAAAGATACTTTCACTCCACAATGAAAAGATTAGCATGACCCTTATTAGCTTCAAAAGAAGAAAAACACAGAGCACATAATACGGATAAGTGTATGAGACTTTGATTGGCATGAGTTACAGTTCTTTACCTATGATATCCTATACTCAAGGAACATGTAATGCATTTCTTAGCCAATGTCATCATTATCTAAACAAGATAGAGCGAGAATACAGATAAATCTATGACTCAATGTAGCAGGTCAATTTGTCACTTTCCGGTGTTCTACATGTTGTACCGGCACTCTAATAGTTCATGCTCAAAGAGGACAAACTAAAAAATAAAACAAAACTAAACAAAAAAAAAGGTTTTCTATTTTGTAAATTAAATAGCCACAAAAAATCCGATTGTTTTAATGGTCCAAATAAAATTGTCTGGACCGATGAACTATTGACCTTTGGTCCAAACTTAGCACTTGTCAAATATTACAGTGTCACACACTGGCTCTATTGAACAGCTCACCCCTGTCCCAGGCAGTCGCTGTGGGCCACTTGGTTAAAGCTCTACACCACCAGTAAGAGATCATCTTGACTTAGTGTAGTGCAGTGTTCGCAGCCTCACGCTAGATGTTCACTGAGCTATATACTCTGCCTCTCGCTTCCAACTAATATCTGCACTTAATGGCAACTCTTATAATGCATGCACAAACTGTACAACCCCCCCTCCGCCCCCCCCCCCCCTTTTTTCCCGATAATGTCTTCATCTCCGTATCAGCAAAAATGTGAATAATAATTTAGTTGTATAGGAAACTAAACAAACAAACAAAAAAAAAAAAAGACCTCAAGGAAGATAGGAAAAAAAAAATGCTTGGTGTGAATATATTTGAATCCTTGTCAAGTAGATTGGTCAAAATCAAATTCTGAGGCAGAGGTCGCAAAGTGCAATTAGAGATCGATAAAGGTCGCAAAGTGCAAAGAACAATTAGAGATGTACAAGTCCCTCATTCTTGCACAAATCATATTTAAGTTTGAGTTTTTGGCACATCGGCACAATTTAGGCCATGTCGTGCCCGTAATGAAGGATTACTCTTCCTTTATATCACCAGTGCTAGATTTCATACAGTTAAATCATTAAACAAATCATATTTGAAATAACAGCGAGAATGAACCATGCACATATAAGCTGTTTATTTACTGTAGACATGTACATGGAAGTCATGGACTTACTGCCCTCTCAAACTGTACAATTCATTAGTAACTGCGAGGGGGTGGAGAGGTGAGTTGAGAAGAAAGTTTTGAATTATTTCTCTATTGATTCGCTTTTATTTTGTCATTGTAAGTTGTTTTGTTTTGTTTAAACAACACTAAGCTTCTTAATCTGCCATGTCCACTACACGATTAGAATTGAATGCGATTATTTTTTTCTAGCACACACCTATCTGACGTAACAGTATCAGTATCATGACGGTGTAACAACTGCATACACTGTCTGGCCAGCTCTCCCACACAAAGCGGGCAGCATGAAGTGAATGAACGGGACAAGAACAGGTTTTTAGCACCCACTGTTTGTGTCTGACAGTGCGACATTTGACGGTAGAAGTGGGCGTGTCTGCAGGAATGTTCTACTTGTCATATACATACATGTACTCATGGCAACAGGATCAAGTGGAGGACAGGACATCTAGTAGGAGGAAAGAACATTTACGTAAGAAAACAGGACATCTAGAAAAGAGAACAGATCTACATAGAACGAAAAAACATCTAGATAATAGGACAGGACATCTAGATAAGAGAACAGGACATCTAGATAGGAGGACCGGACATCTACATAGGAGGACATGACATGTAGATAAAAGAACAGGACTTTTACATAGGAGGACATGGCATGTAGATAAGAGAACAGGACATCTACATAGACTTACAATGAGAACCAATAGAGGACAACGATAAAATTCTTAAGAGATTTGCAAGTCTCCGCAGACACAGTGTGGCAAGCGCTTTGGACTGTCTTCCCATCATCCTCCCCTGCTGTTTCATATCTTATAAATTAAAGACGTATTGATCAAGTCGTGCACATTAATCAAATACTCGGGCAAAGACGTCACAGACTTCTGTTTGGAGGGAAACGTCCGAGACTTGTAAGTAAACAACCCAAACATGTCCCGATTTGAGGAATTCGAATAAGAGTAATGCAGAGCTCAGACAAGGACGCTTACATTGAAGACTATACTGGAATCGACACAACGTTCAATGAGCTCCAACTGAAAATAGAATCACAACCAGCCCCATGCAATCGAAAAGCTTCAAAGTCAGATGCCAGTCACACGTGAGGGACACTGAAGTACACGATCACTTCTGTTTTCTGGTATGTTTAATGGGTAGGTTATGATAATGAAAAATTAAATTGATGAAACAATGATAACAGACTTATCACCATATGAAAAGTTGCAATATTATATAATATACAGTGTCAGAACAAGAAAAAAAAAGTTCTAACATTAGTTAGAATCGAACTCTCGACTGTACATTGCCTACACTACACGTTCAAGTCCCATCACCCCCACGACGTGATACCGCCTACATAGAGTGTCATGTACACGGCCGTGATGAAGCCCAAGCTGAGAGAGAATGACGAATCTGACATAAAGCGTACTTTATGTAAATGAGCTACTGCATCAGTGGCGTGTGCAAAACCCATACGTCATACCGGATGGTCTCACTGACAGACATGAGATTGTTTAGAAGATCCTAGCTCAGCAAACAATACTTTATCTTGTCCAATCTTGTCCCATAATGTGACTAGAAACACGCTTGAAATTAAACCCATCTTGTGTGTCTATATAAAACCTAGATCCTTTGACAGTATTTACAATTAGCTAAAAGAATAGTTTATTTGTTTAGAGTAGCTTATATAGACGAGTACCTCTGTTAACCTAAAACACCAAGAGGTCGACTGCTGTGACAAATTAATGTTGTAACAAGCCTGTAGATCTAAGATAGAGTGGTAGCAGAGTGGTACAGCGCTTGGTCTTCGAATCGAGGGGTGTTGAGGTCGCATCCCAGTGATGACTCGGATTTTGAGCTTCGGGATTATTAGGACGCTCATGAGTCCACACAACTTTAATGGGTAACTGATAAACGCTGGGTAAGAAAAGGCGACTTATCGTTGTGCTAGCCTCATGACACTCTCGTTAATCACCGGCCACAGAAACTGATGAGCTGTACATCATGAAAGGGGTTACCTTTAGATGTTTGTAAGATTGATAACGTTTTATTCTCCATGTTATTTCTCCCACACCTATTCTCGAATCAAGTTGAAACGTTGCACAGTCCTTGATTGTACCTGAAAAATCAACCAGTTAGTCTAGTAATTACTGGTTATTCAATATTTTGTTTGATACCAGCAAGGGAAATCAATCCTTCAGTATACACAGATATGGTTAAATATGTCGGCTTCGACCCCTTAAATAATTGTACTCATTATTTCTCCCACACCCATAAAGTTGAAACTTTAAACAAATATTTATCATACCTAACAAAACATGAGTCAATTAAACAATTAACCAATTAATTATTGGTAATTACTTTGTTTGATACCGAAAAAGGAGAATAGCTTCTGCATTTTTAGTGATATAGTTGTAAGTATGGAGTTATTACACTATGATAAGCTTTTTTTTTTTTTTTTAAAGAATTATTTCTTTTTTTTTGTTAATTTAATTTTTTTATTTGAGCAGACACTGAGCAGAAATTGTCTCAATATCATCCCCTTGTGTTCCCCCCTCTTCATATCTACAAGGATTTCATCATGTACACACTTCAAACTCGAATCAGATTAGTAGGTCACAGATACAGTCTGAGTAGGTCACAGATACAGTCTGGGTCGGTCACAGATACAGTCTGAGTAGGTCACAGATACAGTCTGAGTAGGTCACATTACAATAACGCTGCTTTGTAGTGGGATAATAAAAACTTCTTTTACCCTCATGGAGTCAATAAATGTTGGTTCTCATTACAAGGCGATAGTCAAGGGACAGCAGCGAGTGTTTCTTCCACTCCAAGAGATCATGATATCTACAAGTTATAGACATTTGTTGTTGCTCCCAAGAGTTGAGACAGTCTCTGATGTTAGCGATGGAAACCAGTGGAAAGAATTGAACTCGTAGTGTTATTTCAGCAATATTCTTGTCAAAAGGGACACATAGAATCCAACAAAAGGCAAGACATTAGTAAACGAATAAGTATTTTAGTAGACTGACATAGAGTAGCCGATAGTTCTTTGACAAGACAAACATGAACGAAATACTTGTTTCAAATAGAATACCTCTATTCTTATAGAGCGATCGTTTTCCTCCAAATAACTAATGAATGTTAGATTTAAAAATAAAACAATGAAACATTTCTACCCCCGCGAACCATTCTTCCCCTGAGAAAGACTCCTGGTTAAGCGAATGTTTAGACCTACTCAACGTTCTAATAATCCAATGATAGGCCTTTACATCTAGATCTAAGCAAAATAGTCCAGATCATTAACGTATTCAACTCTTGAATCGATAACGCCTTACATTCGGCGTATGATTTCTAAATAACACTTGATATAGTTTATTTATTAAGCATAAAGAAACAATGCCATTTAGTTTATTATGCATAAAGAAACAATGCCATTTCAATGCGAGAGTTACAACCGAAAAACTCTTTCCTCTTCTTTACGATTCCTCTATTCAGGTTGCACATTCATCGGCAAAACCTGGAAACAAACGGAACCTGG
The DNA here is from genome assembly GCA_036873155.1 of Biomphalaria sudanica. Lineage (NCBI taxonomy): Eukaryota > Metazoa > Mollusca > Gastropoda > Planorbidae > Biomphalaria > Biomphalaria sudanica. The sequence goes on along the minus strand of JAZGLO010006723.1, from coordinate 694,947 downwards.
ACACGGTTCTCGAAAACGGTCCTAACGATTAAACTAACGATGACTATACAAAGAAAATAATTTAAATTTGGCTAGAGAACTAGAAAATCTTACTCTGTAACGTCTTCGGGTGTTTCCACAGGTAGGCCCTATTCATCAGAACTGATGAGTTAGTGTTCAGAAACATTCTGCGCACCGTCTTCTAAGTCTAGATCTATAGGCTAATCATTAGAACAGTCTAGTAGATTTATACATTCGCTTATCCAGATTTTTTTTCTCGGGGGTGGGGGTAAACAATGTAATTTTTTTTTTAAATCAACCATTCATTAGGCCAAATATTCGCTCTACAAGATGTCTAAAGGAGGAGTCGTCTTTTTATTTTTTTAAATAATATATTTTTCATAATTTCATAAGAGCAGCATTTGTAACTCTATCCAGTCGACGGCCCCAGCGTACAGGCGCTATTAAATGTCTGGCTCAAAGCTACTTTCAAACATACGTTTCACTTCTCATAGAGCTGCTTTCAAAGTTTAAAGGGCGGAGAGATCAAACTGACCTCACATTGACCTCAGCAATGCGGCGAACAACTTGACAAGACCTACCAATGTAGTGAATTCTTTTGTTTCCTACCTAGCCCTCTCCCTGTCATTCATGTTAATTCAAGATTCTGTTCCTACGAAGATGTACAGCAACAAGAAAAACCAAGACACAGAAAATAAAACACGCATTACAAAAATGAAGGAGCTCTAATAACGATATTATTCAAAGGGAGAGGGTATATGTGTGGGTAGGGATCATGTCTATGGGGAAAAAGTAAGGGGGGATTATTCGCACAGCTTTTAGGCAATGGACAATGGATATCTTTTCTTTTTTTAAAACAATAGCGCATTCCAATTTCAAAGAGTACATTGTATAACCCTTTTTGTCAATTTCATGTCACAAAACCGTGTAGGACTATTTCAAGGTTTATAACTAGGTCTAGCGGATCGAGTTCAAAGTGTTACTTTTCCATGACTTGTAACCCGAACCCTAAATACACAGTTCAGACAAGTCACTACATAGGTTAAGTCAGCACTATAATATCCAAATATCTGTTAACAGCAATAGCATCCAAAAATAGCTGTGGTCATTTTATGATTCAAGTGAAAAGGGTAGTGTGTGTGTGTGTGTGCGTGTTTCTACATGTTATCACGTTAGTGTAACAGATAGTATACAAGTGGAACATGAAATAGTGTAAAATAAAGAAAAAGACAATGTTAAGAATGGACAGTATAATGTAAGGTAACTAAAGCAAATATTTAGCATCTTTTCTTTCTTTTAGACAGCTGGTGAAATAATAGAGATCTTAAAAGGACAAGATCTGAAACACTCAGTTCATACGCTCTAGACTCGAGGGGTTACTTGGTGGACAGTTCATACACTCTAGACTCGAGGGGTAACTTGGTGGACAGTTCATAGGCTCCAGACTCGAGGGGTAACTCGGTGGACAGTTCTCACGCTCTAGACTCGAGGGGTAACTCGGTGGACAGACTAGAGTTGTGCAAAGGAAATTTCGGTTAGGCAAATGTAGGTAAAGAGCTTTGATTGTCTATAAATGAGAAGGTGATAGATGGTGCAGTAGACCAAGAAGTGACGATACATGGTGCAGTAGACCAAGAAGTGACGATACATGGTGCAGTAGACCAAGAAGTGACGATACATGGTGCAGTAAACCAAGAAGTGACGATACATGGTGCAGTAGACCAAGAAGTGACGATAGATGGTGCAGTAGACCAAGAAGTGACGATACATAGTGCAGTAGACCAAGAAGTGACGATACATGGTGCAGTAAACCAAGAAGTGACGATACATGGTGCAGTAGACCAAGAAGTGACGATAGATGGTGCAGTAGACCAAGGAGTGACGATAGATGGTGCAGTAGACCAAGAAGTGACGATAGATGGTGCATTTGACCAAGAAGTGACGATACATGGTGCAGTAGACCAAGAAGTGACGATACATGGTGCAGTAGACCAAAAAGTGACGATAGATGGTGAAGTAGACCAAGAAGTGACGATAGATGGTGCAGTAGACCAAGAAGTGACGATACATGGTGCAGTAGACCAAGAAGTGACGATACATGGTGCATTTGACCAAGAAGTGACGATACATGGTGCAGTAGACCAAGAAGTGACGATACATGGTGCATTAAACCAAGAAGTGACGATACATGGTGCAGTAGACCAAGAAGTGACGATAGATGGTGAAGTAGACCAAGAAGTGACGATAGATGGTGCAGTAGACCAAGAAGTGACGATACATGGTGCATTTGACCAAGAAGTGACGATACATGGTGCAGTGGCCCAAGAAGTGACGATACATGGTGCATTAAACCAAGAAGTGACGATACATGGTGCAGTAGACCAAGAAGTGACGATAGATGGTGCAGTAGACCAAGAAGTGACGATACATAGTGCAGTAGACCAAGAAGTGACGATACATGGTGCAGTAGACCAAGAAGTGACGATAGATGGTGCAGTAGACCAAGAAGTGACGATAGATGGTGCAGTAGACCAAGAAGTGACGATAGATGGTGCAGTAGACCAAGAAGTGACGATACATGGTGCAGTAGACCAAGAAGTGACATGTAGTGCAGTAGACCAAGAAGTGGTTCTTCGTTCTCATTTTTATGTTCGAGCGTTCAGATGTCTAGACCAACATATGAGATGAACTGTGCAGTGGTTTCCAAAATCGGGGAGCTCTCCATATAGTTTTCGTTCTATTGGGGTATTTTGGGGCCAGTGTCTTATATGGGCCTCTTGGTAAAGAGAGCAGTTTTGTTGAAGGACATGGTCAGCATTCTCAGATGACACTCCACATCGGCAGATTTCACTGGTTCCAATTTTGAGCTTCCGGTACATATGTTTGTCTCATTCTGTTGTGTCCGGTCCTGAGTCGAAAGATTAGACGTTGATCTTGTCGGGATAGCTTATAAAAGGCATCATCTTTCTTGTGATTCGGATGAGAGCTTGTCCATTTCTCATTTATTTTATTTACTATTAGTTTCTTCATTTCTTCTGGATAGAGTGCAATGTCTAACTGTGATAGTTCTCCCACACTTTTGGCGAATGCGTCATCCCTCTCGTTTCCTTCTGGTTCTACTTGTGCTGGTATCCATTGAAAAACTTTTTTTTTTTTTTTTGCTTTGTTTTGTTGTGCTGTTGAGCTTTATAAGTGCTGTCCTGAGTCATTTTGTATAGGAGGAATCAACGTTTTTCAAACTTTGGAGGCTTGTTTTCGCATTGGTTAGAAACTTATTAGAAAGACAATCTGACTGTGTGGGGTACTTGAATGATTTGCTAGCATGGTAGCAGCTAGTGCTAGTGCTTCCCTTTCTGCTCTGTGACTGTCAGAGAGCTCTCCAGTTGCAATGGATTTTTCTAGTTTTTCTCCATCGAGCCATTCGATGAGTATTCCAGCTCCTTCATTTGTGGTGGCTTTATGAGATGAGCCATCCGTGTAAACTCTGATCCACTGATTGCTAGGATAATGAGTTTGTAGGAAACAATTCACTACTTCCTTGAGCTCTGTTGGAATGTAGTCAGATTTTGTGGTTATATTTTTAGTATGGTCACTTCTAGTAGGAAAAAGAGAGCTTTCGTCCCAGGCGGGAGATTCATTATGATGTATTGTGGATTCCAGAGTTATTTTATTCAAGCTGGTGTTTCTTTTTTAGGTTTAGCGATTCCTGTATGAAATTAGTCCTTTTGAGACGGTTTTTAAAGAAGTGATGATAAATGGTTCAGTATACAAAGAAATGAAGATAGATGGTGCAGTAGACCAACAAAACTCTACACAAAGAATCACTAAAGAGATACAGCCATTAACTCGTGCACACATATAGATAGATATAAACTGAACTCGGCAAATTGCATATATTCTAATGACTATAATGAATATACTAATGTTTCAATAATTTTTTAGATTTGATTCCCTTGTAGAAATTATTGAACAAAACCAAAACAATTTTTCTCTTTTAAAAAGCAGTGGTGTTAAATGATTAGCGAGGTGCGCTATCTGGTCCGCGGATCTTCAAGTTGAAGACATTCCTGAAAGTCAACTATTGGTTCCAACGCTGTATCTGTGTGGAAGTAGGAGCTGAATTTCTCGAGTTTCACCTTGAACAAAAACGGAAATTCACTTTCCCCCCCCTTCTTTCCAACCTTCATTTCCCCGTACAGCTAACCTGACGCCCTTATCAAACTATGCTATGGACCAACACACTGATCAGGAAGAAGCTATTGTATTGTAATATAGAGCAAGAATGTTACGCCCCGATAACAGTGTTAAACCAAACTATAAAGAGTGATTCCTGTAGTAGTGTACACGTGTAAGAGATACCGGTATACCAGTAAGCTAAGCAAACTTGTGTATGTGTATCATGTGTAAATAACATTTTTTGTACTGTATCTTTGTAGTGATAGTCAATGTAGTGATAGTCAACAACAAATGCTGGACGTCATCGGTCGATGAACTGGTATATAGAAGTAAGAGTCGCTTGCCAAGAGATAAACATATATTTGGTTCAATGCAATGAAAGTGCGGCGGCGGCACAGGGACGAGAACATACGAAAAAAAGAAAATATTTGATAAGAAGTCAATAATATAATGAGGCGCGGTGGCTGAGTGGTAGAGCGCTTGGCTTCCGAACTGAGGGTCCAGGGTTCGAATCCTTAGAATATTAATTTCGGGGTCGTTAGGACATCTCTGAGCCCACCCAGCTCTAATGGATAACTAACATTAGTTGGGGAAAAGTAAATGCAGTAGGGCGTTGTGCTGGCCACATGACACGCTCTTTAACCGTTGGCCACAGAAACAGATGACCTTTACATCATCTGCCCTACTTGACCATGGCACCACGTTTAGTGACTTAATAGAGAGGTTGCTGTATCATTGCATATTTCAAACTAAATGGAAGGACTTTCTGTTTGTGCTCCTATTACACTCTGTCATGTTTCTTCACTTATGTAATGGATTCGTTGAACAATGTTGTTGACTGCTAATCAAACGTCAAGACTAGTTTCTGATTGTTGACACCAAGTTGACATGATTGTGTATAAGAAGCACATTGGTCCAGTCTAGTGTCTGCCCAGGCAGTCGTTAAGCTCATTAAACCTTTAGGTCACCTCGTGAATGTTTTGTCTTCACCTGTTGCAGAGTCAGGAATAGAGACCAGATTTCTCTCTCCACATAAGCTTGCTTACATAATAAATAATATACGTGCGTGAGAAATAAGAAGGGAGTAGTGTGTTTCTGTGTTAGAGAGAGAGAGAGAGAGAAGAGAGAGAGATGAGAGAGAGAGAGAGAGAAAGAGGGAGCTATACCTGGTAAAACATTGAAAACTAAACTGAGAACGGCAAATGAAAAGTCATTGAAATAAGTATAAGACAGTCGAAGTAGACAGTCTGACAACTGGCCATGCAAGACAATCAAAGTAGACAGTCTGACAACTGGCCATGCAAGACAATCAAAGTAGACAGTCTGACAACTGGCCATGCAAGACAATCAAAGTAGACAGTCTGACAACTGGCCATGCAAGACAATCAAAGTAGACAGTCTGACAACTGGCCATGCAAGACAATCAAAGTAGACAGTCTGACAACTGGCCATGCAAGACAATCAAAGTAGACTGGCCAAGAACCGTTGCCAAAGACAGGCGCAGACGACGAAAAGACAACTTAAGTAAACCCCCCAGCGGACAGATTCACAAAAAGTGCAGGTCACAACTGGGTTAGCGTGGTCATGTAAAATGCTGCACTCGCCAGAATCTTTGGAATCTAAGACATTGCCGTATTATAATCTCTAGGTCTGTATAGTTTGAAAAAAAAAACAACCTCTAATTAAATACTTAGTTTTACCTATTCGCCTACCAACTGATCTCGACATGAAGTACAATTATTCTTTTTTCTTTTTTAAATCACAGCCGCCAAAAACGATGTGAACTAAAACGTTTCCATACGATGGTGGATAAAACCAACTACAACTTGATATGAAAAATATGTTGTTGTTTTTTTTAATGTCTACTTCTTCAAACTGATTAACCAATTCCTCTTCAAACTGATTAACCAATTCCTCTCCAAACTGATTAACCAATTCCTCTTCAAACTGATTAACCAATTCCTCTCCAAACTGATTAACCAATTCCTCTCCAAACTGATTAACCAATTCCTCTCCAAACTGATTAACCAATTCCTCTTCAAACTGATTAACCAATTCCTCTTCAAACTGATTAACCAATTCCTCTTCAAACTGATTAACCAATTCCTCTTCAAACTGATTAACCAATTCCTCTCCAAACTGATTAACCAATTCCTCTTCAAACTGATTAACCAATTCCTCTCCAAACTGATTAACCAATTCCTCTCCAAACTGATTAACCAATTCCTCTCCAAACTGATTAACCAATTCCTCTTCAAACTGATTAACCAATTCCTCTTCAAACTGATTAACCAATTCCTCTTCAAACTGATTAACCAATTCCTCTTCAAACTGATTAACCAATTCCTCTTCAAACTGATTAACCAATTCCTCTTCAAACTGATTAACCAATTCCTCTTCAAACTGATTAACCAATTCCTCTTCAAACTGATTAACCAATTCAAAATGTCGTTTGCGTCAATAGAGTTGACCATCAGTATATAAAACACTGTACACTCCCAGTTCATCGCTGTTCTTTCCACTTGTTTCGATGCTTTTTAAGTGAACTATACTTGTATAACGTACATAAAATGCGCTTATATCTTACAGAAACAAATACACTATTCATGTGAAACTATCATTGTCATTACTAGACTTTAAAACAAGATGGTAGCATCTGATAAACAGAGTTCATGACCTATGCTGACATTGTTTGACGGACACCCGATGTTCAATCTCGACCTGACTTAATTATTGACATTTGGTCACGTGGTGTGTCAATCTCCCAGTGCCAGAGTGAAGAGGCCACTACTTAACACTAGTTAAACAAACAGTAGATGGCTTAGTTCAAAACTTAGGTACACAGCGGAAACGTCCACAGTTAGGGTGACAATAAATCAAGCCATAAATAATAATATATATTTGAAAATGCGTTAACCCTCTCCTTCCCAGACACGCAGCACATTTCAACATGACGTGCCATAAACACATACATCACATAGATGTCAAGGGTTAAGGGGACGGGGGGAGGCCACAACAACATTCCAGTGATAAGGCCTGGGGGTAATTTTGTCTCTAGCTGTTACTGTTGGTAGGACGACTCAATCTTACTGGTTGATCAAGTGGCGAAGTCAACGCACATAATAAACCAAGGGAATACTGAGACCAGGAGAGGAAATTATGAAGTAAGAGGAAATATACGTGTCAGTGTTGTTAAAACAAAAATGTTTAATCTATCCTTACATTTAATAAAGATTTGGCGAACGTCTTTTTAGTTTGGGGGGGGGGGGCAGGGAAGTTAACTGATGTGTTCAGTACATTAAAATCTACAGCCTGTGTTTTATAAAGCTGTTCGATAACTAGTGAACAAGCTTTCATCCAAATAGTAATTTAAAAGACAATTACAATACATTATCTCACTAGTTGTTATCTAACATAAACACAAAAAGTTGATCTTAAATGTCGAACAGCAAGAATTCACACCAAAAAGGGGAAGGGAATTAATTAGTATACAAAAATAATTAGTATTCATACACGAATTATCAATCGTCAAATGATTAGTTCTCAAATGTTTGTTTTCATTATTACTTAATTGTAAAAAAAAAACAAAGTATTCTTAAATCTCAACACTCTGCAGCATGGTGTGTACGAGTTTCGTACTTCCTGTTTGAACTGCTGCTGGAGGCTTCAGAAATTCAACAGAGAACGTCAAAGTGGCAAGATGAGTTTCTCTAGGACAAACTCAGAATTCCAGCGAACTGTTTGCACTATAAATTCCTTAAGGGACAAAGTTCCGTTTCCATTCAATCCTCCACCCCAAAAGACCCGAACAGCCTCCTGCGCTGAACACAAACTTAGATGTAGAAAACGTGAGCACCTCTGCTTTATTCCAATCTAATCTATTGCTTCTGAGTGTCAACAAAATTCAATGCGGCACCGCAGAGCTCAATTCCAACCTAAATCTTGAGCATTCTATTCAGCCCTCTCCCCTGACAGGCTCATTCATTGCTCAGGGAGAAGAAGATGGCCAGCGCGGGCTAACTGAACTCCCCGTAAGACATGGCACAGGTGTAAACCAATAATATTGGATCAATACTGGGATCAATGACAGCAAGCGAGAGAGCCGTGGACTCCACACTGAGACAAAGTAGATTGGAATCTAGCAATACAAGACACAAACACGACTTGTATTCGGAGCTTTGACTTTCGATCTTTAAACGATTGTTAATGACTGGCGACGTACTCAGACATATGAGAAAAATGTTAGCCCCCCCCCCTTTCCATCACTGCCACATCACTATTAATATGTATTATATATTGTGGATGTATTTAGCACTAAGCCAAAATATGGATATAGTTTATTTTTGTATTGAATGTATAGTCAGATTACATCTATTGCTACTGTTTAGAAAAGAGAAAACAACTTATTTGATACATATAATAAAACTAAATGTCAGTCTTTATTTTGAGTCCCAAAAATAATCAGTATCTCCAATATCTGAATCCTGTACTTCAAAGAAACGAATGTAAAGTTAAACCTTGCTAATACATTGTTCTAGCTGTATACTAATTACTTTTATGTGTTTTAATCGGATACCAAATTCTCCAGTTCTCTTGTGATACTCACTTCAGAACCATGCGCCCCCCAAAAAAAACAACAACACAAAATCACGACGGCGTTTTGTGACCTTTTTATTCTCTCTCTCCAAGCACAACCCCTCACCTTGAGCGTGTTTTGATTAAAGATGACTAAAGATGATGTTAGAACAACAGGAGGAGTACGCCTGCGCCCCAGCCCTTTGGTGTTTGTCTTGGAGTGAGCCAAGAACGTGGCCACAGGGTTCACATAAACACACAGAGAGCGTCTCACAGATCCGTGGCCAGACACTGCAATCAACACACGGGGCATTGCTCGGTAATACATTTCACTATTACAATACTCTCATTCGCACAAATACAGCCACCATATCGGGGATACGCCATTAAAGAAAATACAAGAGAGAGAGAGAGAGAGAGAGAGAGAGAGAACAAAAAGTGGCCAGTGACTAGCCTCTATATTTGACCTTTCCTCTATGTTTGATCAAAATGTTTGGCCTTGCTCACCGAATGTACGGCCTCCCCTCAAAAAGAGGACAGCGGACGTAGTTTGTGGACCAATGACACAAATTAGTGTAAATAGTACATGACATCTAGGTGACGCTGATAGTCTTATATTGAATAACCCGCCCCTCACTCAACAATCACAGGATCAAACAGATTATACATGTAGCGTGATCTACAACTCTTTTGGAAATACATAGTACAAACAAATAGTATACTTATTATTATATTCTAATACTTATTACATCAACAACAACAAAAAGGGGAGAGGGGGATTCCGATTTTTTTGTTTCGTTTTCAATGGACCCGAGTGACCGGCATTTGATGCCGTGCAGCGGGGCCGGTTGGAACGTCCATCTTCTTCCCCACACTTAACACTGAGACAACAATGATTGTGTTGTTATCACCGATTCCAAAATTGTTACATTTATTTGTACATTTCGTTAAAACTCTAAGAAAGACTTGATTTTGAATTTAAAAGGAAAATTCGAAGCATGAAAGAAAGAGGCTTTTTTTTTTAAATAACAAAAAAGCGGTTTCCAAGTATTTTTCATAACTCTGAAACATTTTCTGAAATGTTCTATTTAAGAGCTGCATTTTTGTTGTCAATATTCTAGCAGAATGATCTCCTGGGAAAGTTAAGCATAATCTCTCAGAATTTCAAGATATTTATATGCAAGTCTATCAATGCGCGAGGTTTTGGATTATCCCAAGATATATATATATATATATATATATATATATATATATATATATATATATATATATATATATATATATATTATTCACAAACTTCATAAAACCACACCTATTTCGCATTATTAACAGTTAAGAATATTAACAGTTCTCATGTGACGTCTAATTGTAACGATTATTGAAAAGAATATAAGATTAGAAATGTATAAAATCTTCAAACTCGTTACATCTCAAAGTAAGAGAACAAAAAAAAAAAAGATCCTTAAAACAACAAAAACAACAACAACACCTCTTTCAAACGAGTCACATTTGTTTGTAGTTATACGGACATCAAAGAATGTCGCATCAATGGTTGAAACAACTATGGAGTCTAAACACGATTCAATATCACGTCAGATAGATTGGGGAAGATAAACTAGGGAAGATAGATTGGGGATGATTGAGAAAACTGGGGATAACGAAAGATGTCCCTAAATATATTAATCTAAAGTGCTGAACGCAATCTTAACAATAATTAGAACTCTACCCTAATCTACCCTTCATGTTGGGAGTTGTACGTATGTCCAAATAGTTCAGTAGCCCTACCCCCCCCTATGAGAACTAAACCCAACCCAGCAACACCAAGCCCTCCATGTACGTCCCGTCCCGGACAGCGTTCATCCTCTTAAAGTCTTAAAGGCTAAACATGGCAACGGGAATCTCCCCATTCGCGGTTATCTGTCAACAGGTGTGTCAACAAAGTCGGTCACTCATACCAGATCACGGACAGACCCCATCCGATGATTGAGACACGCTGGACTTCATCATCGTGACCCAATTAGTCAGTAGCCGTGTACTAGACACGGGATCGTGAGTAAACGCTGAGGGAATCCCACTGTGCAAGAGATCGATACGGAATGAGTCACACTGAGGCAAGACGCCATAGATGCAAGGCAGCAGAGGTTTCAATTCAGTGTTTTCCTTCTCCTAGGTGGGTAGCAAGCCAAGGCTAACAAGCCCCTCAGGCCTCATGCCCAAAGCTTATGGGTTTAAACACCAGTAACTCGAATTTGCTCCTTCTCCTGTTAATGGTAACAGGTCCGCCGGACCCAATATCTGAGCCACACGTGAAGGACAGGAGTTTGCCTGGTGGTCAGAGGCTATAGATTTAAAGTTCACATAAACTCATTTGAAACCCTAATGGCTCCGCAGTTTAGTAGGCGATACAGATCACATTGCGTAATCCAATACAGTATGCAATAACATTTTTAAAAAAAAGTTAAGTCCCGTGATGTCTGCCCTTTGGAGGGGCCAAACAGACCGAAGCTATAGTTAAGTGCAGAAAGGGACACTGCAAATTTTGCCCAGGTTCGGCCAATCTATGATTCTCGTTGTCGCCATTGCGGGAAGTCATAGGATACAGTGGCGCATACGAATATCTCAGCTCCATGCTAAGAGAAAATGTCTGTAGTGTCACTTGACCTGTATGGAAACTTCGAGGCACTATGTCGAACAGCAAAATGTGAGTTCATCTCAAATCAAAATAACAGGTAGTTATCGCGAATAAGAAAATGGTGATATTGGAGTGGCGCTTTGTTTCTGCAAGATCAATAGAAGTCATTGTTAAAATAAAGAACTTTTGAGTTAACAAAAAGTCAGAAGCTATAGTTAAGTGCAGAAAGGGACACAGCAAATAAAATGAAATCGGGATTTCAATAGAGATCTAAATGTGACAGATCACACAAAACAAGTAGATGCATGTCCCCCTTTAGGGGGCTGCTAAAAATTGTCATGGAAATAAAGTACGGAACAATCTTCGACGTCATTTCGTGTGTTGTCATTAGGCCAGTAATTGGCATCATTTGGCAGAGTCTTGGCATGGGGAAAAAAAACTAAAGGAAACTAAAAGTCAAACCTCCCTTTTAATGAATTCATTTTAGAAGAAAAACAAAACCCGTGATGCTAATCAGTGGCCACTATTTGTTCAGTCTCATACAATGTAACAGAAGATAACAAGCGAGTGCAATGCATGAGGTTTGTCAGTAGTAGCCAGACAGTACATACTCCATAAGCTGTGGTCTGATCTTTACATCAAACACACACATTACCCCGCCCTCAAGTGATTGATTTTGTTGAGAAGCAGATCCATAGACATTGAGCGATGTGTCAATATCACAAGCTACGCATCTTTAGGGAAAGTACTGGGGGTAGGGGAAAGTCTTTATTGTTTTGCTTTTTTAAAAAAATGTTTCTGTGCCCATGTGCCATGTATTTAGACATGGTTTGAATCATATATGTCGCCCAGAAGGTTGGCCCTTTAACACTTTGTTTTGAAACATTATCATGTGACAGATTACAAGTTACATTTAAAACAACAATAGAAAGAAAAAATTGCTTCTCTCATACAGACGTGGCACACTGTTCCAGAGAACTGGAACTTTTTTTTTTAACAGGCTGATTTAATGTTTGGTCAACTTTGTTCTATCAAATATCTCTTGACTTAACTTTTTCTACCAATGCTCCTAAGATAACATTTCATTTCTAAATACATACCCCCCCCCCCCCCCAAAGCACACACACAAATTCATTTTTTGTTCTTGAAACTGAAATTTTCTTTCTGCTATTTTGAAAAGTCCCAAAGAAGTAGGCAAACCTTGGGCTGAGTTAGGCAAACCTTAGGCTGAGTGAGAACACTGGGTTTCAATGAAACTTAAAAGAAAGACAGATCTAAAATGTTGTTTTTTTAAATACATAATTAACAATAATATAATTGATTCATAATTCTTGACTAGTGCAAATGCTGTGCACATTATATTTATATCTTTTATATAGTGCTACTTTCATTCTTAAAGCATGCTCAGAGCGCTTTGGTCCAATCTCATTTGTGGACCAGTGGGGGGGGGGGGGGGGGTATCTAGGAGTTGGTTTTCCGTGCTGCCTTTAGGCGCTCAGTAAACACAACTCTGCCCGAGTCGGGTGTCGAACCTCGAGCCCCCTTCTAGGTAGCCAAGCCAAGCTAAGTTCAAGCGCACTTAGCCTCTCGACCCACATTCAAAGTAAATTGAGTTGATATATATATATAGAATATATATGTCTGCAGAGGTCTTTTTATTTATAATAAGGGTTTTTTTGAGAAGCCCTGATACTTTTTTAATAAAAGCATAATCCAGATGGGGCTTACACAACAGCTTAAAACAAAGTTAATTTGACACATCAGGGGGATGGGTAGGTACTTCAAGGAGTTAGTGGGATTGGTTGATACTTGAACTAATAGTGAAAAGATAAAGAAATACTCTGTATTGCTGGGACAGGTCACTTAAAGTATAAGCTAACATCTACCTACATTAGCCTTTTATATTTACTTACAAGACAAGCCTAACTTGGCAGATTACTGTCCAAGTTCAAAATATATACTCAAACCAAGTAGATCAATATATCACATAAAAAGTCATTATGTGACCAGACTAGGCTAAAAAGGTAAAACTGCTGGGTAAAAATGTCAGAACAGTTTAACTACAGAATACTAATTAAGCCTTTAAATGCTAGATAACTGATGCAGAAACAAACACTTTGAACAGATACCTTCTGCATTTGGATTTCCAAATGTATTAGCATGAGTAGGAATAAAAAGGAGCCCAGATTAAATAATGACTTAATGACCAAAAAAACTGCTATTATGAATATGCATTTATACTACTACAAAAAAGGAAAACATGTTTGATGGAGCAAGAAAATGTCATAATGTATTCTAAAAATAGATTAACATCTCATCTATAAAAACAGATCACAATGTACAGTCAATACCTCCATTACCAGACTACAAAGATCTGCCACAATGTACAGTGGTCTTGAATGTGAACACATGTTTATACTTTGGGCCTGTTTAAAGTTGAGCCCAGTCAGGTGTATCATGAGTAATTGAATTAGGTGTGTAGGTGGGTGGGGCTGACAGTAAAAGGAAGTAGAAGCACATATCTGTACACCTAATGACATGTTCACAGAACTGCAGCACTGATCTGTACACCAAATGACATGTTCACAGAACTTCAGCACAGATCTGTACACCTCATGAAATGTTCACAGAACTTCAGAACTGATATGTACACCTAATGAAATGTTCACAGAACTTCAGAACTGATATGTACACCTAATGACATGTTCACAGAAATTCAGCACTGATATGTACACCTAATGACATGTTCACAGAACGTCAGCACTGATATGTACACCTAATGACATGTTCACAGAACGTCAGCACTGATATGTACACCTAATGACATGTTCACAGAACTTCAGCACAGATCTGTACACCTTATGACATGTTCACAGAACTTCAGCACAGATCTGTACACCTTATGACATGTTCACAGAACTTCAGCACTGATATGTACACCTAATGACATGTTCACAGAAATTCAGCACTGATCTGTACACCTAATGACATGTTCACAGAACGTCAGCACTGATATGTACACCTAATGACATGTTCACAGAACTTCAGCACAGATCTGTACACCTTATGACATGTTCACAGAACTTCAGCACAGATCTGTACACCTTATGACATGTTCACAGAACTTCAGCACAGATCTGTACACCTTATGACATGTTCACAGAACTTCAGCACAGATCTGTACACCTTATGACATGTTCACAGAAATTCATTTTGATCTGTACACTTAATGACATGTTCACAGAACTTCAGCACTGATATGTACACCTAATGACATGTTCACAGAAATTCAGCACTGATATGTACACCTAATGACATGTTCACAGAACTTCAGCACAGATCTGAACACCTTATGACATGTTCACAGAACTTCAGCACAGATCTGTACACCTTATGACATGTTCACAGAACTTCAGCACAGATCTGTACACCTTATGACATGTTCACAGAAATTCATTTTGATCTGTACACTTAACGACATGTTCACAGAATTTCAGCACTGATTTTTTGAATTAATGTTAACTATTGGACTACCAAATACAATTCATAGATTTCTAGATACAGTATCCAAACTACCAAAGACAGTCTGCTACAGTAAAAGCAGAAGTATTTAAAGCAAAGCAACCTAATAAAAAGGGTTACATTTGTGGTATTGATTGAAAATTAAAAAACCAAAGTGTTATTACCTTAATTGTACGTCTTTTAACCAGCAGTGATCTTTCTGTTCTGGTGTTTTCTCCTATGAACCTTATATTGCAAGGTTTAATTTCCATGTGTAAAGGCTGATAATCAGGTTCAGCATCAATGCCAGATAAATCCAGTCTTGGTACCAAACCCTGAGAAGCTTTTTGTCTTTGATTCTCTTTCCTCTTCTTAGACAATTGGCTGCTATCAAATATTTGAGAGACATTACTGGACTTTGAACGCCCGCCCTCCATCTTTTTACGAACAGCGGCGATTTCATTCTCTATTTCAGAGCTAATTTTGTCTTTATTGGTACTCTCAACAGAGATTAATACTACACTAGTAGGAGGTACACGTTTTCTAGGTGATGGGGAGTCATTATCTATCCCAGAGTCATCAAAAGCAAGCTTTGTTTTTCTATTCCCATCAATGGCATCAAGAGAACTGATAACATCAGCAGCCACTTGACTTGGATCAGAGTTCTGTTTCTTTAATCTCTGAGCAATAATGCTAGGAATACCTTTCACAGGTTGGGACACCGGACTTGTTGGTTTTTCATGAGATGAGCTGACTATTTCCTTTGCTGTGGCCGCATGGGTTGACGAATGGGATACATTGTGTGTCACATGACTTTTATTTGATTCTCGTTCTTCAGTTTTATTAATGTTTATTGAAATAGAACCATGAACTTTCTGACTGTCAGGTGGCTTGGGTGCTGCACGCTGTTTTGTTGACTGGATGAGTTTGACTGAAGTCTGGGAAACAGGGTCTTCTTTTTCTAATACAGTTTTAGACAAATTATGATCTTCAGGTGTTTTAAAAATCCTACTCTGTGAAAATACTTTATTGTTTATTACTTTCTCATCGTTTTGGATGATTGTTTTTGTATCGTCCAAATTGACTTTTTCATTCTTCTCTTTAACTAAATCAGTTTGTCCTTCACCAACGGGCTCATATGTTTTCACACGCTGTGGCTTTTCACGTCGTGGACTTAATTTGGACTTATTGAATATCATGACAGGCTGACCATCATCTTTGATATCATCCTGCTTATCTTTATATGGGGCCACCGGTACAACTGGGCTGGACTTTTTATAACTTGTAGCTGCTGATGCTGGTGCAGAGAGAGGAATAGGCTTAACAGGGGCACTTGGCTTTTGAACTATAGTGGGCTTGACACTAGCAGTGTTGCGAGGAGTAGGAGTAGGGCGGTTGGTTTTGGATGGTCCGAAATAATTGCTTCTCTCTATAATTGATGGCTTGACCTCATTTTCTGCTTCATGATTATTAAAACTTGAAGATGAATTGTTAAAAGAGTTTTGCCCAGTACTGGACACAGGTGACTCCACAGAATGCTTGGAGTGATCCAAGGAGCTTGTGACTACGGAATGAGGTAGTAAAACAGGTTTCGCATAAGTCTCTGTGTGAAGCACTCTTGGGGAGGTCACAGGAGATAGGCTTGGTATAGTCCCCTTTTCAGCATGACTGTGAGTTGGAGAAAACTGACCTAGATCACTGTTGGAATTGGTATTGGGGGAAGTAGTTGACAAAGGAGAAATAATTCCAAAGTCTGTCTTACGTCTCCTGGAGAGTAGTTCATTTGTGTTTGAAGCGGAAACGGATTCAAAAATTGTTCGTACAGTTAGAACTGTATTAGGCTTAGGAAGCTCATTAGCTGGTAAGTCTTCATGGTGGTGCAGGTGTTGCAATGATCCTTCTTCACCTTCAAAACCAACCGAGTCTTTGTGTGTTGGTATAGGGGGCGTTTTCTCAATGATGATAATATCTTCTCTGGCCAACTCTACATCCGGGGCCTCACATTTGAGGTATGTGCTATTTCTATCTTTACCCCACTTGCTCCCGGACAGACGACGAGATGATGAAACATTCTGCCCATAGGGAGGTTGTTGCTTGTGATGAGCTTCATGTAGACCATCTACACTCCTGGCTTTATGAGCTTTGGATAGCCTGGACATTGACAAATTGGAAGGCTTCTCCACAAATACTGGACCACCATTAATAGATGGTTCTTTAAAAGAAACTGACTTACTAGTACCGCTGACATCATTTTCAGCAGCCAGCTCATCCAAGCTCGAGGCTCTTTTTAACTGTCTTGCAGTATCGCCCTTAGAAGTGAGTGACTTGTATTTGTCAAGAAGTCTGTGGACAAAGCCGGATCCAGGGCGATATGTTATTTCATTTTCATCCTCTTCATCTAATTTTTTTTCATGCTCATTAACTGATGACTCTGACTTGACTGAGCTACGATTATGGGCTGGTGTGCTGTGCTTTATTCCCAGCTGAATAAAAAATGGGTTTTCGTGGACTGATTTAATTTTTTCTAAAGTTGCCCTGTTTTTGTTTACAGTTGGTGGATCATCCCCATTCTGTTGGTTATAAGACTCAGGTCCTTCTACTGAGAAAACATCATTCACTGCACTCATGATTGTGGTGGTATATCAATCTAGCATTTGATATATTTAATTTATAAATTAGCCTGACATCTGAATTGAATAATAATTCATTAAGAACTATAAGGCAAATATTGTGTAAACTCAACAAATATTTGCACACTAAGTCCCCTTACATCCATTCTTTCTACTTTGTCTAACATTTTCCAGAGTGAAGTTCCATTTTTGTTTTAATTGTTCTCTTCTTTAAATCCATTCAGAATATATATCTTTATACTTTATATATGATCTGATGATGGTTACAGATACAGAATAGGTTGAATCATTACTAATCTGGCTAAACAGTTCGATGAAATGTTGAATGAATTTATATAAATTACTAAAACAAAACTATTGATCTATTATTCAGGTAGAATTAAAGCCCAGACAACTAACTAATTATAAAGTATTGGGCTTAATGGAAATGATCTAATCATTCTCATTCATTATGATTAATAATATGGACTTGTCTAAAAATCTAGATTTAGAATTTAAAATCTAAATCTAATTTCTAAAATAATTTGAGAACTAGAGAGTCTAGATAAATAAGTCTAGATCTACCTAGATGAGAATATAATCAATATAGACTAGCACGCTAGATATATAAATATATTAAATTTAATCAATTTTAATCATTTAATAAGTAAATGTAAAAACTTAGAAATAGAGATAATTCTAGACTATAATTTTATAATACTAGATAGATAGGACTATTATATAATCTAGATATTTATAATTTCAGTTTTCAATATGATTATATCATTATTAAATCATTATAATTATAGATCTATCATAAGACTTTATTATATTTTATATTCTAACAAGTTCAAGCCAGCTACTTTTTATTATTAAAATTAAGCTAGGTTTGGTTTTGAAAAAAAAAAATTACATTAAGATCTCTAGAATAACTTCGAAATTGCCTAAAGTAGAATAAGCAAATTAAATTAATTTGTTTTTTCAATCAATTCAATGAGTAACTGAATTCATTTTTTTTTCTAATAAATTTAAATCTTTCACTTTCTGCAATCGTCGATCCGAACTATAAGATTATTAAGATATATTATAATCTTAAACTACATTTAACATTACTTAAAATCTATGTTCACCATTTGTTGAATAATAAGTATTTGAAAAGATGTTTACAAAATCACAACTGACTAAACAAATCACAAGAAAAGATAGCCATCCTTCAACAAGTTATTCATGGAATAAATTTAGATCCTAATCTGGATGACTCCCACAGAAAGTCCACCCTCTAAACTAATCCATCGATGTATTGTAAGGTTGACAGTCAAACTATGGGACTACGTCACACAGGCCGGAATACGAAATCCTAAAAGGTTCATTGGTTATTTTTCCTTTACCTAAATTTAGAATTCAAAGCATAATCCGTAGAGCTAGATCTATGCCTATGGCTTTTCTCTAGATTCTAATTTTGAAAATAAAAAGATGATACAACAGAAATATTTTTAATAACAAAAATCTCAAAATGTAATTAAAAAGTTTGGATTGGTGAATTTTATTAATTTATTGGCTCTTACAGTTTCAGATTAGCTTACTTTGCTGACACTAGGTAACAATATCAATAGCATTAATAGCCCTCTCCTCTTTAAGCCGACTTCGACAAGGACTAAGTCTGTCTATGTAGAATCTAGATCTATAGATCTAAATGTAGATTTAATATTGAAGTGCAATCTAGATGTACTGTCAATTTTATTAATATTGTTTCAATGTTATGATGACGAAATAAACAGACATTATTTTTAATTTGACGAAGGCTCTTTTTTTTTTTTTTTTAATATTTATTTTTTTAAAAGTGCGAAACTAAAGGGAAAAAGCGGAAACACTCCTTCAAGGAGTATCCTTGGTAACACTGGATGGCGTTCAACATTTAATCACTTTCTTCGAAGGCAGATCGTGTGTTGTAAACCAGAATCTAATTAAAATCGTTACTAATGATTTAAATAATTGCACACCCTGTACAATTAATTAGATCGAAACGCAAAATGTCGACCGCAGCGAAAGCTCCTGTTACTATAGGGCCAGAATCATGGAAAAACAGATCACTCAGAGGAATGAAACTAGGGCAAACTGTTATTTCAAATAGTGATCGAAATTGTGATATCGGTCGATCAACAGATGCTCTACCACTCATTAGAGATGTGCTAGCAACACTAAGCAATGATGAAATTCGTAAATATATGAAAGAAGTTAGAGTCATCGTTGCAAAGCTTCGAGAAAGTCTTATTGAAACGAATGAAGAAATAAAAGCACTCACCCGAGGCAAAGAGGCTTTAGAAAGAGCATTGGAACATACCCGTAAAGACATTCAACTAAATAAAGATTCAAAATTTGTCCGATTAACACGTCCACCTATTGAAAAGGTAACATTTAAGAATTCATTATATTATAGGTTACATCAAAAGTTACAATACAAATAGCTGAAATATACAATTACATAAGCTAATCTAATGCCAAAAATAAAATTGATATAATTTATTTCATAATTTATACTCATTTCTTCTTGACCTTCTAATTTGCAAACATTGTCGATAAAGAATTACATGTAAAAACAGCTAAACATAAATGTACATTTAAAGTAAAGTTCCCCTTTCAGGCCTTGCAGTCTATAGAGCAGATGATGTAAAGGTAATATTTTTCTGTGGCCCACAGTTAACGAGGGTGTCATGTGGTCAGCACAATGACCAAATGCCTTTACTTGAGGTATTCTAACAAATATTTTTTTTTAGGAAAATATTAAAATTTGAGATAGCAAGAAAATAAATAAATAAAATGATGTTAACCTCAGGTCCTGTGTTTGAACCTCAGTTAAGAGTTAAGACTGAGATTTTTAACTTCGGGATCTTTGGGTACCTCTGAGCTTACTCAGCTCTTATGGGTACCTGACAAGGTACACTTAACATCATTTTTTTTTTTTTTTTTTTTGCTACCCCATACCAGTATTTTAATATTTTCCTAATAAAATATGATTTGTTAAAGTACCTTAAGAATGTTTTTAAAAATGCACTTAGCATTTGTTACTTTATTTTGGTCTTTGATAGGGCTAAATTATGAAAAAAAAACTGAAAGTTTTAAGGTGTGAATGGAGAGGTCACCTAAAATCTGTGACTTACTGTCAAATATAATAGCCTATAGAATAAAAAGATTATTAGAAAACTGGAATCTTACTGATACTAAACTGTTTTTCCATTTATTTCCAGTGACTGCCCATGAGTAACTTGAGTATACATACCAAAAAGTAATCTAGTCAGTTATGAATTGTGGTAGCTGAATTATTATGTACCATAGGCCATTCATTTAAAAAAAACAAAAAATACTTTTAAAACATTTAAAGAATTATTCAAATAAAAAAATTATCCTTTATTGTGCTCATTGTTTTTCTTTTCATTTTTTTTCTAAAGGACCATGACGGTGCTGATGATCTGTTGAATGCTGAGTATTCTCATTTAGTTAATTGCAAAAAGACTCTAGAGATACAACTAAAATCTGTTCAGCAACATCTTCAAGTAATATTCAATATATGTGTATAAAGCGTAAGGTTTTTTAATTTAATATTTTTAGCTGACTGATGCAGCTTTTGTTTTCTTCTTGCAGTGCCTTGAAAGTGTAAGAAAACAGACATTCGCAAATTTACAAGAGAGGTCTCGTGTTTTAGACATACTCTGTCAATCATTGTCAGCAGTCTTGCGACCTGAAAGAGACAATCTAGTCCTAAAACCCAATCGCAGTCAAGTGGAAGGAAGGTTGTCAATGGTTGATCCTAGCAAGTAAGTTTTTTTTTTAAATATTTACTTCACCTTCATATGTATACTTTACATAATTTATTATATACTTTTTAATATTCATAAATGATGAATATATTGTAAATTTTTTCATAATAAGCACTAGACCTCCAATCTAACAATTTAATACATGCCCAAGATAGACATTGTGGAGAGGAAAAGTTAAGCTTAAAAGGGAAGAAATTCAATGTTAAAAAACATTTGTGCATCAATTTAAATATATTTATGTTGAAGCTATGTTTTTATAATGGAAAACACCTATTCTCATATTTTCTTAAAGTTTATTTAATAAAAAAATTTTGGACGAAAAAATAGATGTCAAGATGATAGATAATGTTAAAACGTGCTATTGTGCTGAATTGTAGAAATAATTTTTATGACACATATTTAACAGAGGTGGTAGATTGTTCTAAAAGTATCAAATTTAAACACAATGATACTTTTTATTTGAGGTTCTTTTTCAATGTTTTTTTTTTTTTACTTTTAATTTATATAGAGGATGAGAATTTAATTAAAATATATGAACACCAAATTTAAAAAATTCATTTTGTCCACTGTTTAGGATGGGATCTGACAAAATTGATCCTTTTGGCCCATACACACCACAAGTAGATACTGTGCTGGGAGATGCAACAGATGCTAGAAACCAGTCTGCATATTTGCGCCAAGAACTAAGAAACACAATTGATCGTGTTGATAAATTAAAGCAAGCAGCTCACAAATCTGTGAATGATGGGCTGACTAGGAAAGTTGCTGAGACAGTCACACTAAAAGTAAATATTTGTTCAACTTAATTAGGATAAAGTAAGAAACAATATTTAAAATCAACAATTTGCTGAAAAACACAACACACAACTTTACTTATAATTTATACAGCAGTACTTTTTCATTGATTAAATCCTTTGATGATAGTTGTGATATATGTCTCATGTTAATTAATTTTACTTGATTGTGTCAATAGTCTTTGGATAAAAGTCTGCCTTAATATAAGACAATGTTGAAACATTATTTTCCAAGGGCTATCTGGCTTGTCCTAAACCCTGAATACAATTTTCAGCCCTCAATGGGATTTGGGCTCAAGACGTGCTTTCTGTCCTTCAACTTAATATTGAATTAAAATATACATGTAATTTAACTCTTTCTCTCCTAATTGACGGTATCATCGTTGAATTTAAATAATGTTTAATTTTGTAAACTTTATTTTGTGTTATATAAAAAGAGCATGCATTCCCCTTCAATAGTGATTATGAAATTTTTAGAAAAGATAGGGCTGATAATCATGGAGGAGTTCTTCTAGCAATAAAAAACACTCTTATAGCTGAAGAAATTACCTTACCTAACTCAAAAAATATAGAATCAACATTTTGTAAAATTAATACCACTTCAACATCCCTAATAATAGGCGGCATTTACAGACCACCAAATTCTAGTTTAGAATACATGCAGGAACTATGTAATCAGATTACTACACTTAAAGAGATAAATAAAAATGCAGTTTTTTGGATTATGGGTGATTTCAACCTACCTGATATAAATTGGAAAACACTAACCATAGATAAACACCAAAACCTTAAGGACATAAATGAGCTTTTCATAGAAACTTTACACAACCTAAGTTTAGATCAAATCATTAAAAAGCCAACTAGATTAAACAACACATTAGATCTCTTCTTAACCAACAGACCTAGATTAGTAGTTGATTATGATATTATCCCTGGTCTATCAGACCATGAGATCATAAAAATACACTGTCAGATAAAAGCAGTAGCCAATTCAAAACCCAAAAGAAAAATCTTACTCTGGAATAAATGTAACCTAACACAACTACACCAAGCTGCATTAAACTTTCAACAAACATTCTTA
Organism: Biomphalaria sudanica; assembly: GCA_036873155.1. Lineage (NCBI taxonomy): Eukaryota > Metazoa > Mollusca > Gastropoda > Planorbidae > Biomphalaria > Biomphalaria sudanica. Next base: position 671,764 of record JAZGLO010006723.1, on the reverse strand, counting down.
TTAGAAAAAGACATTAACCAACCAGTCGATGACCTCTGGAAGTTCATTAAAAACCATCTTAAAAGCATTATAGAAAATCATATACCAACTAAATACACATCAAACAAAATAAATAAATGCTGGTTTAATAATAGACTAAAGAAGCTTTGTAAACAGAAGGAAAACCTGTATAGAAAATTTAAAGAAACTAAGGCAGAAAGAGTTTACAAAAAGTATATAAAAATTAAACACTTAACCCAAAAAGTAAGCAGACAGCTGCAGAGTGAATACATAACCAATGTAATATCTAAAGATAACAACAAAAACCTATGGTCATACATTAAGTCTAAGAAAATGGAAACAACAGGCATAGCGCCATTAAAAGATGAACATAACATAATACATAATGATAATGAAACTAAAGCAAACATCCTAAAGAAATACTTTGCATCAGCATTCTCAGCCCCAGGAGACAAAGACATATTACTGAATTTGAACCAAGTAGACAACATAGAAGATATAGTAGTACAAGAAAATGGAATTAAAAAACTATTAGCCAACACCAAACCAAATAAAGCGTCTGGACCTGATGGTATTCCAGCTAGATTACTCAAAGAACTAAGCAATGAGCTAGCCCCAGTGTTCAAAATACTCTTTCAGGCTTCACTTAACCAGGGCAGAGTACCAAAGGACTGGAAAGAAGCTAATGTCACCCCCCTTATTTAAAAAAGGAGAAAAATCTGAACCAGGAAACTACAGACCAGTATCACTTACCAGCATCACATGTAAAATCCTAGAACACATAATATGTAGCAACATCATAAACCACTTAGACAAACAAAATGTCCTCACACCATACCAACATGGCTTTAGGAAATATAGATCATGTGAAACACAACTAATAGGACTAATTGATGATTTTTCTAAAGGTTTAGATAATAGTGAACAAATAGATGCTATCTTACTAGATTTTTCTAAGGCTTTTGACAAAGTTCACCACCATAGTTTGCTTAAAAAATTAAAATATTTTGGCATTAATGGTCCACTGCATCAGTGGATTAAAGATTTTCTGATAGGGAGAGAACAAACTGTAATAATAAATGGCTCTAAATCAACACCGATAACAGTAAACTCAGGTGTACCTCAAGGAACGGTCTTGGGTCCACTACTATTTTTAATTTACATAAATGATTTACTAAATTGCATTACTTCAGGAACAAAAGTCAGATTATTTGCAGACGATTGCATAATATATAGAACAATAAAAACAACACAAGACACAGATATTTTACAAAGAGAATTAGATGAATTACAGAAATGGGAATCAAATTGGAGCATGTCTTTCCACCCAGAAAAATGTCAGTTGTTAAGAGTAACAAAAAAACTAAAACAAATTGATTCCACTTATCTTATTCATGGCAAACCAGTAACACAGACTAAAAACGCAAAATACCTAGGTGTTATAATAAATGAAAAACTGTCATGGAATCCACATATTGATGAAACTATAAAAAAATCAAACAAAGCATTAGGATTTATTAAAAGAAATTTCTATAAATCAAATAAGAACATAAAACTAAAATGTTATTTAACCTTGGTTAGGCCAATAATAGAATATGCATCCTCCATTTGGGACCCCTCAACTCAAGAAAACATTAAGAAACTGGAACAGACACAAAATAGAGCAGTGAGATTCATAACAAATGAATATTCACATTTGACTAGAGTAACACTTATAGTAAAATCACTAAATTTAGAAAGCCTTCAGGACAGAAGACTCAAAATTAAAGTAGCAATTATACATAAAACACTAAACCATAATCTTCAAATACAAAAACAAAATTTAATTAAATACTCTGAAAGACACAAAGATAAAGGCACATTTCTCATCCCATATGCTAGGACAAATTTGTACAAATACTCCTTCTTCCCTAGTGCTATTAGAGCATGGAATGAGTTGCCTGAGCTAGCCAGGAAAACCAGTGACTTGGCAGAATTTAAGTCATTGGTTAATATGCATGACGCTTAGGACGTAATCATCTTCTTTTTTGAAGTAACATCTGTATTATATAAGATAAGATAATTCTATACTAAATAAAACATTTTCTGATAACAAACGACAAAGCTCTTGAAGCTTAATCATAACAGGGGAGTGAAATAGTATTGAGCAAAATAAAAAGTCTGTCAAAACATGGAAAAATAATTATGGAGAGAAAGAGTTAAAGAAAGCATTAATCTAGTCAGTAAGTAGATAAAATTTGCCACATAATAATGTTAACATTCAAATTATGATTAAAAAAACAACAACAGGCAATAAAAAAAAAAGTAATATGTTTACTGTCATGAATTATAGTTTTTGTAACAAATTACAGAAACAAAAATTATTCTTCATGCAAATTAGATTCTCTCAAGTCATTATTGTTACCACATGATATGTAGAATAGGCAACAAAGTTAAGGTTATATGATGCATCTAGTGTGACCTGGGCTGATCTCAATCTCGGCCATTAAGTCCACGAAGTCATTGGAGTGCCTTTTTGTGTAGTGTCCGATGGTACTTGAATTGCAACAAAATAGTATATATTTTAATTGTTTATTTTCCTCTAGCAACATCTTAATCTTGGCCTTGGAGAGAACAGACATGCTGTACACAGAGCACAGCGTTGGTATGACTCAACCGAGAAAGCATTTGGATATACATTGGTTAGTTGATTATTTTGGCTTGCAATTTTATTTAAAGGTCTTGTTATTGACATTCAACTGACTGTGAATTGCTTTTCTACGCTGTAAGTTTATGGCATTAAATTTTGATATTACATGTAATATTTATCAATTCATATTCTTCAGGTTTGGTTACAATTAGTTCAAGAAAACTTTTGTTTTGTATACTTTCAGTAATTTTAGTTATTTCTGTTAGCAGAACATTTCATGAAAAGACCTAAACTAACTATTGCTGTAATTTCAGGGTCCAGTTAAATATTCAGATCTGAAAACGAGTGAACATTTTGACAGACCATTAGTTCGTTTATACCAAAGACATCCAGGTACACAGCTACCAGAGGCCCAGGAAATCATCAAGGTAAGCTATATTCATATTTTATATTTACTAGTTTCCCTTTCAGACCTTGTGATTAGATTATGTTAAGGTCATCTGTTTCTTTGGCCAATGGTTAATGAGCAGGGTGTCATGGGGCCAGCACAACGACCAACTGCCTATTTACCGTCACCAACTAAAGTCAGGTACCCACTAGAGTTGGTTGGACTCAGGGCGCCCTAAAAATCTGAAATTCAAAATCTCAGTCTACACCAAAAATCAAACCCAGGACCCCAGGTTTGGAAGCCAAGTGCTTACCGCTTAGCCACAGTGCCCCCCTTTCTTATTTACTGATTGGGTTTATTTGTATAATTATTAAAATATGGTTACCTATTTAGGGAGCTATCTATAAATGGAGCTAATTTATAGCATATAGTTAGCATTACTTAAAAAACAAGATAACTTTAAATTTCAAATTGATCATAAAATATCTGGATAACAAACCTTAGGAATTCAGATTCACTACATAAACATTATACACACAATAATTTTGGATAAAAATTATTTCAATTTAAAGTTTTTTAAATTTAGTGCATTCAAAAATTAAAATAAAGATAGTTCCAAAAAAAAATAAAAAAATGATAAAGTTTATTGTTTGATCCTAGTCAGGAGATGGACTGCTACAGTCTCTGACAGCAACTAGCAGAAACATTGGCATGTTGAAAGTTGTTGAAAAGAGACTCCAAGATGATAAACGAAGCAAGAGTGCTGCTGCAGACATTGACAGCAGTGTGATTCGCATGCGGCGCAGCAAGCATGACCACAGATGGTGCCTGGGAACTGCTTTTTAATCATTTGCTATCAATTGCCTAATAATGGAATCAAGATGGATTAAGTCAAGGGTATTATGATAACTCTTGCATTCTACAAAATGTGATATTTTTTTTATTGCACTGATTTTTTTGGACTTTTATAGCTTTCAAAATATGGCTTTTACATTGGTCTTAGATCATCCATTTTGTTTAATTCTATGCTAACAAAGTAAATAATCATCTTTGCAATTTCAAAATAATAATATTTTCCATAAACAATTTTCAATTTCAAAATGACAGCCCAGGAGTTATCCTTTTTCCACAATTGGTAAAAGCTTTTAAATATTATCTCTATTTGTTTTGCTGCTCTTTAAAATTGTAATTATATCCTTTTTTAAAGCTTTATTTTACCTATTATTTAACAAGTGTAAGATTTAAAAAAAAAATTTAGCCACTTGTATGCATTTTGTATAAAAAAAAAAAAGGTAATATTTTAACAAATGTAGTTCTAAATATTTTCCATCAGTATTGCGGTTAACAGCTGAATAAAATGTTATTGCTTAAGGACCTTTTTCCTTGGTTTGCTGTATTAATATTTTTATGCAATCTGTCTCTAATGAAAACTTACCAGTATTTTCTACAGCACAGCATTACACTTCTATTGTATGAAGGTAATAACTTTGTCATCATTTCAAATACTCACAATTAAGTCTTGAATAAGTTTGTTCTGTTTCAAACAGACTTGCAACAAGAAACAATATTTAAAATCTACTTAAGATCAACAATTGGCCAGATAACACAACTTTACACATCATTTATATAGCAGTTACTTTTTCATTGACCAAACCCTTTGATGATGGCTGTGATAAATATGTCTCATGTTTTTTTTTGGTCTTCTAACACTTTCATAACTATAATTGTCAAATGTTATTTATAACACAGTTTGTATTGTTCAATGGAGGAACAGCGTTGTTGTTTTGTAAACTAAGCCCCTGAAAACAAAACAGAGCTAAAAGATACTTGACCAAATATAGTTGGGGGACACTCAATGGTTTCACTATTAGAACAAAATGCTTACTTTTAAACCTTGCTTTAAGATTTCCTTAAACTCTTTTTATTGCACTTAACCAGACATCTTAAAATTCATTTTATTTGATTAAAAACTCATTCCATTTACTATTTCTATAAAAACAAAATATTGACAAGGTCTGTAATTGATAATGTGCATACAGTCTTCTTTTTTTTTAAGATAAACCTAGATCTATATTTTTGTTTCAAAAAAGATGTTTTTCTATAAATTCATTTTACTTGACAGAAAATAAAAGTATAGAATTAAGACCATTATCTTATATGTTAAAGTAAACATTAACTGAAATATACATAGGATTTGTATGTTATTATCTCTTTTTTTTTTTTTTTTTTTGGAAGGAACATATGTAATTTTATTTATTCATTTCTATGCTTTAGAGTATAAGACTTCAACATTTTAATTAAGTTACATACCAGTAAGCCGCGGAACTAATCTTTCAAGGAAGTTATTACAAAAGTTTTTTTTTTCAGAATGTTTTGTTTATGTGTAAGATAGAGCTCAATATATGCACTAGATGTAATGTACAATCTAAAGTAAGCAAGCCATGTCTCTTTAAACAAAAATTATTGTCTTTCAACTCAAGAATATTAGTATGAATACTTCAGTCTTATCAGAGCTATAGGTTTTTTGTGTCTAAATATGAGTTCTCTGCACTTTTCCTTGAATTGCTGAAACTTAGAGCTATTTAAACTTCAGTATTACTCAATGTTTTGTCTGTGTTCATTAATTGTTTTTTCCTATTTTCAAAACAAAGATTTTTACTTTATTGAGATATTTTGATAGAATGTATAATACATACAGTCAATTAAGGAAGGTGAAGTGTTTCACTACTTGGTTTAATATATACTGTAATGTTTTTAAATGATAAGTACAGATTCTTTTTTTTTTTTAAAATTATGTTGATTTTTTTAAACATACATTTTAAGGATAATACTGAAGTTAATTGAATTACATACATGTCCACAATATTGATAAGTAGACTAGAAAATTAATGTATCATCATGTTTTGAAAAATGTTCCTGTTTTATAATTATATATATATACACACACACTTGGAAGTAGCCTTTTTAACTCAGCCTCTAGTAAAACTATTTCTACTTTATCAGATTAATGACTTTGTTGATATTTTTTAAATAACATTTTGAAATATAATCGCAGTGTTTCAATTCCTTAATGGAACACTTCGCACATTCTGAGTATTTAGAGGAACACTTTGCTTATTTTTTTTTTTAGAGATTAAATCATGTGGTGACCTACTATTTAATTATTCCAGTAGTTTGTGGAACACCTATTCAAGACTCGCAGAACACTAGGATTCCACGGAACACAGTCTAGGAAGCACTATTAATGAATTAGTTTTAAATAGATTTAAAACACTAGTTCAAGAACAAATATTACTGTTTCCACAACTTGTGTATTACTGGCATTAACAAAAAAGGTTTTTAAAGCAAGTATATTTCTTTATATCAATACGCAATACCTCAAGTTAATCCCAAGATATATTTTCTTCCATTTCTCATATCAAGATAGTTCATTTAAGATTGGAACAATATTCTATTCTATACTAGTTTTACAATTATAAGGAAGGCAAAATCCTGCTTTCTAGGAAGAATCAATCATATAAATTTGTATATTTCATTACATCAATCAATACCATGTATATTTATCAGATGCCTCTTTAGTACAGTCCAAGATTATCTGGTGTGTCTTGCTGAAAAAAAAGGATATCATTGTTTTTGATGATTTATTTCTTTTCTATTTCCTCTACTGCTACATTAAACAAAGATAAACTATAGCAGCCCTAGCTATATGACCAGGGGAAGATGAAACCTTTGTGTTGCAGTTCAAACATATAGGGAGGTCTCTTTGATTGGCTATGATGTAAAATCAAAAGTTGTAAGTTAAGATGTTGAAGAAAAGGCAACTCAACAGAAATGAAAAACTTTATTGAATGCCTGGAACCATTTTTTCATCACACCTCCCGCTGCTATGAAATGTGCAACTGACATGACACAGAAATGAGGAGCTTCAAATGACACTAAATCGTAACATTCCAAAAGACCAGACCCAAATAACACATTTGATATTTGCATGAATGGAAATAAAATCAACAAAACGTCTTAAGTGTGTAACATATTACAAATAATAAGCTTTCAATGATTAATTTCTTGTAAGCATTTCCACAAGTGACCATGTACAGTTTTTGTCATTTGATCAATCATTTACTTTTAGCTGTATCGATATTTGGTTTACAAACATAAAACATTATGTCAGCCTACATGTTAACAAGACGTCCACATTTTGGGATTCAATGTAAACAGAGAGTGATATAGCCAGGCGACATCAAAGTGTGGAACATGTATACACAAGATCACTACTAGAGAGTTTGTGGTCTAAGCATCAGCGTCTACTAGTGTAGTGCCACCACCCAGTGGGATCACTCAGCAATAATAAAACAAGGGGCATTTACATTGGTCCCTAAGTTGTCAAAGAATCAGTGAGCACACAGCACACACTAAGTCTACTGCCTCTAGTCTAGTGACAGTTTCATAGTACACAGAGCACTTACTAGTCTACTGACCCTAGTCCTGTGACAAATTTTACACAAAGACTACACATTTCATGATTAATCACCTACAAAAAAATTGCTTGGGCTTAAAAAAATGATCGAGTCAAGGGAAAACAAAAACATACAAAACTAGACTGCGTAGTTAGCTTTACTTCTTTTGTATAAATATACATAAGAGGGCGATCAAAAAAAAAAAAAAAAGTCTATAAATAATGAATGTACATGTTTACCAAAAACACAATATTTCAACAAGTTTTGAATGAAGACACAAAACACAATATTCATAACAAAGCAAATTTGTCAGTAGAAATAATTAGTTCAAAAAAGAAACGCACATAAAGAGCTTCTTCTGTAAAGAAAAAAGAAATCCATTAAGGTATATGATTAAGCTTTAGTAGACTTGCTTAGCTAAACAATGATAGTGGTATGAAATTAACTAGGACACTGTATTGCTTTATTGACAGTAAGGATGATGAAGTTAAAGGTGTGCTGGAATTGAGATACACATCAGGTGCTATTAACAAGTGGAGTAACTACTCAAAGAATGTCTTGATTACCAGCATCCAAGAGAAACAAAAAATCCTTAAAAATTATTTTAAAGTTGAAGTAAGAAGACATTATTAATGGTGTCAGAAAACAATTTGAATTTGTATTGACTGACTTCATTTGCCCCTCTTTGCTAGTTTTGTTTTATATAAGATGGAATGCTTGCAATACAAAAGCTCATTCACTCTTTCACTACACACTCTGCACCAACAAATGTAATATGAAAGCAAATGTAGAGGTCATTTGAATTACAAAACCATAACAAACCAAAACAAATAAAAAATTTTATGTGTTCTCACTAAACAATGCATTTTTAAAAATTATAATTTAAAAATTAAAAAAAAAATTGTCAAGGAGAGTTTGAATTTAGACTGAAATGTCAGGGGGGGGGGGACATCTAAACTTGATGCTAGAGAAGTGCATCTCTATTAATGAGAACTTCCCTCTTGACAAATCTTTGTTTGGAAATTGCACTTTATTGATAATTTGTAACAAATGTCAAAGCAGAATGAAACAAACATTTAATATAAATATAGTTCTCTGAATTCACTATGTACACTTACTACTGAAACACATAGAAAGCCAATCAAATTCAGAGGCAGTTTGACATGAAAGCTTATACATTTGTTTTTTTTTTGTTTAAGTAGTATCAATCCTAAACTAATTCCTACCGCATTCTTCCTTAATTTGTGTTGAAATAAACAAATATGCTGACAATTTAGCTGTTATGGTATGCTGTCAACCATTGGTACATGTTATTGATGTTACAAAATGGCTCAGTTCAAATAAGATCAATAAAATGTTTTATGAGAAGTGGACAAAAAATGGGAAATTGGGGCTTGTAGAACAATCCTAATATGCCCGTTTCAAAATCACTAAACATTGATTAACTTAGTTATTAATTCTTCTTCCTTGTGAATTGCTTTGCACTGCAGCCCCATGTTGTTACATGTAAAGCACACACACAGATTTTTAAAAATCGTAGGCTGTGACAATTGGCTAATAGAATGTTACTAACACCAACAAAACTGTTACTAAACGTGGGTGTTTACAGATATTTGTAAAACTTTACATTGAACTTTTGCAAATAAAAAGGGAAACATTTTGAGTAGAATTGCAGCAGGCTATCTCAAGACTTGTTCTTTTAAGGAAAAAAAAAACTATACTGCATGATTTTGATTAGGGAAAAAAATGTTCTACCCAAGATTTCAAATTTTAACATTTCTTTGAACAACAGTCAACCAGTTCCAACTTCTTGGTTAAAAACTTGAGACTTTAAAACATTTTTTGGGTTTTTACTTGTACCTAGACATTAGCCTTGCTGACATCTCTGCCATTTTTTGAGACCTCATCACTAGTTCAATGCGGGTCTAGTTATTTATGTATATCTTCACTATCATGACAGCATACTATCTGACATTAAAACTTGCCATTCAGACTGAATATTAATTTTACATTTTAAATTGTATTAGTACTGATTTTCAACCAAATCACAAACTTAAAAGTTAAATAAAATCTTTATTTGTGAAGATTCCTAAATGTTTTATAAGATGATTTTTCATCTCTTAGATGAGATGTCCTAGAGTTGTATGTAAAAAAACAACTTTTATTTCTTATTATGTAATATCTATGAACAATTTAACAGTGAAATAAATAAAAAAAAATATGCTGATTAAAATGACTTAAAAAGTAATATAGTAATCCTCACCATTCATGGTTCTTAAACTTAGAACTATATCTATACAAAATGAGCAACTGATATTTCTTTAGTCTCCTCAAACAAATTCAAAAACAAAATGTATCAATAAATAAAAATGTATCAACTGAATCCATCAATTAATCTTAGTGTAAGCACAGCCACAAAGAACCAAAATTAACACAAGAAAAATAAACAAACAAAAAAAAAAAACAACACAGAATCTCAGACTTTTTTTTTTCCATTCTTGTATAAAATATTCATTTTTGCACAAGAACAAGAGATGGTGTTCATACAATCAAATATACAAGTAGATAGGGACAAGGGGGTGGGGACAGGGAGTACACAATGCACAAATGATACAGCATGTTCACATTGAGACAACACAAGGAACCATGTTCTAACAATCACAGCCTGAAACCAAACAAAATAATAACCTGCTCACATTAAGACAATCACATGGGAACCTGTCTAAGAAATCATCAAACCAAATCAAACAAGACACAACCCACATTCTAAGAATCATGAAAACAAAGACAAAAAAAAAAAAAAGACTAACACAAACTAACTGGATAAAGAGAAAAGACAACCATACAGGTGATATGAGATGAGATACACACAATGGAAGATGTAAACAACAAAAAAAAAAAACAAACAAGAAATGAAGATGCAGTTATTCTAACAAGCACATCCCTCTTTGTTCGGGGGTTGATCAGTGTTTATAGGATTGCGAGGTGTTGCTGGCTTGTGCTGAACACCCGATTCTGCAGCATTCAGGTCCAAACTATGGGGAGAAAAAAACAATAAAATGTTCAGAAATTCAATAACTCTTATGTAAATTATTTTTCTAAGGCTGACAACAATGTTGTCTAATCAATTACAAAATCATCACACCTAATTATAATGAAACTTAAAACTTACCTGCCATCTTGGATATTTTGGTAAATTTTCTTGGCAGTATCCAAAAAGGCATCTTCTACATTTTCTCCTCTGAAAGTCAAAGAAGTGATTGATTCTTTACTTAGCAAATACATAGGCCAATTGAGCAAATACAATATTAGGATAACACAAAAGCATTAAGCTACATTTGTTTGTTTGTAATTCAACCAAGTCAATAGCATAAGTCCACTTACGTTTTCGCACTGCATTCCAAAAACATCAAACCTGTTAGAAGAAATTGTACACAAAAATGTTTAATACATATGAGCAAATTTTAGCTATGCTAAATTTCATATTAACACATTAAAAAAAAAATATATACAGACCATTTTCTTCAGCAAACTGTTTAGCTTCTTCATAAGTTACATCTCTTTGGGCATCCAGATCACATTTGTTGCCAATTAGAAATATCACCTAAACAAAAAGTTGTGTTTTATTTAATTAAAATATTTTCAATACAGAACCTACTTTAATAAAAAGGTTTTCTATTTTTAATCAACAGAAATGTTATCAAAATATGGCACTAGTTAGGGGCTCACTGTGTTAGGGTTTGTTAGATTTCGGGCATCAGTCAGCCAGCTGCTTAAATGATTATATGTGCTGCGCCTAGACAAAAAAAGAGAAAATACAAAAGTTAAATCATATGTTATGAGTGTACTCTGGGTTTTTATTTTGTTAAATATACTGATAACTAAAATGTGCAAGCGTAAAGTAAAAAAAACAACAACAAACCTTGTGATGTCATAGACCATGAGAGCTCCAGCTGCTCCTCTGTAGTAACTCCTTGTGACAGCTCTGAACCGTTCTTGACCTGCTGTATCCCATATCTGCAGTTTAATCTTTTGAGAAGCTACTTCGATTATCCTGTAAGCATAGAAACAAAATAATAACAAACTCAAACCTGAACTTTGCTTATAAATATAACTATTATTTACTATATATATTTTAGTGCTCTTAACCAGAAAGTGAAAATACAAAGAGATAACATAAAAACTGTTCTGTTTTTTTTTTTAACAAGCTGATATCACTATTTTAATATTTTGATGAAGAAGTGGTTCGATAGTAAAAGAAATATTTATAAATGAAATGAAGTCATCTTACTATTGATTTTAAACATAGAAAACAAGTGAAACAGCAACACAATCAGAGCTTCATTAACAGAGGTTTGAGAAATAGCAGTGGTAGGACAAATTAGAAAACACATAACTCTAGGAGATGTGTGGGCAGAGAAATATAAAGGAGCAGATCTTAGAAATCAAGTGCAGATGGAATGGTCACACCCTAAGAAAAAATGCCAACAGCTAAGTTAGACCAGCCCTACATTGGAAGCCCAAGAGTGTTACAAAATGCTGTGTACATACACCATTTTGTGTGTGTGTGTATGTGTGGTAGTGGCTATTTTAGAATGTTTTTATTACAATATTATTTTTGACTCTTAATCTAATTTAAACATTTATGTTTCTAATATATTTTACTAAATTAGATTTATTTTATTGCTGCGGAAGGAAAAGATTACCTCTCTATTTTTTTTTCTCTTTCTTTTATTGACACGTGACCAGGTGTCCTGGTCTTGAACTGGAAAGGTTGACCTGGGTAATTTGGGGAAAAAGAGCCAGTCGGTGTGGATTTTTTTTTACAGCAGATGGTTGCAATACCCGCTTGTTTTTCTTAGGTACTTGTATTTTTGCCATGCACTTAAGAACATCTGGTTCTCAATAAATTAAAGGGAAAGTTTTATGACTACCCATTTATTTGTTTATAGTCATCTGGATTTATTATTTTTTATTTATGTTTATTGTTTTCTAGATGATTCGATAGGTATAAGGAAGTTCTACACTACATATTTTTACATTTTTACTCTAGTGTCATGTTATATTTGTGTACATGATTAATATCTAATATACAAAATACACCAAGGCTACAATTAGGGCTGTAAAATTGTGACAGAGTTAAATGACTATAGTTTTAGCATTAACAGTAGGGCCTTTTATCATTTAACCTAGACAACGACCTGTTGAGATAGGCGCCAGCGCACTGCCTGTGTCATGTGACACAGAACACAAGATACAGAGTAAGACACAAAAAGAACAATGACGATGCAGAGAAGCAGAAGGGGCAGGAAAGAGCTCGGAAAACATTCAAAGACTAGAAGGAGACTGTGGAGTGACATGTTTTAACCAAGGCTGTATGTTCCATGACGAACACAAAGAACTGATGATGATGAATATGACAATTTATCACTTATAAAAATTATTTGAACACAGAAGTGAAAAGTTTTATCCACTTTCCTGCAGTTGCAATAGTGCCTGTACTTTCCTGCCATCTTTTTACTTATATGGCTTTGTCATAATTACAGGTCCATTATAGAAACATACAGCACTATCTTAACCTACAAATGTCTCAGTATTGGCTTACAATGTCCATATTAATACATTCAATGTGCTATTTTTTTTTTAGTCATAATGAAAAATGCCATTGTTAACAATACATTTTCACTTTTTTTTTCTATAAAAAGATAAAAAAGTGTATCTATATAACACATACCGTGTTCCAAATTCAACTCCTATTGTGTGTGGACAATCTGCCATAACTATAGAAAAAAAAAATGTAATTCAATAAGTTAAAAATCTAAATTAAACTGTTTACTTATAAAATGTAAAAATAAAGGATTGACAAAAATTGTTGGATCTATGGAGAGTGTTAAGGTAACCAGAAGTATCAATGCAAGTATTCCAGTCTGGAAAAACAATGCCACAAACTGAGGTAGACAATGAATAATTATTCACTACAATTGTTTATAACTTTTAAGAACTCATTTTAATTTGTTTGTCCAACAGACATCAATATATAATATATTCATCTTACGACAGAAGGAGTCATATACATTAATTTGATAAATTTTATGAAATGAGACTTTGACAAAAGCTTGCAAAGATGGTTCATACATAAAATAATTACATTTGATTCCTAATCTAATCTAATATAGTACTTCAGAATCTTCTGCAAACTAAACCTTGCCCATTACTAGTGAAAGTAATTTCTTATTTGTTTATTAATATAAGAACTTAGTCACCAACACTAAAATCTAGTTGCAGTTGTTGAATGGGTGGTTGACTACTTTGTACTCTGCACAATGTAATGTCTAATGCACAGCTTCTAAATACATTTGAACATTAAAGAATGCACTGCACAAAATAAAAGATATAATGTGATTGACACATAAACATTAGAAGTTAAACATTGATTCAATGGATTGTTAATTTTCTTTTTAAGTTGGATCTAGAGAAGGATACTCAGCAGTGCTATAAATATTTCTGGGGAAAACAAACATCTAACTATATACCTAGCACAGTGTTTCCCAAACTGTGTTCTGCAGAACATTCGGAGGCATGAATAAGCGTTCCACTAACTACTGGAATATGGGTAATTAACTAGTAGGCCACCAAGTGAATTAATCTCTCTAAAAAATAAGCAAAGCGCTCCGTTAATTATAAAATATTCAGAATGTGCAAAGTGTTCCGCTAAGGAATAAGTTTGGGAAACACTGACCTAGCAAAACATACATGAATACATATTGAGAAATTTACCTGAATTTATTAGAATGAAACAATAAGGCTTAATATAAGTGTATACTCACACTTTTTCTCAGTGAACTGATGTAATAAGCAAGATTTGCCTACACCCATATCACCAATTATAATGTATTTGAAAATATAGCTGTAATTGTATGGGCCGGCTGCCATGGTGACCTGAGAGTTGAATGTGAAGGAAAAAAATAAAAAGATCTGTGGATGAAAAAGGAAAGTCAAATAGTTGATTATCAATAATTATAAGTCAGTGTGGTCAATATTGGATATTTACTTAAGTATTTTTATTACAAGGGAAATCATTATTGACATTTGTTGAGTTATGTACACTATTTTACATTAGTACTTGGTTTTGATACTTGCTAGAGTGAAATCCATAAGGAAAATTGTTATATAAATGTAAAATTCGTTCATTAATTTGTGACACTGTAAACGTTTTCATTACCCATACTTTTTTATAATTAGCGCAAGCAGCACTGTCAGGACCATATAATTTTAGCATGATTATTATTGACAAAAAGAATGAAAGCAGAATTCAATAAGGCTAATCTATGAAATGGTACTTCACAGAATTCCCAAAGTATTTCTTAAGTGACAAAAGATTGAAGAGAAGACTAGATCTTTTAATTTAGACCAATGCAGCAGTTAGGGTTACCAGACACCTGGATACCTATAGGATGACATCATATTTCTAAGAAGGAAGGACTTTCCGTAAACTCATTCACAGCAGGACATTTTTTTCAAGCTGACTTTGTGATAAGAATGCCTTTCACTGAGTGAAGGCAAAGATTATTTTTCTTTTTATCAGCTAAAACACTCTCAATGTTTGCATTATGCCCGGGAATACATACGAAAAATTCACAAAAATTTTCAGGAGTTATGAATAACATGTTTCATTAGAACAGCTTCGTGTATATATGCATATATATGTAAACCACTGTTTCCTAAACGAAAATAAGAAAAGACTTTTATGTTTCTGTCCTGCAAATGATTTCAGCTTGCAGTACTGGTCAAACAACTGAACATCAATGACACCAATACCTCTTTCCTAGAACTAGTACTGCATGCATGACAATAAATCATTGAATGCAGTGTCATTTCATGTATTTAGAAACATCTAGTGAAAGCACTGGAATTCCTTTTTTGCCAAATATTCAAAGCATTTTTGTAAGTAGACAGAGTGTGTGTCCCAAATGAGAATAATTACTAGCGCTAAAATGAGTCCACGTCTGGAATACAAATTCTTGTAATTAAACATAAACATGACAACAGCAAGCACACAACCTTGATTTGTTGATGCTATTTATTATGGGTCACTTTCACACACGCATTTATCATGTCACTCATTACAGAGAAGTTTTACAAGTCAACACAGTGAACATGAGTCTTGTGAAATTTTAGGGGACTACATCATTTGATCTTTCTGTGTTAAGGGAGTGTTTATATTTAAATCAAAAGATATGATTTATGATTAATATGTAGTATTATCTCTGATTGATAGATTATAATGATTATATATATATGATATATGCCTTGCAATTTGCAGTACAAACAACAGTGAAAAAGCCAGACATTTTCACACATTAGGCTAATGTCTGATGGACGGAGGACATGACCCCAAAAGTAAAGATAGATAGAGCTACATTATTTTGTACAGTGTTGGAGTGAACTAGAATAGAGTCTATATTAGTATATATCTAATCTAAATTCTAGTCTACAATCTAAATTTAGTCTTCCATATATCTATAGATTTATGTCTAGCATCAACAGGTCTAGTAGAGTAGATCAAGTGGTAGATATACCAAAGAAGATATTAATATAAGGCTACACATGGACCACAATAAGAATCATATCAGTGGTGAACAACATTATATTTATTTATTAGTATTACCCTAGAGGCCCTATGCCTAGACTCTATAGTGAGTCTATAGTAGGTACTTTGATAAACTGACCTAGATCCATTTTTTTTGTCATTTCCATCAAAGTTTTAGCACATTATATTTGATTTGAGGACTAATTATGATTACTTTTTGTAAACATAAGATATCAGAGATCATTTTTATTTGCTTATGAAGCCAATCTGTTAAATTTTTCTTAAAAAGTTTATGTGAAAGTTGACATTTTTACAACTTTTTTCCTATAAAGGTTACAACAATGTTGTTTGCTACAATAATTTATCATATTATGAAATGTGTATATTTCAAATTTCATTAAATTCTCTTGGCGCACTTTAAAGATATTTGATATTAAAATTAACAAAGACAAAGAAGGGTAAAATTTTATTTTTTAAATAAAATAAAAGTGTTTATAGTTACAACAATCTCACTAATTCTATTGAATTTAGCATGTTAAGATATATCTGTGTGATAAGTTTGAACTTTGTAGCTTGGCACACTCTTTAGATATTAATTTTCAAAGTTGATGGTTAAAGTCTATTTTTACTGGAAATGGTCAATTTCTGTCTATCCCGAGCTATTTTTAGAAGCATACATAGGAATTTTTCATTTAGATTAACTTTTATAGTGTTTGAATGCTAGATTATGGAGAGGGAATGTGTCTTTATTATAATGACTTTGTAATCTGCAAATTTTAAAGTAAAAATAAATATTTTAAAATAATAATATTAAATATAATTTTTTTTTTTCCATATTTTTAGCTCAGTGAAGTATTAATTTTTTTTTTTCAGTGTGTTGTTTTTTTCTATTAGCATACATGTAAATTAATAGTTAATAAATGAGTACATTATATTTTTAAATGATGAGCTATTACTGCACAAAAATTCAAGTAAAAGATCTTTTAATAACTTCTAAAAAAATCGCAAGGTTTCTTTTTATTTTATTGTCCGATGCAAGAAATTTTTCATTTACAATCTAATTTTTAAAGCATTTAATTTAAATTCAGGCATTTTAAAATGATTAACTGCCAGTGCTCTACAAAAAGGTTAAAACTGTTTTTTTATGAAGTTTATGAAACTTGTCATTAAATTTTAGGAAATATTTTTCTGCACAGTGCTATTTTCATTTATAATTTATAAGAATTATCTATCTGATGCATATAAATAGCTATTTAAATACAGTAGAATTATAATTAAACAAAATAAAACACAATACAGATCTCTGATTTGTTTTATTTGTGATTTTTGGGCACAAATGATGACAAAATCACATATATATATTTTTATTTTTTGTCGAAGGCTTTTTTTAATATATTAATTCACTTTTTTTCAAAGATTTTATTGCTTGGTCTTATTTTTTAAATTTATTTTAACAGAATACTGGTTAATGTAAAAGAGTGTGAAGTTTCAACCCCATATCTTTAAGACTTTTTATAATACAGTTAATTAAAGTTCAACTGTCAGTTGTTTCGGTCACAGATTTTTTTTTGCGTTACAAAGGCTAATTTTTGGCCACTAAATATTTAATAACTTCCCTCACAATTAACTCAGCAATATAAAATTGGTATAATTACTATAATAGGAAAGCATTTCTCAAGCTCTATCTAACTAAATAGGTTCCATTGCATTGTGATGATTTTGAAATTTTTATCGAAGTACCTACCTAGATTTCTAGAATCTAGTTAGACAATAAATCATAATTATATATTTTGGTAATTCTGGTATAGTAGGCTAAAGTATAGATAGATCTGTAACTTTAGTTTAGTCTATTTTAATTTAGTACTAGATCTAGTAGAGTCTAGCTAGATTATCTTATCTTATTTAGAATAGAATCTAGAAAATCTAATCATATTTACAATATATGAATATTTACATTAATTAAATTTAGAATAATGTAGATCTGTTGTCTATTCACATTATTATAATTGCCACTATTGGGAGTATTCCAAATCTGAAATACTCTAGTACTAGACTCTAGAAATAGAATATTGAATTTAATATTCTATAACTAGATTAGATCTATATCAAGTATATCTATAATAATATAGATCTATCTAGATATCTACATCTAAATTAGATCTAGATTATATATTTTTTTCTTTAGGCAGGCTTTGGGCCGCCCTTAGCCTTGCGGCTTGCCCTAGGCTTGGCAAGAGAAGGAAAATTGTAAAGTTAAAAGTAAATTAAATAGATTCTAGATCTCTAGACCCTACGTTTTAATACCTGAATAATAAGACGTGTAAATTAATTAGTTATTAGCACACTTAGAGCTGTAGATCTAGATGGTACAAAATATAGATCGATTTTGAAAAAAAAAAAATAAACTGGTAACTAGACAAGTCTGCTCTAAGTTTGTTTATTGACAATGTAACTAAAAATGGCGGATGTTCATCATCGCCATCTACTGTAGGGGCGTAAACGACGTAGGGGGGCATAACCGTAAAAGACCTACGCGTTGAAACTAATGAATATTATTAAGATTGAGCCTCAGTTAGACCTATGGGTATATAGATCTATGTCATCTGTTCGTAATTTGGGTTTGTAACTAACGTTTCCAATGAAATCCCCTAATACTGTCCAGCTTTTTATTTAAAATAATAAGCACACAAAAAATGTATAAAAAATATAATACCCAAGAGAAATATATAAGGAGGACAAATAGCCTTACATAGCAGAACAACAACAAAACAAACAACTTTATTTAAAGTACATCTAGCCATCTAGGCCTAGGCTTACTATTTCATTGATGAAACATATTAATAAATCAGAGTCATAGGCTGCAAAACTATCATAGGTTATTTCTTAGACAAAGGGACTTTTGTTCATATTCTATTTGTAGGCCCCTATTTTTTGTGAAAAAAAAAAAAAAAGACTAATTGAGTCAATAGAGTAAGAATCATTGGTAGTAGGGGTGATCCCCCCTCCCGGGCCAGTATGACAATTTGTTTTAGAGAAATCACACAATTTGAGTAGCGCACAAAAACATTTTAATCCTAATAATATTAATTAACTATTTGTAATATTTTTTACCTCATTTTTTAACCAATTTAATATATTATTATTTCGCCCCATTGCACCCGTTTTCTAATAAGTTAATTGTGAGATGTGGGGATGAGGGGTGGGCGATATCATTTACAGCTCCTTCTGCCGACCATATGGGTGGGGGGGGAGGTTTAATTTTTGTGCTGTAATCGCAGTTTGTGAACGAATTTAGTCCAATACCTATTTAATATACTACTTATTGATACCATCACCCATTTGTATAGCCTATTATGTCTCACCTCAATCTAATCTCAATTTTAACCATTTGTAAAAAAATAAGGTACCGGCTGCTTAGTATGTGACTGGATATGTCATCTCTAGAGCTTGATCTCTATAAGAAATAAAGGCCTTAATTAATTAAACTGTTAAAACTATTTATTCTACGACAATAAAAATGTTAAAAATCATTCTGTTCAAACAACAAAAAAAATAGTTACTACCAATGGAAAAACTTAGACAATTTCAATTTAGAAAAAATCCATATTTCTGTTGGTCTTGGGCTACCCCCGCAAAATTGTCTTTCGACCCCCAAGGGTGGAGGGTTGAGAACCCCCGATCTATGTTGTAAAAAATGTTCGTAAAATGTTTTCCAAGTTTCTGATGTTCCTTCAAAAATGAAGATAATATACTTCCTAGTCCAAACCTCCAGCAGGACGACGGGCCAGGGGATGGGAGCAGGCAGGGTTTGCACCATCGACAAGTCCAAACGACAGTCCAGCGCGCAAACCGCAAGACCATGCATCTATCTATCTATCTATCTATCTATCTATCTATCTATCTATCTATCTATCTATCTATCTATCTATCTATCTATCCATCTATCCATCCATCCATCCATTCATCTATCTATCTATCATCGGAATGGAAGACATTACCATTTAAATTATAAAATTTATTATTATACTTTTTGTTCTGTCATTTGCAAGTGATATTTTTTCATTTGGCATTATAACACAAATAATTATTACGAATAGTATTTTAAAAGGTTTTTTTTATACTAATGATCAATATAGATCTAGTTAATTTTAAATAATGTAGAATAATCTAGATCTAGTTTGTTTTTAAAAAAAGGGGGGGGGATTTCTTTTTTTACTTTTCTGGTCAAAGACGTTGTTTTTTTTTCTCTTCCTGAACACAAATTTGGCAGCACCTTTGTATTCGGCCACGTAGCTGTACGTAAGTTACTGCAATACGGAACAGCAGCAATGGCGGCCTCCACAAAGATTCTTTGTAAAAGCTGCCCTGGACTTTTTCTCTTGTGTATTTTAGGCGTGTTTATAATAAATTCTGTTAGCAGCCACGGACATGGTCATGCCCACGACCACGAACCAGAGCAACCGCCATCATTCAAATACAGTCGTGAGGCAAATACAAAGCCACCCAAGGCTCCAGAAAAGCCAAGCCATCACGGGCACAGCCATGACCACCATGGCCATTCACATGAGCCTCATGGTCATGCCCACGAACATCCCTCTCAAAGACATGGCCATTCTCATGGTGACCATGGTCATGCCCACAGCGATCATGGTCATGCTCATGACCACCACCATGGTCATTCACATGGCAGTCATCAAGATGACACTAGCCACTCTCTTGACACAAATATTCATTTAAAAAAGGAGAAAAAATCTGCTGACAACTTAAATTCTGCAGGAGAAGAACATGTTCCACCTAGTCAGCCTAGTGGCATTTGGCTTAAAGCAATAGGAGCTACCTTGTTGATAAGTGCAGCACCTGTTTTGATATTATTGGTTATTCCTTTAGAGAATGCTAATGAACACCAGCAATTACTGAAGGTCCTTCTTAGTTTTGCCTCAGGTGGTCTCCTTGGTGATGCCTTTCTGCATTTGATTCCACACGCTATTTCCCCACATTCACATGGACCTGATGAACATGGTCACTCACACGGTGGACATTCACATTCAGAAAAGGGGCATGGTCACGAAATGGTTGTTGGACTCTGGGTCCTAACCGGTATTGTAGCTTTTCTTATGGTTGAAAAGTTTGTTCGTTTTGTAAAAGGAGATGATGGTCATCATGGTCATTCTCATGGGCCACCAGCTAGTCAACAGAAAAAAGCAGTTGATAAGCCCGCATCAACAAAAGGTAAAGGCAAAGAGAAAGTTAGCGATGACGAAGATAACAAAAGTGACAGCCGTTTAAAAAAAGGTTAGACATTTTTTATGTACTGATAGTCTTAGAACAGTGTTTTTCATCACAATCGCATGATATATAAAATTGATAGAGTGGATTGAGTTTGTCTAATTTGTATTGTAAAGTTACGTCATTGAAAATAATTTAAAGTTTGAGAATCTTTCTTGTCGCTACTAGTTAAAATGAGCTCCATATCCAAAGAAAACTTTTTTTTTAGTAACATCAGGAATAATACCTGGGTACATTTTTTGTATGTTACTTTTTTTTTTTAAATTTGTAACATTTATTACTATTTTTATCACATGAACAAATGCCAGTCAAGATTTCAAATGAGGAACTGGCAAACAACAAACCAGAAGCCCATTAAAGTAGATATCCTTCACAGACACTGGAGATGGATAGGTCACACCCTTTGCAAGCTGCATCCAACATAAGGCAAGCCCTCACCTGTAACCCCCAATGAAAGAGGAACAGGGGACGGCCCAGGAATGCATGGCGCCGCAATTTGGAATGGAAGCAGATGGGCAAGACGTGGGGGCAGTTAGAGAGACTTGCCCATAACCAAGATGGCTGAAGGAAGCTGGTTGGTGGCGTATGCCCCAGACAGGACATGAGTAGACATGAGATGATGACTAATTGATTAACGTAGGAGAAAAAAAGGAGAAAGACTTAAAAAAAAGAACTTATAAAATCTTTTTTTGCAAATTTTTATATATTTAAATAGATGGCTAAAAGCTGGCTTCCTTGACTAATGTTCAGTGCAGAGCTAAGCACACATAAAGATACGGCTAAAGGTTTCCATCAAAGAATCTGGAATTACATCTCTTAACTGGAAAAAAAATATATTCTTGGAATGAGCTTTGAGATTCTAACTCTCTATATAGCTTACTATCTAATAGGTTATAGCATGCAAAGAACTTAAGCCAACCAAAAAGAATCTGTTGTTCAAGTTTCCTCGCTTTATGTGCATAAAAAAAAAATACATTTATAATATTATAAAATATTGTAATATCCTTTAAAGGAAGCAACTCAACACCAAGGGAACAATGACAAACAAGTTTGATAACATAGATAGATCCCAAAACAAGACGAATATCTACAACCATCAATCATTGCACTTCCTCTTCCTCTCTTTCTGTTCATTTAGCCATAAAGCCACTTCAGAACATGGTTATTACAATATGCTATTTAGAATTAGGCTCATAATTTATATGTTCTTAGAAGCAGTTGAGAAGCAGAATTGAGTTTGTTTTCTTTTTATTCATGTTGTTTTGTTTTAAATTGTGTCCTATTTTTTTTTCAGGAGCCTCTGTGCCAGTTAAAAAAGGATCAGATATTAAAGTTGCAGGATACTTAAATTTGGCTGCTGACTTTGCTCACAACTTTACAGATGGCCTGGCCATAGGTGCATCATTTTTAGCAGGACAAAACATTGGCATTATAACCACAGCAACTATTTTCCTGCATGAGATTCCTCATGAAATTGGTGACTTTGCTATTCTTGTCCAGTCTGGATGTAGCAAAAGAAAGGTAAATGTTTTGACTGTTACTAACCTGTTATGCGCATATATATATACTAGCCTGACATTACCCGCGGCCTGCGGGTCTAAGTTTGTGTTTACTAATGTAGTGGATTGGATTTAGATGTATGTTAAACGTAGCTTTCAAGTTTTTTCTCTTTTGCTACGAAAATAAAATTAGTTTTGCGAAAATGGGTTTACCCGAAGCCAATAAATACATATCAAATAAAAACGAAAAGAGCGATAGCTTTGTTAAATGAATGGGATTATAAAGTAAACAATTAAACGAAATAATTTTTAGTACGCGATTCATGAATGAATATAGGCCTATCGCAACCCGGCTTCGCAGCTTTTGTAAACGAATGTAGTCTATTAAAAATGCTTTAGAAAACCAAATTTGAAATGTTTATTTGATCGAAATATGAAATGAATGGACTATAATTAGTATGTTCATGTGTTAAAGTATAAAACTATGTGTGCGAAGAGAAGTTTTATCATCTTAGAATTGAATTAGAGTTAGATCTAGGGATGGGATTATAAAGTAAACTATTAAACGAATTAATTTTTAGTAAGCGATTCATTACGGTATTGTCTAATGAAAGCATGCTCGTCAGGAAATCTGTAGTCACAGATATAATGAACTAGTTAATGCAAAAAATGATTTTGAAAAACAAAATTGAAGGTTAATTTTATTATATAATGAAATCAATGGATCTTCTTTTGTATTTTCATGTGTCAAAGTAAAAAACTATCTGCGCAAAGTGTATTTCTTAAAATTAGATCTTGGTCTAAATCCTTTCGATCTTTTCTCATGTCAACATTGTAGACATGGCCTAGATCCATAAAATACTATAGCTGTAATAGAGTCGGACAACTTAATTTTTTTTTTTAGGGTCTTAAGTTTGTTTTAGGGCTACAATACATACACTAAGGTCTAAGGGTCTAAGTTGGTACCCAAGAAACATTCCTCCCGAGTTTTATCAAGATTGGTCAAGCGGTTTTGATGTCTATAAGTAAGATACATACACCTCACATTCTACTTTATAGTATAGATATATAGAGAAGAAGAATTTCTTGTTGGTTATTTCTTATTATCAGTAAATGTAATAATTGTAAAATTCTACATTGTCCCAGAGAATTAAAAGTTATTTTTTATCGCTTAGTTTCTGTCTATCCTTTTATTTGTCATATATTATATGCTATTGAAAATGCTATACCTCTGTAATATGCGTCCCGAGACATGACGTTAAACTGCGCTCCTCTTTCCTTAGCACTTTTGGAGCTCAAAAGTGCTCTACTTCTTTTCTATCATTGTGTCTGCCTCCTCCTTTCCTCAATCTGCCTTCATTGATCATCACTCTGTCTCCTTATCTCTAAATATCTCACTACGTCCTAGACCAGTCCGTTTGCCGTGGACTGCGACGGGTAAGGGGGGATAAAGAGATCCTGGTGTTTGAGTGATGGCTATCTGAGGATAAGCCACAACAACACAATACTTTGGCTCCAAGTTCCCCTAGACCTGAGGCCCAGATGGCCCGCTCTGGGTCAACCGGCTGGTCATGCCGAGCTACCAGCATAGGTCTTCGACCTATGCTGGAGGGCGGTGGCTAGAGGGTCAATCAGGGAGCTGCTGTATCGGGCACATGTCCGATGCAGTAGCTGACTGAGTATAGCACCTGTGTAGCCCTGGCGGGCTCATTCTGGACTTCCGAATGGCCCGTCCCCTTGTTGGACTCGATGGCGGGTGGGGAGCACAGGTGCCGAACTAATATATAACACCCATGGAAAAAAAAACTTCAAAAAAACTACTTGCCCCAGACCTATGTCTGGGCAAGAGACGCCGCATGGAAGACAGAAAGGAGGAGGCCACAAAAAGCTGTGCTACCTGGCCATCATTTCTGGTGGTTAGGTGCACAGAGGAGGGGAAAAGTCTGACAAAGATGAGCCCTTTTGTCATCTACAAGGGACTTAAGTCAGTAGTGGGAGAGCCCAAGAGTGTGTCTAAGCTACACAAGTCTTTGGAACTTCTAGTAGAAGTTGATAGCAAGATACACTCTGATGGGCTTTTAAGATGCAGAAGACTCTGTGATCTCCAAGTGGAAGTCATGCCACACAAGAGTCTGAACACCAGCAGAGGTGTAATCAGCTCTAGGGACCTACTGGAATGTTCCGAGAAGGAAATAGTGGAGGGCATTGAAGGAGTCACCCATGCCCGGCGCATTACCAGGCGCAGGGATGGTGAGGAGGTCAAAACCGCCACTATTATCCTCACATTTGGAACTAGGACACCGCCAGAGTATGTGAAGGCAGGATACCTACGAGTTCCAGTGAGGCCCTACATACCTAACCCCATGAGGTGCTTCAAGTGCCAGGGTTATGGACACGGCGCGGCAGTCTGCAAGAGGAACACTGTGTGTGCCAGATGTGCTGGAGAAGGTCATGAGGACAAGGGCTGCACAGCCCAGTTCAAATGCCCAAACTGTCACGCTGGCCACTCAGCCTACTCCAAGGACTGCCCTGTGTGGAAACAGGAGGTTGCCGTGCAGGAGTACAAGGCAAGAAATGGATGTACCTTCAGCCAGGCGAAATCGGCTGTACTGGCCCAAGCCAAAGGCCAATTCGGCTTGACAAAGACCTATGCCCAGGCTGTTGCTAAGATAGGAAGATCCATAGCCACACAGACGGACACATTGACCCCACCACCCCCTCCTCCTCCTCCAACTCAGAAGAAAACACCGCCAAAGAACACACCTCTGAAGAAACAAGAAAGCCCTGTTGTCATGCTAAAGAACAGGTTCTCTGTGCTCGCTGATGAGAGCATGGAGACTGAGCAGCTAGTCAAAACCAATACTCCGGGAGAACCCGGAGACATCATGTCTGACACAGGTTCTCCTCAGAGAAACCAGTCAGACACCCCAACCTCTACCGAATTAGAGGTTGACCAACTCCCTAAGGGGAGAAATCAAAGCGGAGAGGATGCCCGAGGTGAGCGAGGAGGAAATAACCTCCGCTCTAACCAGAGGGATCTCCCCTCTCCAGAGAGAAAGACTTCCCCCAAAAGGGGGTTGTCCTCCTCTCCATCCAAACCCAAGAATAAAAATACCAAGGTCACTGGAATTAAGGGAAACCCCTCCGGGGGCCTCCCAAAGCCAAATAGCTCCAAGTAGGTCATCTAGAATAAGCCATGGATTCCAGAATTGTACAGTGGAATTGCAGAGGCCTCAAGGCCAATTATGAGGAGATGCAGCTACTGATGGACTCTGAGACTCCTGTAGCTGTCTGTCTACAGGAAACATTTCTGAAAGATAGCATCAGCTTCCGAAGCTACAGTGCTTACAGCAAGAATGTTGAGGATGCAGAGAGAGCATCAGGTGGAGTCTGTATCCTTGTGAAGGATAGCATCCCCCATGAGAGGGTTGAACTACAGACCATACTACAGGCCGTAGCAGCTAGGATAACCCTTCACAAGGTTATCACTTGCTGCAGCCTGTATTTACCACCAGGCGCTCCATTAAACCAAACAGACATGGAGGACCTATTGAAACAACTCCCCCGGCCTTACATAATCCTTGGGGATTTCAATGCCCATAACATCATGTGGGGCTCCAACAATACCGACACAAGAGGCCGTATGCTGGAGGATATCTTCCTCCAACATGATTTATGCATACTTAATGATGCATCACCGACCTACTTGCACCCAGGAACTGGATCTCTCACATGCATTGACCTCACCGTATGCGTCCCTGGACTTCTGGACGACTTTAAATGGTCAGTTAGCAATGATCTACGGGGAAGTGACCACTTCCCAATCATCATTGCTAACAATCTCCCCTCATTGGGACGACCTCAGCGGTGGAAACTGAATAAGGCCGATTGGGAAGAATTCCAAAAAAGATGCTCAGAGGATATTACAGAAAATATCCTCGATGAGCAGAACCCAGCTGATACCTTTGCTAGCAAGCTACTTAGTATAGCCAGGAAAGTTGTCCCCCTAACCTCCGCAAATCCAAAACGGCCTAGCAAACCATGGTTTGATACAGCCTGCAAGGGTGCTATTGGCGATAGGAAAAAACGACTGGCTGCATTTATAAAAAATCCATCCCAGGAAAACCTAAAGCTATTCAGAATAGCTAGAGCAAAGGCTAGACAAACCATACGGTCAGCCAAAAGGAATTCCTGGAGAAGTTTTGTCGGCAGTCTGGATGCCAAAACTTCTGCTAGAGCGGTCTGGAAGGCAGTAAGGCGAATCAAAGGGAAAGAATCAAATGCAATAGGGCATCTGAAAAACCAAGGACGAACTGTCACGTCCCCCAGAGAAATAGCTGACTGCCTTGCATCCTCAATAGCAGAAAAGTCATCCACTGCACATTACACGCCAGAGTTTCAAAAAGTCAAAACCAGGGAGGAAAGACACTCCATTGATTTCAGGTCAGAAAACAATGAAGACTACAACAAACCGTTCTCGCTTGAGGAACTGAGGGAATCGCTAGACAAGTCACATGACACAGCGCCTGGAGAAGATGAAATCCATTACCAGTTCCTCAAGCACCTTCCCGAACCCTCATTGGCAGTCCTGCTAGGGGTCTATAACTGTGTGTGGCAAACAGGCGCTTTCCCAAACAGCTGGAGGAAAGCCACAGTTATACCGATACCTAAACCGGGAAGAGACGGCTCTGACCCAGCTAACTATCGACCAATAGCACTAACAAGCTGCATCTGCAAAACCATGGAAAGAATGATTAACAGTAGGCTGGTCTGGTACCTGGAGAGGAACAAAGTGATCTCTAACTACCAGTGCGGATTCCGGCAAGGGCGGACAACAACTGACCACCTGGTAAGGCTGGAAGCTTGTATCAGAAATGCATTACTCAGAAGAGAACATCTAGTAGCTGTATTCTTCGATATAGAAAAGGCCTATGACACAACCTGGAAACATGGCATTCTACGTGATCTGGAGCTTATGGGGCTTAAGGGACATCTCCCCCGTTTTGTGGGGGAATTCCTGAAAGACCGAAAATTTCAGGTTCGAGTGGGCAACACCACTTCTGACACTCATGACCAGGAAATGGGTGTACCCCAGGGCAGCATTCTGTCAGTCACCCTGTTCAACATAAAAATAAATAGCATCATAAATGCTCTGTCCCCTGGCATAGAGTGCTCTTTGTATGTTGATGACTTTGTCATTTTTACTTATGGGAAAAACATGAACACCCTAGAAAGAAAATTACAGTTATGTTTAAACAAAATTCAAAATTGGGCAAACGATAATGGTTTTAAATTTTCGGACTCCAAAACAGTTAGTATGCATTTTTGTAATTTAAGGGGACTCCACCCAGACCCTGAACTATTTATACACAAAAAGAAGATCCCTGTCGTGAAAACTACAAAATTTTTAGGCCTCACTCTAGATTCCAAATTTAATTTTCTCCCCCACATTAAGGAACTTAAGAGAAAATGCCAAAAGTCATTAAACATACTTAGAGTGCTCAGCCATACGGACTGGGGAGCTGACAGAGATACTTTGCTGCTGCTATATCGGAGTCTAATTCGATCCAAGCTAGACTACGGATCCATAATATATGGAGCAGCAAGGAAGTCGTACCTAAAAATACTGGAACCAATACAAAATGCTGCCCTGCGTCTCTGTCTCGGCGCGTTTCGTACATCACCTATCCCAAGCCTCCATGTGGAGGCTGGAGAACTCCCCATGGATATAAGAATGAAAAAGCTTGCAATGCAGTATATAGTCAAGCTAAAATCCAACCCTACGAACCCTGCTTTCGATTCCATATTTAACCCCACAGAGGTAGAATTATACAACCGAAGGCCTAACGTCATACAGCCGTTAGGCCTTCGAATGAGAGAACCCATCCAAAATTTAACCCCACCCATTAACCAAATCTCTAAAATAGAAACCCCTCAGAATCCTCCTTGGCTAATGAATAAACCCAAATTAAATTTATCCCTCCTTAATTTCAAAAAAGAAAATACAGACCCAAGCATACTACAAGTCCACTTTAGGGAACTGCAAGAGAGCTACGGAGATTGTGGCACCATCTACACAGACGGATCCAAAATGGATGGAAAGGTCGCGTGTGCCTGCTCCTTTCGGAACAAAACAATCTCCCGTAGACTCCCCGATGGCTGCTCCATCTTTACGGCCGAATTACATGCAATATCGCTTGCACTTATGGCCGTCAAAGCATCAGAAAGGAGGAAATTTATAATCTGCTCCGACTCCAAATCTGCATTGCAAGCTTTGGGGCGGATGAAGACTGACATTCCACTGGTACATAAGAGCCTGAAGCTGTTGGACCAAATAACAGCCGACCATACGGATGTCACCTTCATCTGGGTCCCTTCCCATGTGGGCATTGAGGGAAACGAAGCCGCAGACAGAGAAGCAAAGAGAGCCCTAAATCATGCGGTATCAGGAACTCAAATTCCCTGCTCAGACCTGAGACAAAGTATTGCCACTGCCATCTACCAAGAGTGGCAGGATCGATGGGAGGCTGAGACTCACAATAAACTCAGGCAGATTGTGGCGGATGTCAGGTGGCGGTCCACATCTAAGGGTCTGACAAGGCGTGGTAGCACGACCATGTCTAGACTTAGGATTGGCCACACCTACATCACGCACTCTTTTGTGCTGAAGAAAGAAGAGCCCCCACTTTGTGACTATTGTGACTCTCGCCTCACCGTGGAACATATCCTCATTGACTGCCCCAGATACCAGGATGTCAGGGGAAAATATTTTAGAGCCACTAATTTAAAAACACTATTCAATAATGTCGACCCTGGGAAGGTACTGGGCTTTATCCGGGAAGTGGGATTGTCTACGAAGATCTGATTTCTAAACTCTGTACTTTTTACATTATATTTTTACCAAATTATTAAATTTTTACTACCTCTACTATTTTAATTGTAAATAGACCTTGATTTTAATTATTTGACGGTATAGAATTTGACCTTTGTTGTGTGGAGGGAGAGTGGCCCTTGAGGGACTGCAGGCACGACATGGCCTAAATTGTGCCGATGTGCCCAAATCACAAATCACAAAATCCCTCTGTAATATTAAAGATATGTGCAATAGTTGCTTTTTTTATTTTATTTGTAAATCAGTTAAAACAATTTTAACTGAAAAAAAAGGTAAAAATTACTACTACTAAACTAATTGAATCTGTATCAAATAATAATTTGATTAAAAAAACACACCAAATTTGAAATATATATATACCTTTGAGAGTATCTATCTGCTACTTATTGTTTACCAAAAACTTGCATTTTTGTTTTAAAAAAAACTATGTTCCTCTTAATGTGCTTAATTATTACACATAAAAAAAATAAAAAAATAAACAGGAGGTTTATGTTATTTAATAGTTCTGTGTTAACTACCTATCAAAATAGCAGGCAGCACCTATTCAATATATACAACAATCCTGCTTGTGCTGGTGGTATTAGGATAGGCTTCAAACAGTACCATTGGATTAGGTATAGAGGAAGATAGGATTGTGGTAATTGATAAGTTTGTAGTGATAGTTTCTAATATCCTCACATGAATGTTACTCAAATGTACGTTTTGTTCTTTATATTAGGAATTACTGATGTAGTATAATGTTACCTGGGACATATTCACATGTCAAAAATAAAAAGCACGACTATAATCTTATTACACACTCATATTTGTCATAATTAAGAGTATAAAACCTGTTCTTAGACTTGCAGAATTTATGAAACAACTAATCCACAGTTCCCCTATGGAGTTTGTGTGTAAAAAAAAACAACTTGAAATTCCCATGTTTTAAAATGTTTGCTTTTTAAAAAATTCCTGGTACTTTTTAAAAATCAAATTATTAATTAAAAAGATTTATGCTATTTTAAGTAATAAATAATTGTTATTTTTATCTTGTCCTCTTGACTAGGCCATGCTTCTACAACTGACAACTGCAGTGGGAGCCATGCTAGGCACACTTTGCAGCTTATCAATGGAGGGTATTGGTGAAGCTGCCACTGCTTGGATTCTTCCATTCACCGCTGGAGGGTTTATATACATAGCAACTGTTTCAGTAATTCCTGAACTTTTGGAAGACACCAAGATTGTCCAGAGTATAACGGAGATCATAGCCTTGCTTGTAGGAGTCTACATGATGGTTATTATAGCAGATTATGAATAGTTTCTTTTCTCTGCCATCAGGTCTTGTTAGAAACAGTACAATCATACTAACACTTTATTAGTTGATGAAAATAAGAGATTCGAGCTTTAAGTTGATATTCCGCTCATTTTGTATTGAGAGTTCTTTTCATTCCACCACCGGTTTTAATCAGCATCTCAATTAAGTTAATGACTTTGCCTGATGTAACTTTGCCTCCCTTTGTAGGCACACTGAAGTAGTATCTCTATGTTACTAGGTGCAGTGTCAGTATACATTGGAGTCATTTAAATTTATACTCTCTTAATTCACCAACACAGTAGAACAAAGTGGCTGCAATGTACGTTGAACATCACTTGAACATTGTGATATGTTATACTACTGTTTGGATACAGTTTTGTTACAGTTAAGCATTATCTTTACTGCTTCAGGTGCACAGTGTGATTGAAATTTTAAAATGTTTGGTGAATTGTATGCTGTGTTTACAAGGCTATTACAATGGAATTAATTTCAGTTTCTGTAACAAAGTGATACATGATATAATTGAGATGTTTTAAAAAGTGCACATTTTTTTTTTGTCTATTGTGTTCACTATTTTGTCATAAATGCATACATTTAGGTTCTATCTATTACTACAATTGTATAACATGCTTTTGATTCTATTTGTAACTTAAGTCTTACAGATTCTATCACTACTATTTTATTGTTAATTATTTGAAAGAACTTAGATAAATCTTTAAAATCTTCAGTTATCCACTACAAATGGTTAAGTCTAATAAGAATAGAGAAAAATAAAAGTCAAATGGCAATTAAGGAGTTTGGTATTTATTGAAGTAGTTCATTACAATTGCTTGTTATTTATAACAGTTTTAATTTTTTTTTTCCCCTGTGATTTCTGTGTACTAATTGTTGTTAATTTTTAAAAATTCTTTGTTGTTTCCTGTGGGTACAGTCTGTGGTGGAGGTTTTTATGACGTTTATTTTCTTCTCTCATTCATATCAATTTATAATATTAAAGGAAAAATTTGCAAATTTTGTTTGCTTTTATGTACCAGCAATTTGATGACATGATGAGATTGCTGATGCTGACCTTGAGTCTTGATTTAATTGTGTGTAACTTAAAGGTAAAGATTCAAGTTGAGTGTATTTTTAAATGGTCCATTAACTTCAATGTTATATAAGTAAACTGGTCAGCATTATTGACTAGTTTTATATATATTATAATACAGTCTAGAACAAAATTTTTTTAGAAACTAAAGTTGGAACAAGTAGATGAGACATTTTATTTTTAATACCTACTTTGTGTGACAAACTTGTTTGCATTTAACCATTGTAAGAAAATTAACAAAAGATATTTAGATTTACCTGTCTGCAGGTCAGAAAAGTCCCAGTAATAAAGTATAACTATCAAATTTATCTTTTTAAATATTTTTTTTTTTTGTGTTTTGCTTTATGTGTATTTTATATTAGCTGTTTATTTGTTGTTTTTTCTAAAATAACTTTAAGTATGAACAAAACTAATTAAAACTTGAGCTGTCACTGTCAATATTGTGTTGAACTTTTTGTGTATCATTACCCATTTGTTAGTCTACTTTCATATAATAAGGTTATTAGCAAATAATAAGCATAGTAGTGGTAATCAAACCTTCAGTACAAAAATAATATTTAACATTTTGTAGCTTGGTGCATAATTTTAAATCCCATCACTAAATTAATGCTTACGAATATAGAAAAAAATTCCTTGATGTTCCTTCAAAATTCTACATTAAAAGATACACATTCACAATTCTTTTTCCCAATGATGAAGATATGTGTAAACCTACGTTAATATATTAACTCAAATATCTTAACAAATGGCAGAATAAGTACTTGATGGGAAAAACACTGAAAATTAATTATAAACACAAGGGATATTTTAGTGAAAATGGTTTTCGTGTTGTAGTAATTCTAATTTGAGTGATACAAACTGCATGTTGCCAGTCCCTGTTTGGAGAAAATGCAGAATGACAGTTCCATTAGAGAAAATGGAATTATTTAACTGCACAAACTTGAAGCAGCCGCAATGATGTCTTGAAATAACTTTTGTCTTTAATAAAAATCTTCAATTGTTAACCATGAGCAAACATGTCTTAGTTTTTACTAGTATCTAGTAAAAACAAAAGTAGGTACTGGATTTATCTATTTTGCTTTGCACACCAGTACAGGTAGTAAAAAAAATGTTTTCTTAAAAAAAGTATCTTCAGAGAGAATTTAGTTGGTTAAGCATATGAAAGGTTTTGAGGTTAAAAGCTTAGTAATGCAAAAAAAACCCCAAAGTTTATGCTAATGAAAAAAACCCTGTCTATTCCATCCAATACTAATGCCAGCATATCAAACTGGGTTAATGTTATGAAACAAAAGTTATTGTGCCAAATTAAGCAAATTTGGATCTTAAGTAAAATTTGAAGAACATGTTACACAGTAAATCAGTGGATCTCAACCATTTGAGAACTACACTGTTTTTTGCTCTGTCAAATATCACCAAAAAAAATGCCTTTACTACAGACTGCTGACCATATGCCTGTGATGCATTGTTACCTGGCCCCTAGAGACTTCTGCCTACATTAAGTAATGAAGCTGTCAATGTTTGGTTCCACTAGACTGGACATTTACATTTTTTTATTTTTGTGGTGATGCTCCTAGTGAGAAAGGTCCCCAAGGGAAAAAAAAAGTTCATCTCCACTGCACTGTCAGATCAACAAAGAGATAGACAATAAGGCCTTGATTACTATTGCATTACAATCATTTGCAGTTTTTCTTTAAATTTATACCATTTATGCTAGCTTAAAAGTTCTATAAGATCTACTGATAAGCAAAATTAAGTTATCTGTTCCTGTGGCCCAATTTAATTTTTTTGTTGGTTTTGTTGAAAGCAAGATCAACTGCTTTTACTAAAGCATCCAACTGAGGCCTCATATCCCAAATAAGAATCCTATTGTTTTTAACAAGGAGGGACAGGTGTGTGTGCACTGAGATCAAACACTTCGTGCCTTTTCCCTCCACAATTGAAATAACCTAACTAAAGCATGTGCTTAAGTTGAATGATGTCTACCTACTTACAGTTAGATGTTTGTTGCATAAAGTATAGGGACAATTAACATTAGGTTTCCCTTGCAAATGCTAGAAAAATGAATCACACAAAAAGAACACAGGTTTCATTCTTGTTCACCAAAGTTTTAATACATTGCATCAATGAGCAAGCCACAAACTTTATGATGAACTTTTATTAATTGATAATTAAAAACCAAAAAATACCTCATCATTAAAAGTAAGGAAAAGATTTTATTATTGTTTTTTTTTATACCTAATTCTATAAGAATATTATTAGAGAATTATCAAGTAAAACAAAAAAGTGTTGTTTTTTTAGTTTTATACATAATAAAAAATTATATAATTTACAACTATTACTGATTTTAAATAAATAGTGGTGTTTTTTTTTTATATATATATATATAAAGTAAGTTAGTCCAAACTAACATAGCCTCTAAAAAATGTAGGTATTTGACCATTTTTGTTTTTTTACAACAAATGTAGAAGTAAAATTAATGTTCTACCCTATCCCACCCTTCACTTTAAATTATATAAATACAGAATCAACAAACAGTACGTCAAGGAGTCACTATTGCTGAGTAGAAGGCCTGAGGAAGGGAAAAAAAAAATAATTTAAAAATAACATTTAAGTTAATCACAGACAATAATTATACAGTTAAACATGACATGAAATATTTCTACATCAGCAACTTTCTTTGATTCAACCCAACTTCACGAAATTTAATACCTTCAAGCTTACAGTTTTATTTTTAAACTGTCTCAAATCTAATTTCTTTTGTTTTATAAGGTCATAAACGGGCACAATTTAGCTATGATTAAAAAATAAATAGATACACATGTATTTTAGAGTTTTTATGTTGAGTTGGAGGTTTACCATGAATAAGAGATATATGAGTTAATATGTCATAAGGTTTAGTAACTCCTAAAATTAGGCACCTCATGCGTGGAAAGATTTTTTTTTGTTGCTAATCTAGATCTTTTCAATAGTTTTGTTTTTGTTCTGCTATCATATCATAGTTTATTTTCATGACTAATGCAATCAGGTAGTTTATTAAATTAAGAACATAATTGGAACAAAGATTGATCTATCATTAGAGTTATTGTTACATGATTACAGACTGAATATATTGAAGAACAAAAAAAATACTAAAATTTCTGTTTTTCAATGCAAAAGAATTCAGCTTTTCCAAACGCTTGAAAAGAGACAAATCTATTTATTACATTTCTTCAAAAATAGATTGAACCTTAGCTCAAAAATAACCTGTTAACATGGGGAGAGAACTTTAATAGGTGTTCAGTAATTTATATCTACAAGAGAATGGATCTATAATTTCCTTCAACTGATCTTTTCCTCTAAAAAAACATGAATATGCAAAGCATTTAGTAAATAGATAATTGACCAATGTTTCTAAAATACTATTCTTTTCTTTAAAATTATAAATTTTATTAATTACTTTTTTCTCCCATCAGTTCAATGTTTCCTTATGTTTTAATGTTTTGGTAAGGTGAAGCATTTTTTAAGTGAAATAAGCCTATGCTCTTTACCCCCTTCCCTTTATTTGAAGAGAAATGAAGGTCCTATTGTATACAGAGGTGTACTAGTTCCACTTACTTAGCCCATTCTACGTTGAGGATAAGATGATCATAGCCAAAACCAGAAACACCTTGAATAGCTCTGGATGCATCTTCTCGCCGATGGAAATTGATAAATGCGAAACCCTGTAATAAATAATTGTAAAATATTTTTTGTAAAAAAAAATAAATAGATGCTGCTACTCAGTGATTAGGTGCTGGTACTCAGTAGTGGATTGCCTAACATTTAAGAACTAAAAATTAATAATATACATTAAAATACAAGAAAAGTAATATTTTCTTTCAAAAAGGTGCAGGTACAGAGTACTGGTGCATACCGTCACAAAAAAAAAGCCCTGTATATAAATATGATATACATAGTGGTTAAGAAACATAAGTTAATGAAATGTTATTGCAAGCTTTTTAGGCAACAATCATCCTCTAGCCTTATTGTGTATCATACAAACTAACAAAATGCAATGCAAACCAGATTTAATCTATTCTAGAAAGCCTTGTAATTTTTGGGAAACATGCTGTAACAAACTGTCAACTGAATGGTGTAGACAATCAGGGTAAGCATATGTAGTGTGTTCAGTCAGTAGAAGGCCACATTTGTGATCTATATTATTTTTTTTTTCATGTTAAGTTTGTAGTAATTAGTAGTAACTATAAAATTAAACATATAATTATAAGACAAATTCATAGTAGATGATGGATACCCCCCCCCCCCCCCCCCCCCCCAGACATATGAACAAAGTTACTATACCTTTGATTGACCAGTATTCTTATCCTTTGCCAGATATATCCTAGATATAGGACCAAAAGGCCTAAAGAGTTCCTGTAAATCTGACTCTCTTGTATCTTCTGATAAATTTGTAACTCTGATGGTTGCAGCTTCATCTGAATACAACATGATTATACATTTCATTACTAAAATATCACTACAAAGCTTGCCCATTTAACCATTATGACTTACCAATAGGTAACTTGAACAGACAGTGAATTCAGGTAGTTTTATAATAGCAACTTTTAATTATTGACTTTTAGAATTAGAAAAAATAAACATCTTAGAGATGTAATTAATTTGAATATGGAAGCATAAAAAAAAAAAGATCAGTCATGGTCTATTGAAATAAATTAATTTCTTGCCCTAATGATGGCAGTGTGTTTGTTTTCAGAGCATTATTTAATCTTCCTATTCAATGGCATGTCACATGTCACTTCAATGACAATGGGATGATAATTTCTAATAATATGAAATCCTAAAGAAGAATGTTTTGAATAACCTAACTGCATCCATGATATAGGATCTAGCCTGTTTCCCTGTGCAACAGCAAAGTATCCTGCCAACCCAGTGGTTGGTCTGACTTCAAATATTTTATGAATTAAACTATGCATTTATAATAAATTTTTTGGGAAATGTTTCTGAACTACTACAAGGTATAGTAATAATATGTGATTGCAAGCTGACTGCATATGACATAATCTTTTTTTTGAGTCTGTTGATTATAGCACAGCTATTATAGTTTTCTTTTATATAGGCACATACCGGTACACACCTTCTAAAATATTTACGAATACTTTTTCAATATGTAGAAAATATTTTGTAAAACAAGTTTAGAGACTAGCTAAACCAAAAAAGATAATGAAACTATTTGGGTACTACTTGAGGGGTCCTGTATGGTCAACAAGTACTCCAGTTAATATAATTGTTCAGTGCATACAAATGTAAAAGATATTAATGTGGTGTCAAGCATACCTCCTTTTCTCTGATTGGACATAGTCTCTCCCCTGCCCTTGTTGGCACCCTCTCTTAAAGTAGGAGGAATATATTTTCCACCAGCAGGTTTGTTGGGTGCAGGAGATGATGAAACTGGAGCAATATCTGGCTTTTTGGCACCTTCTTCCAGTTTTTCCTAAACAGAGCAAAATAGAATTAAAACAAGAATTATACAATTTGAATTTGTTTCAAAACAGTTTTAATATTCAAGTAGCCAAAACTACATTTACCTGTAAGGGTTGTAATGTGTCTTTGTATGGACATTTGGTAGTCCAATGGTCCCCTTTACAAATACGACACTGTACAATCTTTTGTTTTGTCAGTTTACTCAAAGGATCTTCTTCTTCTGGTACAGGGGTCTGGTAAAAAAAAGTGAATGACAATTAATTTAAAAAAAAAAAGATTTATGGTGGAGCAAATATAATAACTTTGTGATACATTTGTATACTTAAACTGCAAGACCAACTATTGTTAGGACAGAGGATTCCCAAGAAGCAAGAGTAAAGCAAGTAAATTATGATAATTAAAACCCGGGCATGGTTAGTCACTAGGCTGTAGCTCTTGACAGGCTAATCTAACTAAAGGATTGGAGGTCTATTATATTTTACATAACTTAAAATAAAAATTGAAAAGCTTCTTTTTAAACCAAGAATAAACTTGTCCTTTCTTTCACTTTAAAACTACAATAACAAACATCATTTTGTCTCTCATAATATTAAACTCAAGATGACTGTTCACCCCTTATTATAACCTAAATGGTCTTACTCATGGCTAAACCAGAATCTATTCAGCCAATATGAACAAGAATACACATTCCAAAAACACCAGGTGCTTTCATTGGTATTAAAAAGGCTTGAAGGATAACTGGTATGATCACTTTAGAAAACTCACAATTGCACAAGAGTAGTGATATACTGGCTCAGTAGCTACTGATTACACACAAGTAAAGTTATACTACCAGGAAGTGTACATTTCTCTAGGCTCAACTCACTTAAGAGAAATAATTCAATAATACAAAGCTGCATGTTAAAATTGTTAAGTCCAGACATGCCTACCCCCAAGACCCAGAATGTGTAACACTCAGGTTGAAAATGTGGAATTTTGGGCCCCAATGTGGAACATAAACGCGTTTATGTTTGTCAGCCATACTGTACGCAATATAAATAAAACTTCAATTATATTACTTTAATAACAATACTAGTTTGCTTCTTATAAATTAGATGTAAATAGTATAATATAATTAAAAGTAAGAAAACCTTTAATTCATAATTATGTCCTTTGTTTGAAATCAATAGTTCTAACTCCTATGTGATTATTCTAGATCTACTTGATTATCTATCCTTTTCTAGGGCTCTACTCTAGTCACTCTAGAAGTTGTCTCTAGTGCTAGATCTAAAATAATTTAAGAGTCTGTCTACTAGTAGTACTAGACCTACATCTAATAAGTCCTCTAAATCTAAGAACACAGATTAAAATAATTATATTATAGATCTAAATATTTATGTCTAGATCTATGGACTTATTGAGAACTAAATTTATTACATATGATAGATACATAGAAATCTAGAGATCTATCCCCTTCTAAGTCTATTTCTTTAGATCTAGATTTAGTATCATCTAGTAAAATCTAGTAATCTAGTACTAGATCTAGTAGATACTAATTTAGACTATTTAATAAGTAGATTTAGATCTTATTTAGATCTAGGCCTTAGCCTTACTGTGTCTAAGTTAATTTATTACTTTTAGATCTAGGTCTAGATCTCTAATAACCTATTTGAAAAAAAATCCTTTTCTTAGAATAGAAACCTAAGAAACCAGTTGAGTTAGTCACGTTAGTGTTAGAATAGCGCCTTTGTCGGGAAAAGAATGGGATTTGAATGGAAAATTAGGCTTATTAGCACTTACTAGATTCTAAGAATAGATCTAGTATCTAGATCTAGAGTACTAGATCTAGATCTAGCTCAACCATATCTTCGTAAATTTAGGACATACCGGGTCCGGGAGGAGATGAAATGTAAACAATAAACACAGACCTAGATATATTTTATTTTGCATTCAGTATTTTCATTTCGCATTATTAATAAATAATGAAAAATCAGAGATTTTTTTTTGTGCCGGAATTCAGACTTGGCGGAACAAAAAATTGTGAATGCGGAATGGCGGAACATGTGAGCTTTTTTGATGCTTTTGCGGGACGGTTCCGCATAATGTGGGACTGTAGGCATGTCTGTAAGTCCTTTAAAAAAAAAAATATGTGAGTGATTTAAAATTTAAAGAAGAAAATTGAGCACAAGAAATAAATACCTCTTTGTTCTGAACAAACTGCATAAAAACTTCTTCTGTCATAATTGTGTTAGAGGGATTAGGCCCTGGTGGGTCATTAGCTGCAGCACCATACTTTTTCCACATCTAGAAGTAAATATTGAGATCAAGGGATAAATAAACACTGTGTTGTGTTCAATTCTGTCATAGTACTTTTTTTTTTTACAGAAGTGTCAAGTAAAACATATATATATATATATATTGACTAAGAAACAACAACAACTGATGAACTTACTTTTCTCTGAGCTATAGATTTAGAAAGTTTAACTGTTTCAATCTTGTACGTTTTGATAGTCTGTTTAACAAACAAAAACAGTATCATTTTAACAACATAAGAATCTCTTATTACAATAACAATACTGTCAACACCATACCAACATGGCTTTAGGAAATATAGATCATGTGAAACACAACTAATAGGACTAATTGATGATTTCTCAAAAGGTTTAGATAATAGTGAACAAATAGATGCTATCTTACTAGACTTTTCCAAGGCTTTTGACAAAGTTCACCACCATAGTTTGCTTAAAAAATTAAAATATTTCGGCATTAACGGTCCACTGCATCAGTGGATTAAAGATTTTCTGATAGGGAGAGAACAAACTGTAATAATAAATGGCTCTAAATCAACACCAATAACAGTAAACTCAGGGAACAGTCTTGGGTCCACTACTATTTTTAATTTACATAAATGATTTACCAAATTGCATTAGTTCAGGAACAAAAGTCAGATTATTTGCAGACGATTGCATAATATATAGAACAATAAAAACAAAACAAGACACAGATATTTTACAAAGAGAATTAGATGAATTACAGAAATGGGAATCAAATTGGAGCATGTCTTTCCACCCAGAAAAATGTCAGTTGTTAAGAGTAACAAAAAAACTAAAACAAATTAATTCCACTTATCTTATTCATGGCAAACCAGTAACACAGACTAAAAACTCAAAATACCTAGGTGTTATAATAAATGAAAAACTGTCATGGAATCCACATATTGATGAAACTATAAAAAAATCCAACAAAGCATTAGGGTTTATTAAAAGAAATTTCTATAAATCAAATAAGAACATAAAACTAAAATGTTATTTAACCTTGGTTAGGCCAATAATAGAATATGCATCCACCGTGTGGGACCCCTCAACTCAAGAAAACATTAAGAAACTGGAACAAACACAAAATAGAGCAGTGAGATTCATAACAAACGAATATTCACATTTGACTAGGGTAACACCATTAGTAAAATCACTAAATTTAGAAAGCCTTCAGGACAGAAGACTCAAAAGTAAAGTAGCAATTATACATAAAACACTGAACCATAATCTTCAAATACAAAAACAAAATTTAATAAAATACTCTGAAAGACACAAAAATAAAGGCACATTCCTCGTCCCATATGCTAGGACAAATTTGTACAAATACTCCTTCTTCCCTAGTGCTATTAGAGCATGGAATGGGTTGCCTGAGCTAGCCAGAAAAACCAGTGACTTGGCAGAATTTAAGTCATTGGTTAATATGCATGACTAAATGCATGACGCGTAGGACGTAATCATCTTCTTTTTTGAAGTAACGTCTGTATTATATAAGATAAGATAAGATAACACCATTAATTCAACTGAAGAAGTCAAAGCACAACATTGTTAACCTTAATAACTTTCCCATCTTCATTTCTATACTCTGTAATTGTTTTGATTCCCCTCTTTTCATCAAATTCTTCTGTTGGAGGAGGAAGACCTGAAAAACAAAAATGTATACATTCTAGTTGGAAAAAGATTAGTAACTAAAAAAAAAATACACAATGAAAATACACACACACACACAAAAGTGTACCATTCAACATAATTGATTGTTCATAATGATAATACAATATTCTTGTGATTATATCTATTGAATAGATCTAGATTCAAATACATTCTAGTTGGAAAAAGATTAGTAACTAAAAAAAAAATACACACACACACAAAAGTGTACCATTCAACATAATTGATTGTTCATAATGATAATACAATATTCTTGTGATTATATCTATTGAATAGATCTAGATTCAAATAAGATACTAAAGTTAACTATAGATTCTACTTTATAGATCTTAGTATAATTATTACTTTTTTAATAATCTAGATTTTCTAGAACTATATTATAATATAAACTCAATAAAGAGAGGTATAGCTCTCTTTTTTAGAATATATAAATCTAGAATCTGAATTTGTAATCTAATCAGTCTTCTAATCAAGTATAAATTATTAATGAATCTTACCTCTAAACTCTAATGAGACTATTGTAACTAAATTATAGTAAATAAAGACAAAATTAATTGAACTGAAGTCTTTAGTTATTAATCTAAGTACTAACAGTCTAACTAGATGGTTACTATATAATCTAGAATCATGTCTAATCTAGTCTAGATGTCTTGTCACAGTGAGTAGTAGACTCTAGGCTCAGTACATCTAGAATCTACTAGATCTTGTCTTAGACTGCCTAGATCTAGGATGACTAGAATGTACATCTAAATCTAATCTAGTCTAGATATCAGCTTTAAGTCTTTATTTTAGATATAAAATAAATTTATATTGACTTTATCCAGCTTTAAAGTTTAAGATTCTCTAGTAGTACTAGATCTAGTAGTGAGTGTAGTCTCTATAACTATATATAATATAGATATTATAGATATGCCATGACTATGACTCATACTATGACTAGATAGTAGATCTAACTAGACCTATTTCACACAGTTACAGTATGATGATATATATCATTAATCATAGTTATAGAGAGAATCTATACTATGGGACAGTATGTCTAAGTCTATGTGACAAAGTGAGAGTCAGACATTTCAGACAGAGGTGAATTCATAATTCTAGATTAATCTAGATCTAGTTATATTCTAGACTAGTAGTAGTTTCAATTTGGTAATTTAACTTTTTTGTTGGCTTGTCCCAAACTGTTCAGATTCAATCATTCATGATTCAGACTGTTGGAAATATTCCTTATATTGGAATGCATGATGATTATGAAATATGTTAATGTTAATCAAGTAGATCTAAAATCTAAATGTTGGGAGACTGAAGACAGTGAAGTCACTGAGTCTGGGCCACGGACTGAGAATTATTATAATTATAGAATACTCACCCTCGTCACCTTGGTCGACCTGTTCGGCCCAACTTTTTCCGCTAGTCCTATGAGCAAAATATCAGACACATTTTAAATTTCAAAACAATTTAAATGATAGCAGAGTCTATTTAAAACATTGTCATAAAAAATATTGCACTTACATCGTGTCCAACATGGATAATCAGTAGATAGCTAGATTATTAGAAAATAGTCTAGTGTTGTACTTCCGGTTTAATACTTTTAATGCATCACAGATCAAATTGTAAATTTGTAGATCTATTATGTTCAAAATGTTGCCTAAAACAAACAAAAAAGTTTGCAAATAAAATCAGTGACCCCAAGATCATTTTTTTAATATGTTAATTATTTATAGCAATATTTCTCTTAAGACCTAGACTTCAATTATATATATTTTAATTGTATTGCATTAACATAGTTAAACTTATTAAATGAAATTTTATTTAAGTAGGTAAGTATAGTTTTTTTTATAAATATTTAACCAACAATTTGATCTATCAATTTGCTTTTAAAGTCTGACTTTTTACGATCTATCCTATTTTATTGTTTACTTTACATTTCATTTTGCGAGAAAAACAACTGATAACACTCATTACCAATCTGAAAGTCGGTCAGATAATATTATTTACACTTGGCCTATATAAAGACAAAATCTGGTCTAATTCAAGATCATTCAAAATATGAATTATAGTCATAACAATAACAATCTTTAGATTCGAGACCAGAGTGGATCTAGATCTACATCTTCGAAAAGTAAGTAAAGTAGAGTCTTGACTCTATATATTGTTTTTCTAGATCGTTGAAACTTTACACTAAAATTTTTATAGCTCTATTTAGATCTCTCTCTCTATATATATATACAGATTATTTATAATTATAGATTTGTTTTGTAGATCTAGATCTAGACAAATAATCAAGATTCAAGTCAAAATTGATTTGACTCATTTTGCTTTAAAATTTCATCATCCAATCCATACTCACCTTCTCTGACTAGCTAGACAATCACAAGACAATGGTTAGAATGAATATAAAATACTAGTAAACAGTACTTATACTGACTATACTATAGTCTATAGTTAAGTTATAGCAGTATACTATAATTCGAGTACTCTAGTACTAGTCTATAGATAATAGACTAGTCACTATAGAGTTATAGAGTATAGACTATAGTATAGGTAGGTACCTTGACAAAAAAATCAAAATAAATAATATAATATAGTATTTATAGGATAGTCATTATAATTATATGATT
This sequence comes from Biomphalaria sudanica, assembly GCA_036873155.1. NCBI lineage: Eukaryota > Metazoa > Mollusca > Gastropoda > Planorbidae > Biomphalaria > Biomphalaria sudanica. Next base: position 627,602 of record JAZGLO010006723.1, on the reverse strand, counting down.
ATAGACTACTACACTGACTTCAGTACTTTCTAGATCTAGAATCTAGCATTCTAGCTAGTCATTCTAGACTAATCTAGAGTATTCTAGAGACTATAAATTATAATATATTTTATATACTTATATAGTCTATATTTTAGACATATTCACATATATGTAGACTTATTAATGTAGACTCACTGTAGACTGTAGGTTAGGGGTTCTCAACCTGTGGGTCGCGACCCCTTTGGGGGTCGATTGGCGATTTGCCATGGGTCACCTAAGACCATCGATAAATGAATTGTTTTTTCTATTGCTGTGTGTGTATGCGGAGGGCAGGGGGTCGTGACAGAGTGGGGGGTTGTAAAAAGGGGTCGCCGAGCCTAAAAGGTTGAGAACCGCTGCTGTAGGTAGACAGTGTAGATGGCTAGATAGTTATTAGTTACGATAGTAGATCTAGAATCTTTATCTTTATTTAGATCTAATTACTATAACTAATTTTAGCACTATTTATAGATCTAGAATTGAACATGTCTCCTACTCTTGTCTTAACCAACAATAATAGAGCATTTGAGCAAAAAAAGTTTAACTGGTTTTGTTTTTCAATTCTTTTTTTTTTTTTCTAAAGTAATGAGCTTAAATTATTTATATTTTTTTGTTATCAGTTAAATTGAATATAAAATATCTTACTTACAACTACAAGTTAAAGAATGTCAGAGGGAAAGAAAGTGGTGCTGGCTTACAGTGGGGGCTTAGACACTTCAACTATACTGGTGTGGCTGATTGAACAAGGTTATCAAGTGATTGCTTACCTGGTAAAAACTTCTAATAATTAAATATGTTTTTACATTGATGACAGTTAAGTAGCCTTTTAAACACATAAAATGAGACTCAAAGAAAAGCCCTTGCCAAAGCCATGCATAGACGACAAAAGAAAACTTAAATAGGCCCATGACTGACACAGGGTTTGTTTGCAAAATATACTGGTCAAAACTGGGTTTACAGGTCACGTAAAATAATGCCTAATAAAATTAATCTTCAGTATCAAAGTTAATGCCTAATTATTATTATTATGAATCATTATTATTAAGCTTAATTTTATCATTGTTTGACTAAATCAAATTTTGTTTTATTTTGTAGTTTCCCTATTTCCATTTTTAAAACTACATGGGAATCGCTTATCAAGAGGGATGTAACTCTTAATTATAAAAAAAATTAATAATTTTTGATTTAAAAAATAACAACCAAACAATTATATAATACAGAATAATACAGAACAATAGTCAATAAATGACTTCAAAATATTGAAAAATATATTTAACGCCTTTAAGATAAGAGCAAGGTTCTTCTTCTTCTTCTTCTAGCCAGCTTTATTGCTGCTGAGCTGTGAGCTCTTTTGCAGACTGTGCCAAGGAAAAAAAGTGTGCTGTTTTCTTCAGTTGTTCAGCACTGCCGTACAGGGTGTTGGTTATGTTGGGCTGTAGTGGAAGTAGGGTCTGCCTAAGGTGGATTAGGGAGGGGCATTCAAAGAGGATATGGTTTACGGTTTCAAAGGGGTGGGTGCAGTGTCTGCAAAGGGGGAGTTGTGTGGAGTTTATTTTGTTCAGGTGGTAAATTAAATAAATTAATGTGTGTCCTGTTCTTAGTTGGAAGATTGTAGATTGTTCTTTGCAGGGGAAGAAGTTAATACTGTCCAGTTTGTTAGGAAGAGTGAGGTTAAAATACTTAGTATCCCTGGTGGGGTCTTATACACTGAGACTACAGTCCTATTCAATTCAAAATAATAACCCACTCTTTGTTCTGAATGTGACATGATGAGCTCTTTTTAAAGGAAAGTTTTTAAATGATAATATTACTAGCATCCCAACTCTATTGCAATAGGCACCAGTGGGTTAAAAAGGATTTCTAGACTAAGCTAACTGAAAAAAAAAAAGAATTCTAATATGTTGTTTTGCTTGTATATTTATCTAGTTGTTTTTTCCATTTGTAAAATATTATTTACTTTGTGATTATTTTATAATATGATATGTGGATCTCAAAAGTTTTTACAAATAACTACTAACAAACATACATTATATAAAATATATATTGTAGGCTAACATTGGTCAAGAAGAAGACTTTGATGCAGTCAGAACCAAAGCTTTAAAGTTCGGAGCATTGAAAGTAGGTCACATGTTTATTTAATTAATGTTCAGGGCATTGAAAGACGGTCATATTTATTTATTTAATTAATGTGCGGAGCATTGAAAGTAGATCACCTTTATTTAATTAATAAATTTGCTGAGCTTTGAAAGTAGGTCACATGTTTATTTATTTAATTAATGTGCTTTCACTTGTCTCCTTGCTGAAAATGAGAACAATGTTTTCAGCTCTTCCAGTCATAATGACTACCTCAAAGCTCCAGCAGAATGTGAATATAGTAGCTCATGTAAAATAAAGGCCTACAAAACTGGAAAGCGGAGGGAATTAAATGCTATTTCACCCACCTAGTATGCTTATCATTTTAAGAAAAGATCTTGAGACACTTTGAATTGTTATAATTAAATCTATTTTTGTAGCTCTTAATTGGCCACCTTTCCCAAGAAATGTAATCCTTATCTAGCTTACTACACAATTGTGCTTCTGTTTGCTGGAGTTCAGTTTAAGTGAAACTGTTACAAGACCTAATGGTCAACTGGGTACATCAGATCTAATGTTTCTATGTTTTTCTTCTATTGTTCTTTCTTCTCATCAAACATAATTAAACAATTTTATTTGTTGGGTAGACAGTTTTTAAGAGACTATTGTAAAACAAACATTTGTTGAACGTTGACTATTGTCAGAGTTTCTATGACCTTCTGAAATTCCAGGATGTCCTGGAATTTTAAAATATCTCCTTGAATATCCTGGAATTTTGCAGATAAAAAAAAAGACATTGATGGGAATTTTCCGACAATTTTCTAAAGAAAGAAAGGTTGGAGTCAGACTAAGGTTTTTCCAATGACATCGCTCACTCAAACCAAAGACGCACTTGTCACGTGATAGAAATCTATGATTTGATTAGTTATGCCACCGGAAATAAGAAAAGGGATGCTAGGTGGAGAACAAAAGACACAATAGAGAATCTAAATTCTTCAGTCTATCGGGAGATTTCATAGGCAGACCTGCCTACTGTTATGCAAAATCTACGAAAAATGACCGTCATTACGCAATACGCATTCAACCCATCGCGTAACGGAGGTCACGGTTACGCATTTCGTATCCTTTTTTCCCTCTCTTGACTAGCTTACGAGCTGTCACGACGGAGGTCACGATAAGCCGTCCTGTTGGGGGGGGGGGACAGAAAAGGTGGGGGAACACATATGTGTCCAGATCTATACGTTTATTGGTTCTTAAAAGCAATTAGATTTAGTCTAGAAATGAAGAACGCGAGAGTGAAGGAGTGGCGGGTTGGTACCGTCAGTTAGCTGATACACCAACGTGACTTTTTTTTTTTTTGTAAGTTCATTAGTAGAAATTAATTATGTTGAAACCCTGATTCCCATATTCATTTGTATAGAAAAAAATATCGAAGTGCTATCAATTCAAAACACATTGAGTGACATTGTAGATATCTAATCTAGATCTGGATTCTAGATTTAGAATCTAGATAATTTGTTATACAGGAATAGATCTAGCTATAGTCTAGCTAGTCATTATGTTAATTTAAATGTTATGAATCTCATGATTCTCTACATTACTCTACAATCTGGATCCAATTTAGTTGTAGTATGATTTAGATTGACTAGATCTAGATCGATAACATCAATTACCATCTAGACTAGATTCTTAGTCTTGGTATAGAATAGATCAAGGATGAATGTAGGCCTTCGAAAGTTTGGAGTAGACCTACGTTTGTAGCGGATCCACGGCATCGGTAACACTCTTGAGCCCAGATCTAGAGTAGATTATATTCATTATTATATAGACATAGCATAGATCCATATCTAGTCTAGATATCATCTCTATTGATTTAGATTGTAGATCTAATCATGACATCTAGATCTAATATTATATATATATATGACAAAATAGTGGATCGCGTAAGTGTTACGCATTCTGGTGCCAAAATACGCATTTTGACCATCAGCGTTATGCATTTGGACTTTTTTTTGTAGGCAGGTCTGCTATCATAGGGTTAAGATGTATTACTTTTGAGTAAGAATCTAGTAGTTAATTTGAATATTTTATATTAAATACAGTTTACTTTTGTAAATACAGTACAATACATTTTGTGTTTCCTAGTTAATATTTAAAGTTCTATATTTGAATTAAAGGATCTTCACTTATTCAATCTGCTAGATAATATTAAATCTTAAATATTAAATGCATGACGCGTAGGACGTAATCATCTTCTTTTTTGAAGTAACGTCTGTATTATATAAGATAAGATAAGATAAATCTAGAGATATAGAATCTCCGGCATGTCACAGTAATTCATCTTATCAGCTGACATCTTCAAGTAAAGTTTATTTCATCTTATCAGCTGACAACTTCAAGTAAGGTCTACTATTTAGCACCTCTCAGCACCATCAACGAATAAGCACTTCTTCAGCACAAGAAGAGAATTCGCAACATATTTAAATATATTGAAAGCAAGATAAACCTGTGACAGTTGTCCTTTAGTGCTTTATGGCCCAATACCTCTAATTCTAGATCTAAAGCTTTTTGTTGTTATAAAAACAAATTATCATTTCAAACATGGGTGAAGCAGCACTTAAATTGCATCTGAAATCCAATTAGCACAAGCGAGTGTCTGGTAAATTAGATGGCTGGCTGCCTGATGATTGCACTCTTATATGTCAAATAGGCTGCAACAGTGATTGTCACTTGTTCTACACCCACAGCTATGCCAGTAACCTGACAAATTCAAAGTCTTTAATAACGCAATCAATGATAAGTCTTTTGAGCACCTCATAGGTTGTTTGCTAGAATTGAAAGCTTCATCTCAATCGCAAAGATTTTGCAACCTTTTCTAAAAAAAATTATTAGATGTGTCATTGTTGCCCTTTATAGCCCATGTCCTCTTTAGCATGCTTAAGTCATTGTAGCAAAGATTTCAAAGAATGTACATCTGTTCCAGACACAAAAATCTTCTACCTCCAGAAGTTGAGATACGCTTTAAAGCCTAATCTGCTAGCAAAAAGTTTCTGTTGACAACAGTTCTCAAACTTGTTGAAAAAACTCCATTGAAGAATGCTATTGTCCAGAATTTGAAATACCCATTGCAAGATTTTGATGGCTCCTTAGAGCAGCTTGGTTCTGCTTGGCCGTATCAGTGCATAATTTTATGTCATGGAATTTTATAATTTCTCCTGGAAAACTCCTGGAATTTCATGTTGACTTTGGTGCAGAAACCCTTTTTAAGATTGAAGACACAATTTTATTTGTTCCCATTCAACTCAGTTGGTGCAAAAAAAACAACAAACCCTAATTATTAGGAATTGATATTGTCACATTTTTTTAATTGTAAATAACACCACCACCAGAATCAGAGCATAATAAGGCAATAGCAATGTGCATTTAAAAGATGCCATTAAACCCCCATTAATATCTAAATCTTTTGGATTTAAATTATTTGACAGAGAGAGAGGATCATGTATGCTAATAAGCATGTAGGCAAAGTAAAAAAAAAGACAATATGCTATGTAAGAAAAATAGGTCAGAATCTGCATACAATGAAACATGTTCTAGGTCAAAGTTTTTTGTACTGTTTAGTGTTAGCACCAGTCACTGCCATTGCACTTTTATTTATCTGGATATCAAACTGATTATTCAGCATTTTTTCACACTATGCATTGATTTACATGAAAATTAGATGAAGATTCTACCAATGTTGTCAATTTATTTTAAAATTAAGAATAAAATATGCTTGATCTTCTTTCAAGTTCCACCATCTTAACTTTGTCAATACCTTTCAACTGCTTTAAGTATTATTTATCTTTTTCATTAGCAGTAGCACATTAGAACTATTCCTGCAATGAATCTGCTTTTAGGTGCAAAAATAATGTTTTCAATAAATACCCCAAAATATAAACTATAAAGTCCTCTGTTGTAAAGTAAAATTCCACTTTGAGACCTTGTGATCTGTAGGGCAGATAATGGAAAGCTTATCTGTTTCTATGGCTGACAAGGGTGTCATGTGACCAGCACAATGACCATCCACCTTTACTTTCCCAACTATAAAGACCTTTTTTTTTTATTGCATAAATAATTTCTGAATATAAAAAAAAATTATTTCCTTTTGGCTAACAAGAGATTTTATCTTAGTCATGAGTTGGCCATTGACATGATTTACATTTTCCAGTTATTATATTAAAGCATCGACCATTCCAGAACTGATTACTTCTGTTTTAGATGGTGATACTTGACTTGAGGAAAGAGTTTGTAGAAGAATTCATCTGGCCAGCTGTGCAGGCAAATGCTACTTATGAAGATAGGTATCTGTTGGGAACATCTTTGGCCAGGCCACTCATTGCTAGGTTGGTTTATTGTCATATATTTAGAAAAAAAAAAACGTGATCATAAAACATCTAGTAGACACATCACATTGTTAGATCACAAATGCAGTTAACATATAGGTTTGTGAGAAATTTAATGATATAAGAACGTTGCATTTATTATCTCAGAGCCATGGTGAAAGTTGCAGTGGATGAAGGAGCTCATTATGTTGCCCATGGTGCAACTGGCAAAGGAAATGATCAAATTAGATTTGAACTAGGAGCGTATGCTCTTCATCCTACAATTGAGGTATGAAAGTCCAGAGACATTTTCTTATCTTCTAAAACAAACCATGCAAACAGAATGTAAGAGGATTGGTGTATAAAGTTGTAATAAAGACTATTAGACTGTTACATTCCTATTTAATTTTCAGATAGTCCTATGGCTTACTGGGTTTATATGCCTTGGAGCATCTGACATAACTGTCAAAATCCTAAAGTATAGTCAATCTTCCTGGTCATCTCAAATTTTTGTTGAGTTTCCTTGCTTCATAAATATCCCCAACTGACAAGAATTTGTAAATATGATTCCCAAGGCAATAAAACTTACCTGAAAATATATGATTCTGAAAAAATGTTGAGTAGTAGATTTGACATAGGTACTACTTCCACATATACATACCCAGTACAGTTCTTGAAATAATTTGGAAAACCTACCTATTTATATTTAAGTGATGGTCTTTGAAAACAAAACTTAACTTTTTAAAACTATTGTTAATAATAATTAGACCTTAGTTATGGAAAAAGAAATTAAGTAAAATATGTCCTTTTTAATTTAAAAATATAACCTTTGTTGAAGAAGCTGTGATATGTTTCAAGTGTGATGTGTTAATATCTCAGTTTACACATTTCTTCTTCCTATAGGTCATATCACCTTGGCGGCTACCAGAATTTTACCAGAGATTCAAAGGTCGCACTGACCTTTTCAAATATGCTGAGGTAAGAAAAGTTGTGTTGGTGATTTCCCTTTGGTCACTTGGCCCACAAGACCTGTTGAACATTTTGTAGTGTAGCCCAAAAAAATGGACCAACTTCTTTTACTTTCCTCTGATGAGGGCTAAGCCAGGGGTTAAAGAGAAAATGAAAAGTGTGCACTGGCAATACATTGATGTGATGTTTTAAAACAGCAAACTAACATATTAAATCTTTGCTCAAAATGCATTGATTCTCTATGGGCAGTTTTGTTCACCATTGTTTTTTTGTTTTTATTATTTTATAAACTACAGGTGTTTCTTCAAAAGCAAAAGTTAATTAGGTCCTATGCTGATCCTTGTGTAAGTTGTGCATGTGACACTGCATAGTGTTTTCACTATTTTAATTCCACAGGAACATGGTATACCACTTCCTGTGACTCTTTCAAGTCCCTGGAGTATGGATGCCAACTTAATGCATATCAGGTAAACAAATGTTGTACATATAGTGATTTGTTTAGTTGTTTTGTGATTTTAAGTTTGCACTATATATATATTATATCCTTCCTTGATTAACCATGTGACGCGCAAATATATAAACTTTACTGCCAGCTACTACACCCTGGATGAACTCAGTATTTCCTACCCAGTTAGACAAGTATTTAAATCCAGATATTCAAAAAAAAAAAAAAACTACTCTAGCATTAACATAATAGTGAAAGAGCCACTCAAAGTTTGAAAACATTTTAGTCATTTTCTTACTATTTTATTCCACCATTTCTGCAGGCTTCAACCATCTTAATCTGATTTTGTCCTTATACATGTTGCTCTCTTTGATATTTGTTCAGTCATTTGTACCAGAACTTCAAACATATTTGTACCAGAACTTAAACATTTTGCCTATTATTGTTGAAATGTCATTTGAGAGGAATACACATCTTCATTCAAAGAAGAAAAAGAAAGTAGTTATTTATTTGTTCTTTGATCTTTTCATTGTTTATACTAACACCACATTTAAGAATGCTTAAAAAACAATAAAACAACAAAGTATGTCATTTTTCTTATAGCTATGAATCTGGTGTTCTTGAAGATCCTAATCATCAAGCACCTGCTGGCTTATTTCAAATGACAGCTGACCCAGAAAAGGCACCAGATAACTCTGACGTTATTGAAATTGAATTTAAAAAAGGTTAGATCGGAGATCAAACTATTTTTTTTTTAATAATTTTAAAATTATATATATAAAACTCATTTTTAAAAAAGGTATGACAGTCAAAGCATATAGATAAATATATTTTGCTCCATGTGGTAATAAACTCTTGTACTATTGTAGGAGTGCCCATCAAAGTGACTAATCAGGAGCAAGGGGTGGAACTTACTGAAGCTCTGGATATTTTTGTTTACCTCAACAAAGTTGGGTAAGTTTTCTTGTTAACTACTGTGTTTCTTTGATTCTAGCTTTACTTCAGACTTTTTATTAGCACAAAGGTAATACTAACATTAATGTTGAATAATGACAGTTTTCATATTCATAAATAAAATATAAAAAAAAAGAACTTTTATTTAAAAAGACATTTTGTTCATTGTGTAAAACACATTGAGAGAAATTGTAATTTAATTAAGATAGACAATATACATGCATGAACAAAAAAATATTCTCACAATCTCTGTTCTTCTGGTGCATGTATAATTTTCATTCTTAGACCAAGATCTAGCAATGATAGGTTAAGTGACAATTAGTGTACTCTCATTTGTCTTTAGTATTATAGCTGCATTGATTTCAATACAAACTACCTGGGATTTGGGAGACCACATTAAAACCTGTTTTCCACCAAGTCCTCTACTTGCAGTAAAGAAGCTAAGAAGCAATGTTTTTTATTCTGAAGATTAAGAAATAAATGTGGGTGGTGTTTCACATGTCTACGCAAACCATTTGCAACCTGCATATTTTGGCACATCTGATTCAGACAAACTTGTAGTCTGCTGGGGTCTATATCTTCTGGCCTGTCTTTGGCAAGAGCTTTTCTTTAGGCTTTATACGCGTGTCCAGCAGTATTCATGAATTCCAACTGTCTCTTTCAAAGGCCATCTGCTGCCAGCTACTTTTCTCTGTTCAAGTGATGCCTAAGTTGATCTTTTTAGTGCAGTGACTAGTTGTTCTTAAACTTGTACAAGATTTGATCTGATTTGCTTGAGTAGATGTCAATGATATATGACATTATCTTAGAAACTTTTTTCCTCAGTGGTAAACACAGTATTGGTAGAGTTGACTTGGTAGAGAATAGATTTATTGGGATGAAGTCTAGAGGTAAGTAGTTATCAGCTCTTAGCTAGATTTGTCTTAAAGCTATTTTTCTTTTATGAAGAATATTAATTTTTTTCTCATGAGCACAAAAAAAATATAAAAAAACAATTGATAAAATAATTACAAACGCTAGAAACATATAGTATGAGATAGAAAAGTAAAATTGTTATTTTAATAAAACCTGTTTTTTTTTAAACTAGGAGGCATTAATTATTGGGATACAAATGTATGAATGTACTTTGAACTTTTTAAAAAGAGATGCTACAATAAATTAAAGTGTTTTATCTATAGTGGGGATAAGCTAGAATACAGTGTGTAATCAGTTGGATGAGAAGCTAGAATAAAGTGTGAAACCATTTGGGTGAAATGCTAGAATAAAGTGTATAATAAGCAAGAATAAAGTGTACATACTTTTGAGTGAGATGCTACAGTGAAAGAAGTGTTTAATCTGAATGTTGAGATGCTAATATAAAGGTGTATGAGAAATGTTTTGGGTAAAAAACTAGAATAAATGCATTGGGCTTTTCTTTTTCTTTTATTAGTCTAACTTTGCATTTTTGTTTTTCTATTTCTTAGGTATTTATGAGACACCTGGAGGAACTATTCTACTGACAGCTCACACAGACATTGAAGTGTTCACTATGGACAGAGTAAGTACAAAGCCAATACATTTGTCTAACAATATTTAAATATTTTCACATTTTTTTTGTTTGTTTGTTTTTCTTAAATAATTAATGGAACAAATGATTTTTTAAATATATTGTCAGCAAATTTTTTTCCCCATTAATCATAATGGTTTTTTTTGTTGTATTAAATGTTTGTCCTAAAAAGTTTTAGTTTAAGAATCATTGTGGTACTTTGTTTTGTTAATTTTTTGTTATTTTTCAATTATTAAAATTTTTTGAAGGAATTGAGAAAAATCAAAAGAACTCTAGATATTCAGTTTGGTGATCAGGTTTATAAAGGTAAAACATTTATTGAATTTTCACTTCATATATATGCTGGGCTCATGTTTGCATGAACAATCTTCAGTTTATGTGTAGAATTGCATTTGAAGAATTAATTTATAGTAAATAATAGAGATAGAATATCAGAGTGAATTTTCTGATATCAAAATCTGACGTTAATCTCTGTCCACTTCCATTGACTCCTAGTTCTGTGATTAACATGATATGAATAGCCCAGAAATACTTTCTAATGGTTCAGAGACATTTTTTGAAACATATATATTTGGGTGTAGATAAATACTAAATGATTTTTTTTTATACAGACGCAGCTTGTAAGTGAGGTATAGAGATCACCCATTATGGCATTTTGCTGTCCAGAAGCCATAATGGAGTTGTTCCATATCTTTGCCATACTTAAAATCCCTAACCCTAAGTCACATGGTTAAGGACCCACAAAGACCTGTGGACTGATTATTCCATTACATTTCTATTGCTAGAGTTTTAATCTCTATAGCACGTCAACTGAATAGATTCATGAATAGTTCATTAATTTATTTATATCAGAGATGCTAAAAAATAGTTTATTAGCTCTAGTTCCCTATTGTATCTTGATGTAGCTGCACTATGCAACTTTTGAGATATAGAAAAGTCTTTGGCACAAGAGATGTGTTTGTTTAGTCTTGACATAGCTAATCTACTTAACTGTATTGTTCAATCCAATACTATGATCTTTGTAGAAATCTTTATTCTTTTATACACTATAAAATCAGAAATAAGGAAAATGTTTCATAGAAATGTTGCAAAATAAAAATAAAAAGGCTAAGTCTGAATAAATAAGATAAAGTA